>OX637344.1:9449322-10049322 GCA_951799405.1 Agapetus fuscipes
AGACTATTACTCAACTATTCTGTCATCAGTCACTGGGGCGCTGCCTCCAGGAGTAGCAGAAGAGGCGGAGCTCGTATCCTTGTTGCCGGCGGAGGTAGCGGAGTGCCTAGGCCAGGAAGTAGTGGTTCCTGGCTTACCCCTGATGCCCCCTGCGCCCACGGCTCCCCCTGAGCCCCCGCGCCTGCCTGAGCCCCGCCCAGCAGACGTGTACTGGTACCCCTCCAGCCCCCGCGCCCTCGCCACCTGCACCTTCTCTACCTTCCACATGGCGGGAGGACTCACCTTAGGTAGACGCTTAGCCACCGTGCGGAGTGACTTTAAAAACCACGCTCATGCAGCCACACTCCAAAACAGTCACTGGAAACTTTTTTAACTTCAGCCAAAACACAATAAACAAGACTATAAACTCCAGCAGTGGCGCTAAACCCACAGTGCCAGAAGTGAGAAAGTTAGTGATGTCGTTTCCCCCTGTGTCGGGTTCGGCTGCCAAGGCAGACTCTAGTGCTTACAGTAATAATTCTAACAATAGACTGAACGGACATTTGTTTTGTAATAAGCGGCCTCTGCTAGAGGAGTATGAAGAGGCGGACAAGTGCTTACGGACCGGAGTGAGTGGACAGAGTGTGCGAAGCAAAGTGCCCAAGCACATGACGCAGGGGGACCTCTTGGAATTGAATTTTATGTTTGATCCTCTGTTGGCGGATGAGAAGTGTTAACGTTATATATGTTGAGCAATCGACAGGTTGTGTACCTACTTATTTGATATGTTTATTATTAATATATTTATTTTTGTGTAATAATGTTCACATTGTAAATTTTTAGATTTTAAATCTGATCCCAAGATAATTTTTTTGATCATTGGTGTTCCCCATAGATAAAATTTGACTAATACAATTTTCTGTATTATTTTGTACATTATTTGTAATTTTTTTTAACAAATTTCCGACGCGAATGTTGGTTCTTGTCAATAAAATAGAATTTTCAAATGAATATCTTTAATTTATTACTAATCGATACATCATTTCATGACACAAAATACCAGTTGAAAGTTACAGATATAAATAATTCATCAGTTTTGCTAATCAAATCAAAGGCATAAATTAATACAGTTGTAAACAATGACCCTGATAGCTTCACTTCCTGGCTTTGACACGTTGCTTAGCTTTAGAGATCCTCCCTGCAGCAGCTCCCTTCTGGGCTCCACGCATTATATTCTTGAACTGTCCTGCATGCTTTAACTTTTTCCTAGAAATAAAGGAATAACTTCAATTAATTGCAAAATAATATTTATAGTATAACTTCAATTATCTGAATAAAAAAATTAAGATAATTGAGTTTTTTAAAACCACAAAAGCATCTTCTAAATACTTTTTGCCGCCTTCATTGGCAAACACAACACAAGTAAGCTGCACTTGTGTAAATAAATAAAAGTATTGGGATGATTTATTTGGTGAGCACTGTTTTTGTGTGAATCACACCTCGAGAGCCCTCCTATGATGCTTGCCACGTAGTCCCCAAAGGGGTCACATGTGACAAGCGGAACCTGTTTAATTTCAAAGGTAAGAGGGCCGCCTTACGTCAATCACTTCACTGGTCTTGGGAGTTTCTTAACTGCTTAGGGGGCAGGTTCTCATTTCCTATTAAGGCTGAGTAAATCTTGCGAGTACTTTTAATTTTGGGTTCAAACAATTTCATGTTTTGGTGTTTATTTCAAAATATTTCAGACACCTTTAGTAGGGATTGAACACTAGCAATCTAGTATTCAATGGAAACACTATACCAACTACGCTAACAACTGAGCTTGTTTTTCATTGATTCACTGATTTTCTTAAAGAACGTTCATACTTGTTTTTACTTTTGCTCTTTTCTAAAATCTCAGCTAAACATTTGCCCGTTACTCCTTTGCTGGAGTTTTCCTGTACTTCAATGTCCATAATTTCAATAAATTAAACAGCAAAACTAGCTTCATTAACAAATATTTCTGAAAAAGATAATATTTTAATTTGTAAAACTTGTAATGATTTGAAAGCAGACCTTTTGTTGAGTGTGTTCCTGGCTAGAGGTACATAAGCGTAGGGATCAGGTTTGCCTTGTTTCTTCATGTCTCCTCTGGCTTTCTTTGCTCTGTATTCAGATCCTGTGGCCGAGTGGACCGATGATGCAGTATTCCTTAAAACATAATTAACATTACAACCTCTCTGTACCTTTGTATAAATAAGCATTTTCCATTGACATGAGTTACAAAAAAGGAAAGGAGATTTCATTCATAATTGAGGCATTACTTGTTACTAAATAAATAAAGTAGATATTAGATTGATTTATTTGGTTAGCGCTGTATATGTGTGAATCACAGCGCAGCAGCCCTGTGTGGCTAGGTCATCACAATAGAAAG
Source organism: Agapetus fuscipes (assembly GCA_951799405.1). Classification (NCBI taxonomy): domain Eukaryota; kingdom Metazoa; phylum Arthropoda; class Insecta; order Trichoptera; family Glossosomatidae; genus Agapetus; species Agapetus fuscipes. The sequence continues at coordinate 9,451,715 of OX637344.1, forward strand.
AACCAATTACACAAGTATGCAAGGACAGAGTCAAGTGGAGGTATTTGTGTGGAGTTACCGGCTACCCCTAGAGGAATGGCGGCAGGATACAAGACACAAGCAAGACAAGTAAGTGTTAAGCTAAATAAGCCTTTGGTGACCAGTCTTTGGTATGGCATATTAATTTTTCAACCAAGCAAAAATAATATTTTGAAAATTAACTGTCCTTTGCTTGTATGTCCTGCCGGCAATCGAATCCAAAACCTTCTGATTACGAGTCCGTAGTGTTAACCACTAGACTACAGACCGAGTAATCCTTCATCTAAAAATATTTATATAAAACTAACTTTTCTACTCATTTCTGAAACCAGTTGTGAAAATAAATTGTAATCCTATACCAAGAAAAAGGAGATGATCAAATGTTTATCACCTAATGTGTAATACAATCCATGACTAAACCATTTCTTCATAAACGGCACAATAATTTGAGTTGCAGATATTTTAACAATTTAGATTCATTCTCCGGCCACATACAAAAGTAGTTCAGGATGACATTTACACAGGCTGAATTGTGTTTATGTAAGATAAAACAAAGCAATATCCAATAATTTAAATTAATCTTTTCACCACGTCAAAGAACATAAAATGCTAGTTTTTCTAAATGATCAATTATATTTTACAATGTTAGTATAGTGAAATAACTGAGATATGAACGAGTGCGGTTTAACCCTTTGGCTGCGGCTGGCATGCATAGATGTCATGACGTAACTTGCATACAGTGCGGCTGGCATCTATACATGTCATCGAAGTTCAAAGCTTTCCCTGACATCGGTGTTCAAATTTTTCAAACTTTTTTGTTGCTTACATTATAGGTACACTAATAAAATCTCATATTATACATATTTTGAAAATATTCTTCCTCAAATATTTCGTCAGAACAGCTCGATCTCTCGTCCCGCGCGTGTGTACCAATGTTTATAAACAGAATCCAGGCAAGATAACTGTTTACGTTTTTTGTTTTTTGTAAAATAACTAATTTATTTTTCTCTTTAGTGACGAGTATTTAAGTGAGTACAAAAATTGTTTAAGACCTAATGGATATAAAATCTAGTTATAGAATGTGCGTATAATATATACTTTTAAGTAATATTATGTGATTTACTTGTTTTTACATAAAACAACAAGTAAAAACATGTGTTGAAAGTTTGTGATTTGTGTTCCTGGATAACTAATGAATATACTTTTTCATAAATTTTGAAGTTTCATCAAGTAATTAAGGTAGGAAATCAATTTATGTGTAAAAAAATAACCTCAAAAAAGAATTCCGTTCTGGCGGTGCGTATGTAGCAAATAAATTCAGAATCAAAAAGGTTAAACAAGAATATGAGAGTGAAAATACAAAATAGCACAATACCGGCATCTAGAAATATTAGACACAAATGACTGACAAAACAAATGTACTAAGGAAAAGTCAAAGGTAAGCATGGAAGGGGAAGAAAAGAACAGATAAATCAAAGAACTGGGATCTTTAGTGGGAAAAAAAGAATGGCATGCACGAAGAGAGCGATGAATGTCGAGAAGATAAAAGAAGTGTGCAAGGACATAAAAAAGTGGGGACACGGCTGCAGATTTTCTGGCCACACATAGTTTAATTAAAGGTTGGTATGCGGCTGACCACCCATGCTGTAAAAATGGTTCACTTTACCAATGTCACCCCTGTTTCAGGGAAGGACGGCAAGAGTTGCAGGGTATATGTCCATTTGAGATTTGGTTTTTATGTTGTAGGTTCTCATGCGGCATGTGCACGCGCGAATTTGTTCATGCATATAATGTGAATCTTGTATGTTGCATACCTTTGCAACTTAGATTAGATTAGATACAAGTACAAGAAGAATACAGAATATAAGAAATGAAATAAACCTGTGAATTCCCTTCCCTCCAGTCTTGTATTTGGATGAAGTGTGTGACTTTTTAGATGTTGCCACACTGAAGCCAGTTTTGCTACTCTTAACGCTGCGGATGTCATCATATTTCCTCTTTTTACCGGCGGAGAGAAGCATGGTTTCAGCAGCGGAAGCATTATCATCATTTGAATCATCTGTGAGAAGAAGGCAATTGTAAGAACTGGAAGATTGAATTCCAACTAGAATGCACTCTGAGCAAATACCATAGAAAACAAAGCTGGGATATCACACAGCCGGGTTGCTAAGGAAATAAATATTTTGTTATTGGTTGCTAAGGAGTTAAATTGAAAAAAATGTGATTTTTGAATCATAAAGAATCAAAGATGGAAAACTAAGATTTTCTTTAAAATGGAGATAAATGTATGGAAACACAAAGAATTTAATTTTCTATTTATCTCATTTTTAGAAAAAATCTTACAATTACTATCTTTGATTCTATAATACTTATCCTTGCTCAATGTACAACAAAGGTGTCTCGCGATAAAGTTGGTTACAATATCAACAAAACATTGTGAATAAAGTAAATTCTCAAATTCTCCAAGGAAAGTTTGTCAAAAATCCATATAATTTAAATTTCTAAATGAATAAAGAAATTTCTATTGCTTTTAAGGATATCAATTACCTGAATCATCAGAGACGTTGGTTCTGTTTCGGTTCACCTCATCATCGCTTGAGTCATTTTTGAAGTCAAGAATCAACTTCCCGTCAGCTGTCTTGGCAATTTCTCGCTTCTTCTTTGTTTTTTGAGAATTATCCACATTCATGTCCTGCCAGTCTTGCCCGGGCCTTGTTGCTGAATTCAAAAACAAAAACATTAATCAATAAAAAGTAAATTAAAAAGGGACCAGACATTAACCAGACAAATACTAAGATCATGATTGTAGATGGATCAAAAAAATTTGGTGATCTTGTAAATTCATTTCAAGGACTGGAAATTATAAACGAGTTCCAGTTCCTTGGATCTCAAATTAACAATGAAGGAACATTTAAAGGTGAGATCAGACGTTGTATCACCATTGCCAAAAGTGCCATGTCTAAGCTGGACAAAATATGGAAAGACCGGGGAGCGAGTAACAGCACCAAGATAAAGCTTGTCAGGCGTCTGGTCTACTCTATTTTTCCCTATGCTGCTGAGACATGGACTGTAAAAGCACCAGAATGCTCTGAATCCCCATGGACGGCTAGACGTACCAACGAGTCCATTCATCGGGAGCTAACTGTGGATGGCCTGCTTCTGGCCGGTAGGTGTACCTACACGCCGTATTCTTCAGTTCTTTGGACACATGGTCCATAGCATTGAGGATAGCCCGGAATGACTGGTTGTAATCGGTGGTTTTCAGGGGAAGAGAGGAAGAGGAATATCACCCATACGATAGACTGATCAAGTGAAGACAGCCGCAGGCACCTCGGTGGTTGGAGTGCTATGGGCAACGCAGTCAAGAGGGAACTGGAGAAAAGTGGTTGCTTCCACAAGGGTCTCAACCCTCAACAATGAGGAACAAGATAAAAAAGAGAATTCAACTTGCATATAAGTCATAGATTCAAAGGCAACAATTGAGGATTTATTTAAAAAATGAGATAATTACATGTAAACATCTATAATCTAAGTAGCAAAGATGTATTACATCTGAGATTCATATTAAATGCATTCACACAACTAGACACGTATAAGTTCGCGCTTAAACATGCTGCATGTGGACCTACAATTAAAAACCCAATCTCAAATGAACATAAGCCCTGCAACTCTTGCTGACCTTCCCTGAAACAGGGGTGACATTGGCAAAGTGAACCATTTTTTACAGTATGGGTGGTCAGCCCCATACCAACCTATAAGTCAAGGAATCTCATTTTTTTAAATAATCCTAAATCCCCGCCTTTCCTTCTATACAATTCATATTCTAGTTTCCTTGTAATAAAGATGATTTCTTTTGTACCTGTTATATTCTTGGCTGAAGACGGATCCATGAGATCCACAATATTATCAGCATCTTCCTGAATCCAGGTCTGATTCTTTTTCTTATTCACTTTCTTAGTCTTAACTTTACTCTTGTCTTCTTCGTCGTCAAAGTCTAATTCTGAATCAGAATCCTTCAATATTTCTTCCAGAGTCTTGGACGATCCCTTGATTTGAATTTCGTTATCCGAGTCGTCTTCCTGATTCTGCGACTTTCTTAGTTCTCTCTGTCTCTTTTTCCGTGAATCCATCTTTCTCATGTGCCTCAACTTTCTGTGCATTCCCTCATCTGATCCAGGGATCAGCCTTGCTAATGTGTCGGCTCCGTACTTGCGCATCAGTCTATTTAGCAGGTTGCCAAGTTCAGTTCTAGTGTGGCGTTTACAATCGTCTGTCATTTCAGCTATTGAATTAAATATCACAGGAAGACTTCCAGCTACGATGGGTGAAGGTAAGGCTTTAGTGTAAACCTGAGAACAATATAAATTGATCAACAAAACAATTAAAATATACCATGAGGTCTGCACATTAAAAAACATCAACAAATTGGATCAGGTTTCTAGGGCAAAGGCTTACTAATGATTATTCATTTGATTGCTAAGGGTTTGCCTGCTAATAAAAATTCAAATTTCAAACATCCTTGCAAAAATGTTCTGAAAAAGTCTTTTGAAAGATAGTTTGTTGTCCAGTCAGTAGTTTGCTTGGTAGAACACTTGCTTTCAAAACCAAAGGGCTAGGGTTCGAACCCTGCCAAGGATTTTCAGACATTATCTTACATTTTGGTGTTTTGTTATAAACCAAATCATAGTACAAGCAAGGTTGCTATGAAGCACACTCGTCATATTGAAACATGTTTGTATGAAACAAAGCCTGAACTAATATATCAGCAAGTAGTTGCTCATTATATCCGTGAACTCGCTATAAGCACGTTAGACTTTACTCTGATTTCCAAGTCTTGCAATCTAAGTACAACACAAACCCTTACATGATCTTGCTATGGGATGGGACATGAAAAAACATCAATGAAAATTCATTCACCTTCAAGAAAGCTATACACGACGACACAATCTGCCTATTCGCCGATTTCATCAACTGGCAGACATTCTCCATTATCCTCTGCAAGCTCTCAATCCCGAGGGCAGCTGAAAAGTTGTACGTCGCAGAAGCCAGACACCATATGGTGGCAGTGACCACCGTGGTGGACCCTTGCAGACCTGCCTCCATCATGGCGGTGAAGTGGTCCAGGCCGTGCTTGTGGGCCTGCAGCGTCTCCCCGATGGTGTTGACCAGGTTGAAGGCACACTGCCGACACTTGGAGTTGATGTCTTTGGTGCAGACGACCGCCTCGGGCAAGGCGTTCTTTATGAGTTTGCTGTCGTGGTCCAAATGCGGCTGAGATTTGATGAGATACTCTATACACCTGAAAAATAAATTTAGTAAGTCATCATGTGAGATCAGAGCTACCTTATGTCAAAAAATCCCAAAATTAGTTATGAATGAGACATTGCCTAATAGTGCCTAATGTAAAATATAAGAGAAGCTCAAAGTCAACTTTTTTTCTATACAATTCAATGATGGACTTAGAACTTTTTTCTTTACGGGCAAATATCACACAGGACTAAGGTTATTAGAAAACAAAATATTTCCGTTAGCTCTAAAAGCACAGCCATGTTAAGTAACATTTATTTTATTTCAATTGGTGTGCGGATCTTACTAATGATGCAATTGGTGTGCGGATCTTACTAATGATGCAATTGGTGTGCGGATCTTACTAATGATGCAATTGGTGTGCGGATCTTACTAATGATGCAATTGGTGTACGGATCTTACTAATGATGCAATTGGTGTGCGGATCTTACTAATGATGCAATTGGTGTGCGGATCTTACTAATGATGCAATTGGTGTGCGGATCTTACTAATGATGCAATTGGTGTGCGGATCTTACTAATGATGCAATTGGTGTGCGGATCTTACTAATGATGCAATTGGTGTGCGGATCTTACTAATGATGCAATTGGTGTGCGGATCTTACTAATGATGCAATTGGTGTGCGGATCTTACTAATGATGCAATTGGTGTGCGGATCTTACTAATGATGCAATTGGTGTGCGGATCTTACTAATGATGCAATTGGTGTGCGGATCTTACTAATGATGCTAAAATGAAACCCAAATTTTTCATGAACTTTTCGAACATTTAAAGTGTGATATAAGACTTTGAAAATGGCTATTTTGGGACACAAACCTGAGTCGAGTAGCTTTGCTGCTGTCGGCGGCTTTGTTCAGAGACTGCATCAACATCTTCTGGATTTTCTTTCTGTTTTCACTCAAAAAGCTTTTACAGTTTTCCTGATCACTTTTAAATATCTCCTCTAATATCCTGTATGCCTTCTTGTGCTCCATATCCACTAACTTAATTTTCTCCTTAACAATTGCTTTATCAACTTTGACAGGCTCTTGGGTGTCCATATTTTCTTCTTCAGTATTCATATCCGTTGTGCTCTTTTTAGGTTTCTTTCTGGAATCTTTTCTGGCTTGTTTCTTCACTTCTTCTCCGGTATTTTCACACAGAGGATACACCCATTTCTCAAAGAGATTTGTTATTTCTGTTTCGCTCTGGTATAAAACAAGAAGTCGGATAATGTCCAGCAAGCATTCCTTTTTGAAGAAATCATTTGTGCTGTCGTCAAGCTGTGATAATGCATTTTGGAAGAGTTCCTGCCGCAATGGCTGTGGAGTTATTGTCAAATAAACCTGAAAGTAATAAGCACATACACCAATTATTAAAACAAGTTAATCAATTTCTAAGTTTTGTATAGAATTAGAAAAACGGGTTCCTCAACATTTTTTCAAATACATATCTGACTTTACGTACCTACAATCTTCAATCACAAGCAACAATAGTTTGTGCTTCTTCAACAAAATGTTAAGTTACCCGTTTTTCTTTACAACAAGTTCAAAACATCCGCATTTTCATTCTATACAAAATGTCTAACGACAGTAATTCTAATTTAAAATCAAAGTTGCTAATTTATTGAGTTGGTTGAATAGCTTTTAATTTCATACCTGCAATGTTTCCAAAGCCGCTAACCGTTGTCCTTCTGCCGAGCTTCCCTTAACGGGCGTCATGTAAACATTCAACAAAATAGGCAAAAAGTTCTTTGCGAACCTCGCCAACTCCTCAACATCTTCAGTTTTTTCTGATTCCGAACTTGTATTGATCAGTTTCCGCAAACCTTGCATTACAGAAGGTCTAAAGTCAGCATTGTCTCTCAAAACTGTTCCCAAAATGCGTGCCAACGTTTTAAAGTTGTCTTTGATGTCTGTAGGGCTGTTGCAGAAGTTTGGAAGTAACGCCCAAAACTGTGCGCAAAGCAACTCGTAAGTTCGAGCGTCTACTTCATCTCCTGATGCAGAAGAAGCTTTGGATTTTGCTCGGCAGAGAGAAGCCAGTTCTAAGATATCCTTTGAGAAATACTGCAATGTAGAATTCTGTATTTTATCTTTGAAAACTGGCAGCAACCAGCTCCTGTCCAGGTTGATGGTTGTCGGTGAATTTTTCAAAGGAATACACTGGATGACAAAGTCCGGGCCCAAAGATTTCACCGCACATCCAACGGCAAACTCCATCTCTTTATGCAGGGTGAAATTGTGGCTTTCTCGCCTCTCATTCAAATGTTTCAACAAGGGACTCAACAGAGCTCCCACGTAGACAGTGCCAACCTGAAAACAATACAACATATACATTTCAAATCAACACAGTTCTATAATTCAATCTAAATTGTGAATTTTTAAATATCAATTAAAAATATAATTTTTTAGAGAAACATAGTTTATACTTACACATTTTTTGACTACATACACCTAAGCGCTATCATATTTTACCAACAAAAGGATTAAAATTCAAAATAGGGAAGAGAAAGTGGGTTGGTTTTTCAGGTAGGTATTGTTAGTAGGGTAGAAAGATTACGTATTTGTTAAATGATATTAAAAAATATATGAGTTTCTAGTGTTTAAGTGGCAATGAGTTGTTTGCCTTTGCAAGCCGAGTGGACGACCTTTCCTCCTGTTGTGTCCACAAAATGATCCGTTTTCTATGCAGTGGTCTGCCACCTCAAAATATCCAGACAGACCCCTAAATGCCCTTTTAAATTCGCTCTTATTTATATAATTTTACATTGTGAATTTAAATGATTTTCTCTTACCTCAAAACAAACAGCAATAGTCAATATAACATGCTTTGTGGATTGATTGAAAGGATTATCAAGTCCTGTCTTGATAGATTTGAGGATGCTCTCTACGCTAGACCAGTACTTGTGTGCAGATTCCTCAGTTTCACAAGCTGGCTTCACACAATCTATTAAAACAGCCTGAAATAATAATTAAGTTAGCATCATTAATTGTTCAGTTTATGAGAAGACTGTTTTAATGATGAAATGCAACAAACACAATACCTTGAGTGCGTTTGTGGAGGCAGAAATGATTTCCATTTTATCAGACAGCCATAATTCAGACACGCAGTTATTTACAAATCCAGGTAGAGACGACATGCAACTGTCCAAGTCCAAACTAAAAACATCCAGAACATTGATTAACATTTTGAAATTTAAATAAAAAAACGTATGTACTGGTGAAGACCAATAAGTGGCTGTAGACTAAATAAATTTATAAAAATCATTTTCTTGTTGGTTTGTTTGAACATTACTTATTTCTTGTTCAAATGACTGAGCCTTAAGGGTGATCGAGAGGTCAGCGCGCCCAACTTTGATGACCAAAATGACCCATTTTGTAAGTGGTAAGGTAGTATTTTTTCTCCAGATTAAATTAACACATAAAATTAGGTATTTTTTCCCATAAAATACAAATTCAAAATAATTTTATTTACGGAGATACCTTAAATGGAGATTTCCAGTGTTCTTATGAATAAATCCTAATTTTTTTTTATTTCAAAACATTAACTTTGATTAGTTGTATTTTTTCTAGATGAAAATTATTTTTTTAAACTTTTCATTGGTTCTTCATAATTATTTAAAAAGTACCCAAATTTTGCATATCTTCGTGTAGCTAAAATTGCATTTTAATTGTATATTTTCTTTTTAGGATTTAAAGTGATATTTTTTATGTATTTAATGTAATTCTTATTTTATTTTTCCTCTTCCAATTTATATTTAATAATGGAAAAAGAATGATTTTCATACTAAACGCGATCCACCCTAGTGCGCCATTGTGTCGGTTTTTTGAACTATTCAAACAATTATATTTCCGAGAGACAAAAATTCTGACACATTTTCGGTGTTTATATTTCCCCAGAAGCAAATATTTTTTTACGTTGTAACTCGGAGTTATCGTTTTGTAAAAATGCATCAAAATTAAGACGGCCACACGGCGCTGTTTAAAATCGTTTTATATTTTTTGTTTTCTCCGTGTTTGTTTTTAAACGTCCAATGTTATACTCGAGGCATGTACGTATTTTAGCGTGCGTAAGAATTAACGTACAAAATCATTTTTTATACTCAACCACAGAGTTTTATTATAATATATAGAAATTGAGACGCTCGTGAGAGGTGCTGCTTTACATCCTGATACATTATTTGTATGCGCCGCGGCTCAGTTATAACGTTGACTTTCATACTTGGAGTTTAAATTCGCCGCCCGCTTTCAATGCGGGTGTTAAGTCCAAAGTCTTCCAGAAGTTAAAAACATTTTTTGTAAATTGTAAATATTAAGATTTTTGTTATCAAGATCGTTTATTTCTGAAATGTAATTTGTTGTGTACATTTCTTGACTTATAGGTTGGTATGCGGCTGACCACCCATGCTGTATAAATTGGTTCTGCGTGTAAAACGTGTCTGCTTGTGAAAATGTATGTAATGTGAAACCCCAATGTGGCATATCTTTGCGACTTAGATTAGATTAGAACGTTATTTATTACATGCAAACCTTGACTTATAGGTTGGTATGCGGCAGACCACACATACTGTAAAAAATGGTTCACTTTGCCAATGTGACCCCTGTTCCAGAGAAGGTCGGCAAGTATTGCAAGGTTGATGTTCATTTGAGGTTTGGATTTTTAATTGTTAGTAAGCACTCAGCATTTGTATGTGCGAACTTTACAAGTGTTTGTTTGTGGGCATGCATTTGATATGAGTTTTTAATGTTTATATATCTTTGCACTATAGATTACAGATTATTTTAGAACTTGCATACGTTTTTTACTGTATTTGAAGAAATTTGAAAGGCTCTATGGAAATTTGTATGTTCGGCTGTTAATATATAATATTTTTTTATATATTGTTTTTTTAACAACTTTGACAAGGCCGTACTGATTTGTATCTGTATGATAATCTCATATTCGTGTTTAGATGTTGTTTATGTCTTGCTTGAATTATGTCTTCATACTTTTAAAGTTTTTTTTGTAATAATTCCCATGAAGATTTTGAAAAATGGAGTAATAAATGGGCATCCGTATCCATCACTGAAACTATCGGATACTCGTTAATAAAAAAATCGTATCCGTATCTATCCAAAATAGATTAAAAAATATAATAAAAATGACATCTGTTACATCGTTTCATTATGATTTTCATTTTTCAGTGAATACAAAGCTTTAGTAATAATCACGTATACTTGTGTGACTGATAAAAAACTAAATGATAGCCTTGAAATATTGCCATCCAATCAATGTTCTTATTTGTAGGTATTTTATTTTAAAATTTTCTTAAAAATCTAATATCCGTGAGGAAACCCTTCAAAACTAGCGGATATCCGAAATAATACCGTTTCCATTCCCGACAAATTTGGAGACTGTGCAGAAATGTGAAACATTTTATAAAACGTTTATTATTAAGATACATTTTTTATTTTGTTCTTCGTTTGTCCTGCCTTCATAAGTATAACTAGATATGTTGTGGATATTATTTTACCCGTAATTGAAACTTTCAAGTATCCGAAATAAAAATTAAAACGTGTTCGCAACCGAAACAAAAGTTTCGGATAATGTCGGATAGGGGTGTAGACGGAGTTTAAATAAAACATGTTATTATACTGTGTAACAAATAAACAAAACCTCACATGAACATAAACCTTGCAACTCCTGTCGCCTGTCCCTGAAACCAGGGTGGCATTGGCAAAAGTGAACCGATTTTTACAGCACGGAGGGTCAGCCTCATACCAATCTATCAGTCAAGGAGATATCCTTTTGCCGAAATCGAAATAATATTATTGCAATATCCGTATCTGTATCCTTTATTTTACATCGATAGCATCTCTGTCATTCCACGTTTGTGTTTTTATTCATTCGTAGACAAATCAATAAATAAAATTTACACCACACAATCGTATTAAAATGAATCATTTTGTGCGTGATAACCACAATCTACAATCTAAGTCGAAGAGTTATGTATATCTACTCATTTCTTGTGAAAGCTGAGAAAGCCGTGCCTTGGGTGGTCAGCCTCATATCAACCTATAAGTCAAGATAAAAAATGAAATATAAAAAGAAAAAATATTTTTTTGGCATAATTTGTTTTAATACAATCGTTTGCTACCACTGAGACTTCCACATAGATAATTTTATAAAAAATACACGCCGCGTGTGATACAGCGGGACAGACGAAACAGAATGTTTTTGTTATATTTAAAAAAAAGATCTGCACACACAACGTGTTTGTCTGTAAAACGCAAAAAAATGTTTAAGTTATTTTACAAATGTAAGATACTTGTGCAGAATATTTTCTTTCGTAATTGTACGAAATTGTCTTTCTGTGTCAGATTCGCAGCCGTTAATACTCAAACATAGCGTTTAAGCAAAAGTTTAAAAAACTTAAACGCTCGCTAAGAGCGTCAAGATAATTTACATTATTTTTTTGTGAAACGTAATGCTTGAGTTAAAACATTAAGTTATGTACTTCAGTAACGACATCTGGCCAGGGACAATCAAAGTTTTTTCGCTGTAAAATTAGGAAAATCACAAAAATACTTCCATAGAGGTTCTTTAGTCCCGATATTAATAATCTTCTTAAGCTCTCGTATACCCTTAAGGGTGATTGAGAGGTCAGCGCGCCCAACTTTGATGACCGAAATAACCCATATTTTGAATGGTAAGGCAGTATTTTTTCTCCAGTTTAAATTAACACATAAAATAAGGTATTTTTTTCCATAAAATACCAATTCAAAATAATTTTATTTACGGAGATACCTTAAATGGAGATTTCCACTGTTCTTATGAATAAATCCTAACTTTTTTTTATTTCAAAACATTCATTTTGATTAGTTTTATTTTTTCTACTTGTTAGTTGTTTTTTTTTACTTTTCGTTGATTTTTTATGATTATTTAAAAAGTACCCAAATTTTGCATACGATATTGTAGCTAAAGTCGTCTTTTAATGGTTTATTTTCCTTTTAGGATTTGAAGTGATATTTTTTATGTTTTCAATGCATTACTTGTTTTATTTTTTCTCCTCTAATTTATAATTAATAATGGAAAAAGAAAGATTTTCATACAAAAAATGATCCAGTCTTTGGCGCCACGGATAAACTGTGGCGGATTCGTGAACTGGCTTTAAATATAATATCTCCTCCGTTTTTTACCAAAAAATCATGAGTCCGAAATTTAGGTGTAACGGAGTTCAAGCGTTTACGTTAAAACTGGACCAAACAGGTACAAAAATGCATGAAAACCAAAACGCCAGCTCGAGATGCTGTTTAAGATTCGATACATTTTTAGCATGCGGTCTATTTCCTATAGTTACGAGAATTTTACACTTCGGGTATACTCGTATATCGACGGAAATGCACGAGTGGCTGTGGTTTAGTAAAATACGTATATACAGGTATTCCACTAGAAAGATTCATTAGCAAAACATAAATTATTTCGCGGTGTCAGAATATCGTCGCCTTACTTTCAAAACCTCGTATCTCAAAAAAAAAAATATTTTGCTTAAGTACTTCTTTCCATATAATATTACATAACTACTACATACTCGATGGTTTGAGCATATGGAGAGAATGAATGAGGAAAGACTGACGAAGAAAGTATATGTGGCAAGAATGGAAGGGCGTGGGTTCGAATCCCGGCGGAGCACAAAAAATATACCATTTATATTTTCAAATTTGCTCTTCGCTGAGATGAAAAATTCATAAACCTTTACCAAAGACTGGAGGAAATGAAAGAAGTATGTAAGGAAAGATAGAAATGGCGGTTGATCTGTAATGTTGGCGGCTTGGGTTTATAAAATTGGAATTTGTTTTAGTTTTGATGTCCATAGAAATGATTATTTATTGATTTAAATTGTCGTGTATGTTCCTTGACTTATAGGTTGGTATGCGGCTGACCACCCATGCTGTAAAAATGGTTCAATTTGCCAATATCACCCCTGTCTCAGGGAAGGACGGCAAGAGTTGCAGGGTGTATGTCCATTTGAGATTTGGTTTTTATGTTGTAGGTTCACATGAGGCATGTGCAAGCGCAAACTTGTACGTGTCTGGTTGTGAGAATGCATGTAATGTGAATCTCCAATGTAACATATCTTTGCAACTTACATTAGATTAGATTAGAATTGATAAAAATCTCTGCAGCTTAGATTAGATAAGTAAATTATTTAAGTTAACCTGCTTTGTTTCATTGCTATAAAAATCACTTTAAGCAGAAATAAAGCACTTACTGCCTCTTTCATTGTACATTTGCTAAGAAAAAAAGTAGTATCTGTCACTTACTGCTTTTATGCTTAGTTTTTCTTATAACCAAAAAGCAGTAAGTGCTATAATTTTATGAATTTTTAATTTATTTTCATATTTTTTAATAGTTATACGTAAAAGGTCACTCACAAAAACCATGGTAAAAAATTGAAACTGAAATCTTTAAATTTAAATAAGTTAGCCCAACAAACTCAAGTTTGAAGTAGATTATCTCAAAACAAATATTTTGCAGATACTTCCTTTTTGGTAAGCAGGGCAGAACAGCAGAACGTCGCACTGGTAAATAAAAGTAATGCTCTGCACACAAATCCGTGTTTGTATTCAAGATGCAATAAATTGTTACAGTTTGTGTACAACACTCATACAACACTATTATGTGTGCTGAATCTTTTATCTGAAGATTCACAATTAATTATATAAAAAGTAAAACGCTCTCAAGGAGCGTTGTGTTACTTTCTATACAATTTTGTGAAAAATGAAATGTGTAACAAATAATAAATTAATTTATTTCGAAATAAAGTAAATACTTTTATTTTAAAAATGTACAACTTATTGCTTTTAATTAAAGTCAGGATTTTTTTGATGTATTATGAAAAAGAAACACAAAATGGCTAAGAAAAGTTTCTAAGCCCTACCGGTGAATTCTAAAAGCGTTTACACAACCATAGCGTTTATCCAAAAGTTTATAAAAACTAAAACGCTGGGGAGTAACGCCATCTAATCTGATGAGTCAAAGTTATTTGACATAAAATTACGATTTTAGTTTCATAAAACAATTAAAGAGGTTCTTTAGTCCCGATATTAATAATCTTCTTAAGCTCTCGTATAACCTTAAAGCTTATAATATAAGAAGCAGATTCACACATTGAGAGTACTTCATTTTTAGTAAAACTAAAAAATATACATAAAGTTCGTTGATAAATGATTATTTCTCTTGGCGCTGAGATTGGTTTATACTTATGTGTATGTTTGGCAAATAAAAACCATTCCAAATGCTCCTAAGGTACTTTCAGACACAAATTATTCTGCCCGGATAATTTTGCTTTCACACTAGATTGCATTCTGCCTGGATTGTTTATCTGGTATTCGATTGACTACCCGGGGGCTGAGTAGAATGGGACTAGTCCATGGGTCGGCAACCTTTTGAGTCAGAATCTGGACTAGTCTGAAAGCTCCCATACAAGCCCATACGCCAACGGGTAGAAAAACCATAGACAAATCCGGGCAGAATGTGTCTAGTAAGCTGTGCGGGAAACATAAATAAGATTGGTGAAAACTAGGAAATATTTGGTACATTAAAAAGTAGAATACTTGCCCAGCTAAGCACACAAATGCCTGCTGCATGACGGTCACCCAGGCCAGGGTCTGTCTGGAGTCTGCGTTGCCAGGTCTGTAGGCCGTCAGAGCCCTGATCAGCTGGACGGAGAGGGTGGCCGTGAGGTGGGAGGACTGGGACGAGCCCGTGAACAATGAGTGCAGCGTCCTGAGACACCACGTCTTTATCAGGATGTCATTCTGGGTCATCAGGGACAGAATGGACTCGCAGCAGCTCTGAAAACAGTCCAAAAGTGTTAGTAATGCAGCTGCAAGTTACTTCTTTGGCTATTTGTTAGACCTGTGTAACCATTTATTAATGGATCAAAATAAAATTCACACTTGAGGGGTTTATTGCTGGCTGTTCTATGTTTATAGAACTGCCAGCATATAAAATTGTTCTCTTTCGTAGAACACAATTTAAAATATACAAAAAACTGTATAAAAACAAAGATAATTAAATAAATGTATGAAATACGATGGCAATCAATATAAAATAGAGTGATGTTTTCCGGGATCTGTTGCCGTGGTCTATGGGAGTTGGAGCTTCCGGCCGTTTCGCCCATGTCTACGATGGGCTTCTTCAGCATGAAGTATGATGATGAAGATGATCTTGATGAGAACTGTCATCACATGAGAACCGTCATCACAGTTCTGAAGTATGATGATGAAGATGATCTTGATGAGAACAGTCTACGTCAACGACGTTACCATGTTGAAAGCACCGGTTCCCATAGATCACCGAAGTTAAGCAACATTGGGTGTGGATAGTACTTGGATGGGTTACCGCTGAGGTACGCCGCGTGTCGTAGGCATCTTGGACCGGTCCGTAGTCCAGTGGCAACACTTCGGAATCGTAAATGGAAGGTTGTGGATTCGGATCCCGGCGGAGCACAAAAATATACCATTTATATTTCGAATGTGCTCTTCGCTGAGTTGAAAAATTCATAAACCTTTACCAAAGACCGGTCACTGAAAGGTCCATCCAACCTTACAACAACTGGGTCTTGCTTGAGAATTGGCGCTTTCTACAGCGACGACCAAGCTGGCAGAGGGCTCTTAAGGTGTGATACACACAAAAACAGCGCTTACCAAATAGGCATCCTAATATTATTATTATTAACTGTCATCTGATGTTCTCAATTTTTGGCTCTCTGACATGAAGATGATCTTGTTGAGAACTGTCATCACATGAGAACTGTCATCACAGTTCTCATCAAGATCATCTTCATCATCATACTTCACGCTGAAGAAGCCCATCATAGACATGGGTGTAACGTCCGGAAGCTCCAGCTCCCATAGGCCACGGCAACAGATTCCGGAAAACATCATTCCAGCATCGTAAGCTGGCCGTGTAAGCCTAAAACTCTTATTCAATATAAAATCTTCACCTTTATCATTTCCTTACTGAAGAGGAATATGAGTTCTTTGAGCAGTGTCAGTGTGTGGAGAACTGTGGTTTGGCTCTGCAGCAGGACTTCTCCCTTCATCTGAGACATGCACATGGCGGCCACTCTGTTGGCTGCGGGGTGGATGCTGGGGACCTGCATATACAAACATCATTATCCGATCATATATTTCTTAACAATGTCAATAGTGAACCAAAACTTTATTTTTTGTTTGAAATATGAGATGAAACACATGAACTTGGCACTATAAAGCATTCCCCGATATATATTTTTCAAGGAATCCT
Organism: Agapetus fuscipes; assembly: GCA_951799405.1. NCBI lineage: Eukaryota > Metazoa > Arthropoda > Insecta > Trichoptera > Glossosomatidae > Agapetus > Agapetus fuscipes. The sequence continues at coordinate 9,468,315 of OX637344.1, forward strand.
ATGCAGGACACTCTCTAGATTTCAGAGACTCTAGATGTCTATTAAGGAGGGCCACTGATGTATGGGAAAAAAAAAATTACGCTGAATTTTAATCTAAGAGTGAAATTATGTTGCTAAATGACGTAATTTTATTGTACAGAAAGTTTCATTAGAATTAAACAACAACTTTTGTCTCCAAATCGACATTGAAATAATGATAAATTGAAAAAAAACACGAAAAAAATATTTTTACATACTGACTTTAAACCCGATTTTTGAATTTTATTTCTCATGTAAAACAAATGTTTAAGGTATAAAATAACACATTTGAGAGAAAAAAGTAAATTACAGAAAGTAAAATTTTGTTATTGATAACGTAAAAAATCGTTTTTTTTTCGAATTTTGGCCTGACACTGCGAGACGTTATTTTAGGTTAAATATTTTTTTCTAACGTTGATTTAAAAAAAAAAACGTTGCAGAGACTTTTGTGTTGTTCTTCAAAGACATTTTGCTAGTTTTCGTATGATAAACGCAGATGAGATAGATCCATTTGCCCACCGTGTGCTGTGAAAAAAAATGAGATCTCCATCAGATGTCTTTTGAGATGTTAGTGGTTCAGATGTATTTTTCTGCCAATTTGTAATACCACAGTAAGTTGCAACAACAAAGTTAATTCATGGAACTTGTAAGAGTCAATTTTCCCACCTTGCATGATAAGAATTTTTAGAATCTTACGTGTATCTGCGAGGAGTTCACTTAGGTGTTTGTGAAGATTCGTAACTTCGCTATCAGTAAGTTTTCTGAATTGAGCAAAGCAACTATTTTTCACTTGGCGCAATCAATTATCATTTTAGGTTCTCCTGATGAATATTTTTAATTTAACTAAACTTCGATAAATGTCGGAAACCATCTTTGCAATAGGATGGCACTTACAAATATCATAAATGTAACTGAACACAGTTAAACTGAAAAGTAATCATTATTTTTTACTATATGTATGTACCTTAAGAAGGTTACTGCTAAAAAAATAAGACATATTATTATAAATCAAGCTAAAGTGTATGCTTGAACAACATAATTTGCCAAATCAATAAGTTTTTTAAGGGATCCTAAGCTCTATGGCTCGCGGAATCCACCAAGCATAGGATTTTTTCCTGGAGTTTTATGGGCTAAGTTTATGTTTTCTAAGACAAACTTGTATAGATATAATTTCCTCCCCAAAACACAAGCTATGCTTACTTTGGGGAGTATTTATTGTAATTAGATTTTTAAAATTTATTTTTATTGCAATACTTTGTACATATTGATAAAAAACAATAAAGACCTTATGAATTATGAATTATGAATTGATCTGTACTTAAATCTTATGCGTATAAATCATATGGGTATTAAAGGTTTTTTTGAAAACTAATTGAATGTTTCACATTTGATATCATGCAGAACTTCTGAAGTTATGAGTGCTGCCACTTTTCCCAAAACTCAATACCTGTAAAAAGTTTTTGCTAATGTAGAAACATCCAGTAAGCCTTTTTTGAAAAGTTGGCGATGCAGCTTTGGAAATGATTCTTGTGAGACTGGCTGTGGAGATATACATACTCAATGATGATGGTGTTTTATGTTATTTTAAGATTTAGGCGTGTTCGTTTACCATCAATGTATTTTGGTTCGATTATCTAAGCTTTTTTACGTAGATTCTTTTTTCTATGATTTATTAGTTACTTTATAACGACTATGGCTGTACCTATTTCCAATAATAATTTTCCCTGAGGAAGCTTCACTCTTGTGCGAATACTCCGCAATCTCTATGAAAGGCGCATTGATTTATTTCTTTACATTTAAAGGACAATAAATGTAAAACAGCACATTATTCATCATCTTTATCATAAGCTCAACAGTCTTGGGTGGGTTTTTTTTAAACAATATCAGTTGTTTTTGGAGATTTTGGCGTTTTTTCGTGATTTTCAAAACATTTTTTGTCCAGTTGTGCAGTTACATTACTGCATTAAAAGATACATTTCATGACACTTCATGCTTTCTAAAAGAATAAAACAAATTTTACCAGTCACAGGGCATTGAAATAAGTTTCGTATTCAACTCATAGTGACAACGCGCGGTCACAAATTCTTTGCAAAATAGTGAAATTCGACGCTCTCTCTACCCCTCCTACTGCTTATTTAGTGAAAAAATAACTTGTTTATTTGTACTATTGGTGCGCATTACTACATTTTATGGACAAAAATATTGAAATTACCGTAAAATCTCAATTCCTTATTGTATTATTAGCCCTCATGAAAAATGATAAAAATGACATTTTTTCGAAACTTTGAGGCCGATTTGGAGACAGATGATTAATACTTTTACGGAATTTTATTTTACACACGTAATTTGAACTTCTTTTGGCAACATATTCTTACTATTAGATGATTATTATCCAAAAAAAAAAAAATCGGCCCTCCTTAATGTCTATGGCACTTGTTGAAGTGCCGCAGAGATGTTGGCGATGTGGCGGTTGATGTCCTAGGGCTGTTACCTGTGTAGTGTTGTGTTGCCTTTGTTTTGAGGCACTGAAAGGAAGTGGCGATTGATATTGGCTTTGAATAGGACAGGATTAAATTGGAGTGGGAACGCAGATACCGGTGACTCATTACATACGTCCACTAGATGGTGCCACAGGTCAAAGAGTGTCAAATGTCCCGTCAATAGCTCAGTCGGTGAAATTCTTGAGTTCCATGCCAGATGTAAGACATGGTGGGAAAAGAATGCACTCTAACCTTGTGATTTGGATCTTCTGAAGGCAGCATGAAACAGCTCCCTCTCAATATGGAACAGACGGCATGTTGAGCTGCCTTCCGAACCTAAAACAAAATAATCATGCCCGGGTCTTTGTCATGTTAAATTTTACTCCGTTCTTATAGTTCAAGAATATAAGATACAAAGAAAATACAGTTTGTATCTTTAAATAAATGTATTACAAATACATATGATGGAAAAATAAACAGACTAAAATTAACAAACAAATAACATACATGGAAATTGTATAGAACCACAGATACTAAGCTTGGATTTTCTCAAAAATGAGATAAATATATGGGATCCCAGGAAATCAGTTTCCAAGCATTCACATATATTTACCTCATTTTCAAAAACCATCCTAGATTGCCCCCATTGATTCTATACAACTTATTTCCCCCTTGCTTTATATTTAATCAAGATTATTTTTTTAATAATACTTTTTTTTTAAATATGTAAATGCAATCAAATTTCTGTTTAGACATTTGATGATTTGGGTAAAACAGCTTGACAAATAAATACTTACTTATGTATGTGTTTAATAAAAACATTTTGCTTCATTTAATTGACAAAAAATTAGGCATTACTTTACAAAAAGTAAAAACAAAGGCAAATTGAATGCAAACTTACTTTCGGCTTTGAATGGATGACAAAGCCCAGGATGGAATCAAAGACTTTCAGAGTGGAAGAATCATTCCACGTGGCATAGTCCTGAGCCCTCAGGAATACAGACAGGCAACCAATAAGACTCCTGAGGACGACGTTGGAGTCAGATTCCACATATCTTTCTAGCAAGTCTATGAACACTTCCACGGCTTCAGAAAATTGGTTACGCAGGACTGCTTTGGGAACAGACTTGAGGCCCATGGATAGAAGTGAAATGGTCGCCGTGATGCCCTCTTCTGATTCCGTAGATTTCAGTGTCTCAATCTGAAAGAAAATTTAGAATACAAAATGTGTTGAAATAATTGGTTGTCATTGACGCCTTATAAGGCAAAATGTTCATGTTTTGTATATATCAGCTTAAATAAAAAAGAAGGAGGAGCTCTTTCATCATTTTCTTTGAAGAACCTGAGACAAAATTTCTCTTTCATGCATCAGTATTGAAGGTACAAATTATTATGATGATAGCCAATCTTCATTGAAGAGGCACAAGAAGAGGAAATAAAATAGATAACTTTAATAATCGTGTGAAACACAAAACCCTTAGAAATAAAATAATGAATAGTTTTTTATAAGCGTATCTATAAGTTTATTAAGCTTATAGAGGCTGTTATCCTTGGGTGAATAATACATGAGACATCCTTGTGAAATCTCAATTTCCCTTCAACCCGATCCTTACATTATATTTAGTAATTTACCTATGGTTGGTTTTATCTGTGAAAATAAAATATTTAAAAAACCAATGCTAGTCATTCAAGGAAAAATAACCAAAATTTGATAAAAATTAAAAATAACTTTGAATGATCTGTCAATGTTCCCGAGAGAACTATGAGTTTTATTAACTCACCAAGGCGGCATAATATTCAGTGCTGGTCTCCGAGCCTCCCTTCTCCTTAATGACTTCTGTGACAGCTGCCAGGATGGCCAGCATCTCTTTATGCAAGGCACACTTTGAGTCAAAGCCTCGTAACAATCTACAGCAAAACAATATGATTTATTTATTTATTTATTATTTATACACTAGCAGCTAAGGCTGATGTGTGTATGTCACAGCACTCAAATGTTTTTTTTAACAAATCTTAAACATTAAAAAAACATTATTGTTGATGTGTTTGTCCAATCTGTTTTTAAACACATTCACTGAAGGTGCACTAACTATATCTTCAGGAAGTTTGTTCCAAGATGTGACCACACGATTTGGGAGGAAGTGATGTTTAGGGTTGCTTGTACTAGGTTTTTTTGCGATCCTGAGCGAATTCCCTCTCATACGTTCAGGCAGGTTCATGGAGTAGATGTTTCTTAGTCCTGGTGCATTGTAATGCCCACTTATGCATCATTATGCAATATGCATCAGGACTATTCGTATGGAATTAATACGTCATCACAAAAACCAACTAAACCATTGCTCGAAGATTGTAGGTACATGAGGTGCCCTTCGATGTTTTTTTTCCAGGATCTGTTGTTGTGGACCATCGGAGCTGGAGTTTCTAGATGTTTCGCCCATGTCTGTGATAGGCTTCTTCAGTGTGATGATCATTGACATGTTATACAAGTGGACCTGATCTTTTTCATCGTAAACAGAAGCTTTATCCGTTTCAACCTGCGTAAGCCCAAATATTAAATTGTTGGAAAGAGAACAAAGACGTTCCCAGAGTAACTTCACTTTAAGTAGAGTAGCATGAGCGAAGCTAGAAAAATTCTCCGCTATATTGTTAATTCCAAATGTCATCTTTGCGTGGATGCAATTTTATGGTTTTGGTCAGAAAATTTGTAGATTTACATTCAAAGGCAATATTGTAAGATACCATGGCATCTGTAATTATTGGGTGGCAAAACACAAGATGGAGAAAGCAAGAAAACTTTGGGGTTCAAAGGTATTACATGATTATTAAGTATTCTGTTAAAACAGGAACAAAACTGTTTCATTCAATAGGTCTGGCTGACAGTTCGCTCCCCCAGTTCTTATTTACCGTATACGCCAATCTTGTCAAATATGACTTTTTCATGCAGTTGTCTTAAGAATCAAATTCTACACAATCTGAGCTAAAAAAACCGTAAAACTCGATAATGTGAGAGTTTTTTTAAATATTTTTTAAATAGATTTCTTGTTGGTCCAGTACATATGCAAACATTGCTCATGTAAAATTTTCTCAATGGCGTATACGGTAAGCAAGAACTAAGGCAGCGAGTTGTGTCTCATGCTATGCTATAATACTTAAGCTAGCCAGAGAACTGGAGATAACAGCCCCGTCACTCTGTAATGATTAACATTTGCTATGGCTGTTGTGTACCTTGTGAAGCTGGCGTTGGAGCAAGCACTCCAGTCCGACGCAAAAGTCTGGAATGTTTTATACGAGCCCACTCCCGACTCGCTCCCGTCTGCCTCGGTGCCCTCCTCGTGCAAGGAGATGTCTTGCAGGCTCTGGGCGATGGACAGCTCATCAGCGGCAGACTTCTTGGGCGCCCCCACTCCGTGTCCAAACACATTGATGGCGTTGTGCTTCTTCAAGGCGTCGGTTGTGAGACCACTGGTGGAGCCTGGAACACATGCTGTGATGAAGCAATAATACTAATAATATTAGGCTGATTTAATTGGTCCTCACCTCAAGAGCCCTCTGCGAGCTTGGTGGTCGCTGTAGAAAGCGTCAATTCTCAAGCAAGACCCAGTTGGTGTAGGGTTTGATGGACCTTAAGTGACCGGTCTTTGGTAAAGAGAGGTTATTTTTTTAACCCAGCGAAGAACAAATTTGAAAAAAAAAATTTTTTTTCATGTTCCGTCGGGATTCAAACCCACAACCTTCTATTTACGAGTCAGAAGTGTTACTATATCCGGTCACTATAGGTCCATCCATCCTTACACCAACTGGGTCTTGCTTAAGAATCGACGTTTTCTACAGCGACGAACAAGCTCGCAGAGGGCTCTCGAGGTGTGATTCACACAAAAACAGCACTCACCAAATAAATCAGCCTAATTTATTATATCAGAGCCGTTTGGGGTGCCAAAACGCTCCCACCCCAAGCGCGAAGATACGACTCCGACGAAACGCTGAGAAACCTTCTCTTCTCCACAACACGGTTCATAAAGTTTTTATGAAAAAAAAGAGCTGAAATGGGTTTGGACTGATGATGTGGGTGGTAAACAAAATTCAGAAAATTGTATTCACCAGAAGGCTAGCAGTGTCTAGAAATGTGTTTGTATTCCTTTAATTTTAACAATGATTAAAAAAAATAATAAACATAACCTAACCTTTTGTCAGTTTATTACATTTTACAATAAAACACGACATGACACTGTTCGTAAAGGAACACACCACTACGAGTGTTTCATCAAGAGTATTCTGAAAAAAAATCATCAGTAAAATATGAAAGCAAACCTAAATTTTCGTGGAAGAACTTGGATTTGGCCATGTCGCGGAACTTTGTCGATGTAGGGTTGGAGCTGGACGACTGGCCCCTCCTCCATCTTTTTCCTTTTGAAGATCCTTTCAATTTCGAACGAAACTTGCCCATTGTAATTGTAAAATTTGATTTTGGCCTGTATTAGTTCAAAAACATTCACTGCACGTGGAAAATCTATCAAGTGACAGTTTTCTTTTTCTTCTAAACACAAAATATTTCCCAGAATATTGCCATTACATCTACTTTTCCCCATATTGTTTGGACATGTTGAAGCGCCAGTGTCAAGGGAAGTTCTTATTACGCAAGCTCTCATGAAAGATATTTTTTATACAAAGATAAAGACTATAATAACAATAATAAAATCTTTATTCCAGCCCGGTCAAGCGGAGGGTGCAATACGCGACTAGACAAAAAAAATTGATCGAAAGAAATATGTCGATATATATTATATTTTATTACAGAGTTAACTTTACTTCTTTCTCTTCTATTTTTAATGTTTTATTATACAAAGACAGGACTATTATTATCCGACGTCATATTATGTGCAATCTGTAATTTAAGATGTTAAGACTTTTTTTTTTTTAATAGTAGGTACACAACAGGTTACCCTAATTACAATGCACCCTCACAGCTATCAACATGCTGGGAGGAACTCTGTTGCTAGAATTTTAAATCTGAATAAATTACATTAAAAAATGTCTATGTTAGACTTATTTAAGAGCTTTATACTCCGAGTCACAGGGTGTTGCGCCACAACATCAGTACTGCTTTTCGGTACACGAAAAAGATCATGTCCTCGCCCTCGGGTGTATAGTCGTCAGGCACATACAACCTGTAACCCTCCAACAGGGTGGGACTGTCAAGTAAGCCGTTGATGACCTTATGAGAGAGCACCATAAGGGACCTGTTGCGCCTCGTTTCCAGGCTTCTAAATCCAGTCTCCCGAAATAGCTCCTCATGATGCATGTACTTCCGCACACAGCCTCAGGAGATACCTGACATATTGACATACAAGGCATATACCTAATGCACGCCCACAAAAAAAGACAAGTGTAAGTTCGCGCTTACGCATGCTGCATTTGTGCCTACTCTTGCAACTCTTATCACTTTTCTATGAAACCAGGACTGCATTGGCAAAATTAAATCAATTGTTTACAGCGTTTTTACAGGGTCAGCCTTGTACCAACATCATACCAACAATAAAAATATTCGTCTGCCCAGTACCTAGTCCGGTCGTGTGACAATACATTTTTTGACAAATCTATTGTATTTTTTTTTACTTTTTAACGTGATAATTGAATAATACGTACATACATATATAGGTATATATCTTATTTTAATAGCCACGTTAAAAAACTCGAATAAGAATATAGGTAGAATGGTTTCAAAAGTAAAGTTATATATTTTTTATTCAAATAGAAACATCATGAAATTAACATTATATTGTACTCTACCATATTGAACTTAAAATTATTGAAAGTGTGAAGTCAGTATAATAGATTAAAGAAAATGCTTTTTATTAAAAAAATAAGAAAATCTTTTTTTAAACATAGTTAAGCAAGTAAGTTATATTATTTATTTAATGTTATCGTCATTTTATGATTTCATTTTTATGAATTATGCCCGAGGTTGGGGGTTCAATGGATTCAAGACAACACGATTGCTGAATCTTATGGTCACATCTTGAGCCATCATGTTTGGAGTCATGAACTCTTCCAAAGTGCCAGCATTGTCTCTCGGCACCCTGTCGAACGGGAATCCCATCGATCGTCGGTCAGGATACAGTTTCCCTCTGATACCACAATAACTGGCTGCATCAGAGCAAGTGGCGTCCAAGGATTGCTCAACCTGGAAAAAAGACGTACAAAAGAAGATAATTTCACTTCATCACTGTTTACAGGTTTTGGAGAATGCGGGGGATTTTTTGGGTTTGTTCTATATCGAGTCTATAATGCCTTCAAGCAGGCACGTAAAAGCGCACGCTTACACATGCCGCATGTGTACCTACTTGTAAAAAAAAACAAATCTCAAATGAACATAAGCTTTGTTACTCTCTCAGACTTTTCTTAAAATCAGGGGGGGAAGTGGCAAAGTGAACCATTTTTTACAGAATTGTTGGTCAGCCTCATACCTATAAGCTACATTGGAGTTAAGGAGTAAAAGGAAATACTAACCACAATTTGCTTTCTAGCCACAATGTTTTAGCTTTTTGAATTTGTAGTTGTGTAAGCGATAATTGATAAATATTTGAGTTATTAGAACTTACAAAGTCTTGGTTGTAGTTGGAAATCATCACAAACAGTTGACAGGCCATGCCACTTTCTGAACCCCTTGGGAGAAGAACATGCTGAGGCCAACCGCATCCACAGAAGTTGAAGGCATCTTCAGACTCCGCCTCTGCGCGACCTGTTTCCAAGTTCCTGAAGGTCCTTTCAAATGGAATACTAACTGAGGATTCGTCAGACCGACGGATTATCTCATTCGCACCAGGTTGAACTAAAAAATGAAACACAATATGTAAATCACTTAGTGATACAAAATAAAGTTCTTACATAAGTCGTGACTCGTGTAGAACCAAAAAATTGCAGGGATAATTAATATTGAATCTTACGAGTCACGAAGAATTTGTCCATTTCTATAAACATCAAACGTTGTTCAGCCATCGACCACGGCAAACCACGTTCATCATACTTAGGTGACAAAAATATCCTCACGGTTCCCATTTTGGCTGCTCCTGCATTGTTGGCCACAATCCTAAAATAGTCTAAGTTGTTATTATTTTGAAAGGATAAAAAAATCTTCGATTTATTTGCATTTATTTGTTTACAACCTGTAGGTGAATGGAGTGTGCTGCAAATGGCTATAACGTGCCAGCAAACTTCCTCCTTGAACGAAATCCAAGCCTCGAGAAAGATCTAAATCACTCTGCATCCAGAAAGTCTCAAGCTGATTGGGTCGCCCCCCTTGTGGAGTAACTTGAACGGAAGTCATGGTTATATCAGGATTATTTAGCTGCAAAAAATGATTGAAAACATTTCATGAACTCAGTTTTTCAAAAATTGGTGTAAGATAAAAAATCGAAAATTCATGTAATGCTTACACGAGCTCTGCTGTATCTAGGTAGAGTCGCTTTATAATCTTGGAACATTTTGTCAATAAAAGCGTGTAAACGGAAGAATATGGGATCCCTCAAATCAACAGCAGGATCACCCATCACACCATTGCGTTCCTAAAATTATACCGTAGAATTATCATATCAAATTTCATTAATGCAAGTTCATTTAATTGAATATCGAAAAGTGTGCCTGTAATTACCAAATATTTATGCTCTGGATCATGGATGAAACCAAGAAACAAATGCCCGAAATTATGAACATTCCCATAGTAGTTCATATTCAAACTCAAAATACTTGCTTCAATAAGATTTCCCAAAATATCGATGCCGGTTGTTTCATCCAGTGTCGTCATTTCCCCACTAGGCTGCAAATAAAACCCTTTTTCATGCAAAGGCTAACAAACATAATATAAATATCAGGATACTATTAATATTTTAGGTTATTCTTACCAACAAAACGTTCCCAGAGTGAATGGCATCGTAAATTCTTCCAATATACATTTCAAACTCATCAATGGTCATTCTGATGTTATCAACTGGCCTGTTCAAATCTTGAATAACCATGTTTTCCATTCGTGGTGCCCAACCCCTAAATGAGTGAAACAACTTCTTTAAATCCATTGCACATCTTACTTTATTTTTTTTCTTCATAAAATTGAAATTATGTAAGTCCGCAAGTAAATATTGTTTCATTTTTACCTCGATGCTATAATCGTATCCAATTTGGGGAAATAGCCTTCTTTCACAGGTTCTCTGAAATTGTTCCATGGGCGAACACGAGCTAATCTGTTAGCCAACCGTTCAAAATTGTATCTAAAAAGTTACAATGCTTTATAGAATTATGATCTCATTTTGATTTGCAATTGATTAAATTGTTTTTATTTAACCTGGCTTGTATTTGTTCATGCATATAGTAAAAGAGTTCCCCTCTACGATCTTTGGCAACAATATTTCTATCGTTGGCTTCAAATGGATAGACCAAGTGCCAATGCCAATGGTGAATATTTAGTCCAATATCTTCCCTCCAGTAAGCCACTCTGTGTTCTTCATCTAAATCGGATGCTGTGTAATCCCTTGGGATCACAATGGGAGTCTATAAAACAAAATAAGCACTAATTAAATATTTGTACAATGGGTTAGATAAAATGTAAAAATATTAATTATTATTACCCTCTGTTCAGCATTCACAAGTGTTGCTTCTTCTCTTGCTTGTTGAAATACACCAGATTGCATAAACCTATCAGGGAAAGTTTGTACCAGAGTTGGTATTTGGACACCTCTTGTATCTTGCCTGTGTAACATTGCAACAGACAAGCAATAGTTGTACATTGCAGGATTTATCCTGTCCCTACAATAAAGGGAGTTCGATTTCAGGTTTTCCAAATCAGGACATGCTGAAAAGTTGAAGAAAATAAGAAATTGGAAACGCACGTCAACCTAACTGAAAGTGAATACTGCGTGTTTGGTTTATTGTATTTTAATAATAAATAAAAATCTGCTTATGAAATGAATGAAAAAAATACAATAGCAGGGATAGTCAACTCATTAGAACACAAAAAGACGAACGGTTACTGACTAGCTTGTTAATTTTAATGAAATAGCTTTTTTCTCAATTGCATTTTATTTTCATTTACGTTTACGTTTGATGCTTACCCATAAAAATGTCAATGAGGCTTGCAGCAAGACGTTGGTGACGAGGAATAAACACAGAGAAGTGCTCATCTCTGCCAAGTTGTTCTGGGACACTAAAGTCAGCCAGCTGTCCCTGAACAACTGGCACGTGCTCAGTGGCTTCATCTCCGAATCTGTTAGTTAACGATAATCCAAGAGTTTGATAACGATCCGTCTAAAAAATCAGAAATAGGACTTGTTAAAAAAAATACAATGCGCAGATACATACCAGCGTGGTCGATAACATTATTTTATCAAGTTAAATGAAAGTTCATATTATACAACATTGTTGGTTTTGAGTGTAAACGTAAACCAATGGGTGTTTTATATTTTTTTCTTTGAAATAGGATTGTCTAAATCTAAATCTAAATCTAAGCTGCAAAGAAATGTATCATTTGAGATTCATATTAAATGCATTCCCACAAGTAGACACGCATAATTTCGCGCTTACACATGCCGCATGTGGACCTACAATATAAAAAACCCAATCTCAAATGAACATAAGCCCTGCAACTCTTGCCGACCTTCCCTGAAGCAGAGGTGACATTGACAAAGTGAACCATTTTTTACAGTATGGGTGGTCAGCCGCATACCAACCTATCAGTCAAGGAATACAAGCAATTAATACATTAAAATATATAAAACAAATAAACTCTAAGCAATGAAACAGTAAAAAATTTAAAAAACTACAAAATATAGTCTTAAAAAAATATAACCCAATCTCAAATGAACATAAGCCCTGCAACTCTTGCCGACCTTCCCTGAAGCAGGGGTGACATTGGCAAAGTGAACCATTTTTTACAGTATGGGTGGTCAGCCGCATACCAACCTATCAGTCAAGCATACCAACCTATCAGCCCTAAATCTGCCGTTTTTGTTTCTTACACTTTATGGTCTTAGCAAAAGAGTTACAGTAATGAAAAAAATGAAGCATGTTTATTATTTTTTTATCTTAATTATTAAGTTTGAACAAAATATATAACTTAAGAAATGCCACCACAAAAAAATATTTAAAAAAACACGTTTTTTTCACTTCTGTAGCTACTTTCTCGTGTGTGCTATGTTTTGGAAATATTTTTTTTTCTTTTTAATTATAGAACTATACATTGTTTAGTGTAGTATCGGAACAGTTTTTTTTTATAATGTCAACAGTTTTTGAGTAAATGTGGAAAAACTGTGTTCTTCGATTTAATTAAAATTTTATTCATCAAGTAGTTTCAGTTTTTCCATATTTACTCAAAAACTATTGACATTATAAAAAAATTGTTCCGATACTACACTATAAAATGTATAGTTCTATAAATAGAAAGAAAAATAATATTTCCAAAATATAGCACACACGAGAAAGTTGCTACAGAAGTGAAAAAAAAGAAGTGTTTTTTTAAATATTTTTTTGTGGTGGCAATTCTTAAGTTATATATTCTGCTTAAATTTTATAATTAAGATAAAAAAATGATAAACATGCTTGATTTTTTTCATTAATGTCACTCTTTTGCTAAGACCATACCTAAAGTGTAAGATACAAAAACGGCAGATTTAGGGTATATAGGGCTCTTAATACATTAAAATATATAAAACAAATAAACTCTAAACAATTCAACAGTAAAAAATTTAAAAACTACACAACATAGTTTTTAAAAAATATATTTTTTAAAAGCCTCCAGCTTTAACCGCCAGCATTATAGATCAACCGCCATTTCTTTTGATCCTTGCATACTTCTTTCATTTCATCCAGAGTCATAACCTTTTTCATACAAGCTCTCCTTTTATTATGACTCTGGATATCCCATTCATTCGCTATTTCGAAAATTTGGTCCATCCATATTTACCTTTCTTCGTCAGTCTTTCCTCATTCATTCTTTCCAAATTCATTCATTGTAATCGATAATTTTAGTAAAGATAAAGAAACTTACTAAGTAGTTTCCAGGGATATCAAATATGACCTTTTGATTCCCTTTCACAGTGAAAACTGGCTCCGATGGTCTATCAAACAAAAGTTGAAGATCCCTACGCGACACAGTTGCAGCCATTTTGAACAATCAATAACAACTTAACTCCGTAAGACCACGAAGCACTGTGTTATATTTAAATTCATATTTCACGTCATAAGTTTTTAAGCATCCTGCAGGAACGAGTGCAAAACCGCTAGACATTGATTATAATTTGTTTTTTTTTATATGGGTACAAACAAAAATAACTCATTTGCAATCAGTCACAAACGATATATTTAACTGACTCACGATTTTTCATAATACATTTTATTTTTTTGTATGTTTGTTATTAATGCGGTTTTATTTGTTTTTTTATTATCAAAATTGTAACGTGATAATCAAATGGGCATTTCCAATGTGCATAATTATAACAACAAAACAGTCCGGTCGACAGCTCAGCTGGTAGAGTGCTTGCAAACCATGCCATGATATGAGCCCCGGGTTCGAATTCCACCGAGGGTGTCAGAAATGATTTCCCGTTTCGGTGTTTATTTCAAACCCCAAAATAAAATACCGGGAAGGTTAACTCAGCCTTCACAAGAAGTGAGTACAAGTGGGGATCGGGAGCTAGGAAACCCCCACTTCAACTGAAGTGGTTGGCGTAAGGCCGGCCCCCTTACCTGTAAAAATAAATAGGTTCCACTCGCCACATGCAAAAATCCTTCGGGGATAACGCGGCAAGAAGTTACACTATTTGTGAAGCTAAGTTGCGTTTTTTTTTTATAACAACAAAGTGCCAAAAATGTAAGTCAAACATCATTCTTCACACAACGCGTACCTACCTACCCTATGCAAAATGCCTACGCTCGGCATGAGTACCTATAATATAATAATAATAATAATAATATTAGGATGATTTATTTGGTGAGCGCTGTTTTTGTGTGTATCACACCTCAAGAGCCCTCTACTTTATACTTTTTGTACAAGGTAGTAAGTAGGTAATAATAAAATGTCTATAGGTTTTTCATGGTATGGATGAAATGCCCTAGCTTTTTGAAGATGAAATGCCTACCTCACTGTTGTTTAAGTTTTTTATTGATATGGATCGCGATGTGCATCTCATACAGGCACATGCGCCTAATAGGTAGGCAATACATGGTAAAAAAAACCAGGTTTTAAATTAAAAATTTAAGTTCGATTAGAGCCATCGTTAGCACTTCAGTCAATTTGAAATGCCTTATTTTAAAGGAATGGGAGAAAATATGTATTCTGGAATGTATTTGCCTATGCCCTATGCACGCGCCTGGTATGGATAAAATGCCTACGTTTTTTCCGGTGCAGATACGGTAGGTATTTGGCCTTTACTGTTGGCAGTAGTAATGCTGGGTTTTTCTATGACATTTATTCACAATCAAGTTTGAGCTAATACAGTGCAGCAATTACATCTTACTTGAGGGAGAACATGCTACCGATGTGCTACCGACTGACTGTCTACTAAGGAGGGCCGATTTTTTTTTTTTTGGATAATAATCCTCTAATAGTAAGAATATGTTGCCAAAAGAAGTTCAAATTACGTGTGTAAAATAAAATTCCGTAAAAGTATTAATCATCTGTCTCCAAATCGGCCTCAAAGTTTCGAAAAAATTCCATTTTTATCATTTTTCATGAGGGCTAATAATACAATAAGGAATTGAGATTTTACGGTAATTTCTATATTTTTGTGCATAAAATATAGTAATGCGCACCAATAGTACAAATAAACAAGTTATTTTTTCACTAAATAAGCAGGAGGAGGGGTAGAGAGAGCGTCGAATTTCACTATTTTGCAAAGAATTTGTGACCGCGCGTTGTCACTATGAGTTGAATACGAAACTTATTTCAATGCCCTGTGACTGGTAAAATTTGTTTTATTCTTTTATAAAGCATGATGTGTCATGAAATGTATCTTTTAATGCATTAATGTAACTGCACAACTGGACAAGAAATGTTTTGAAAATCACGAAAAAACGCCAATATCTCCAAAAACTACTGATATTGTTTAAAAAAAACCCACCCAAGACTGTTGAACTTATGATGAAGATGATGAATAATGTGCTGTTTTACATTTATTGTCCTGTAAATGTAAAGAAATAAATCAATGCGCCTTTCATAGAGATTGCGTAGTGTTCGCACAAAAGTGAAGCTTCCTAACTGAGTAGCAAACATTAGGAAAAAGATTATTGGAAATAGGTACAGCCATAGTCGTTATAAAGTAACTAAGAAATCATAGAAAAAAGAATCTACGTAAAAAAGTTTAGACAATCAAACCAAAATACATTGATGGTAAAAGAACACGCCTAAATCTTAAAATAACATAAAACACCATCATCATTGAGTATGTCCACAGCCAGTCTCACAAGAATCATTCCCAAAGCTGCATCGCCAACTTTTCAAAAAAGGCTTACTGGATGTTTCTACATTGGCAAAAACTTTACAGGTATTGAGTTTTGGGAAAAATGGCAGCACTCATAACTTCAGAAGCTCTGCATGATATCAAATGTGAAACATTCAATTAGTTTTCAAAAAACCTTTAATACCCATTATGATTTATTCGCACAAGATTTAAGTACAGATCAATTATGTCTATACAAGTTTGTCTTAGAAAACATAAACTTAGCCCATAAATCTCCAGGAAAAAAATCCTATGCTTGGTGGATTCCGCGAGCTATAGAGCTTAGGATCCCTTAAAAAACTTATTAATTTGGCAAATTATGTTGTTCAAGCATACGCTTTAGCTTGATTTATAATAATATGTCATATTTTTTAAGGAGTATACTAAAAAATAATGATTACTTTTCAGTTTAACTATGTTCAGTTACATTTATGATATTTGTAAGTGCCATCTATTGCAAAGATGGTTTCCGACATTTATCGAAGTTTATTTAAATTAAAAAAATCATCAGGAGAACCTAAAATGATAATTGATTGCGCCAAATGAAAAAATAATTGCTTTGCTCATTCAGAAAACTTACTGATAGCAAAGTTACGAATCTTCACAAACACCTAAGTGAACTCCTCGCAGATACACGTAAGATTCTAAAAAATCTTATCATCAAGGTGGGAAAATTGACTCTTACAAGTTCCATGAATTAATTTTGTTGTTGCAACTTACTGTGGTATTACAAATTGGCAGAAAAATACATCTGAACCACTAGCATCTCAAAAGACATCTGATGGAGATCTCATTTTTTTTCACAGCACACGGTGGGCAAATGGATCTATCTCATCTGCGTTTATCATACGAAAACTAGCAAAATGTCTTTGAAGAACAGCACAAAAGTCTCTGCAACGTTTTTTTTTTAAATCAACATTAGAAAAAAATATTTAACCTAAAATAACGTCTCGCAGTGCCAGGCCAAAATTCGAAAAAAAACGGATTTTTTACGTTATCAATAACAAAATTTTACTTTCTGTAATTTACTTTTTTCTCTCAAATGTGTTATTTTATACCTTAAACATTTGTTTTACATGAGAAATAAAATTCAAAAATCTGGTTTAAAGTCAGTATGTAAAAATATTTTTTTTGTGTTTTTTTTCAATTTCTCATTATTTCAATGTCGATTTGGAGACAAAAGTTGTTGTTTGATTCTAATGAAACTTTTTGTCCAATAAAATTACGTCATTTAGCAACATAATTTCACTCTTAGATTAAAATTCAGCGTAATTTTTTTTTTCCCATACATCAGTGGCCCTCCTTACTGTCTACTCGCGTTGCAGAGAGCGAACTTGATTTTTTTTTTGAACCATAGACTAGGTATATTTATTAATTATCCTTGACTGATAGGTTGGTACGAGGCTGACCACGCGTGCTGTAAAAATCGGTTCACTTTTGCCAATGCCACCCCGGTTCAGGGAACGGCGGCAGGAGTTGCAAGGTTTATGTCCATGTGAGGTTTTCATTATTTGTATGCACACATGCAGAATGTGTAGGCGCGAACCTACATGTGCCTGTCTGTGGGCATGCATTTCATATGAGCCTTAAATGCTTACATATCCTTGCAGCTTAGATTATAGATAGATAGATAGACTCATTACATCTAAATGTTTATTTTCCTTTCTTTCAGGCAGCTACCCAAGTAGGTATCTTTTTTGCTTTAGTTTTATTTTTTCCTTCGCTAAGTTCATTAGTCCGCACGTGAATTGACATTGTGGGAAACATCGGTTTATTGAACAAAAATATGTAGATATAATGAGTTTTGCAGAGTATGAATATTTCGGTTTTATTTTTCCCCAGAAGTTTTAACGCCATCGTCTGTTCCCGTAGACCAGGGGTCGGCAACCTTTTGTTGTATAAGGGCCAAATATTTTACGTGGGATTTAGTGCGGGCCGCACTTGAGCAGTGGCGGATCTGACGGGCAGCATTTCAGCAAATGCTGACCAACCCCCCCCCTCCCCCTGCCGCGCCCCCTGGGGCCCTCTTGTGAGGCATGCATCGTGAGCATTAATAAATATTCATACGAACTGCAAATGAAATTCACTATTGATTCTACCACCCACCCCTACGCTTGGATCACATGTCATTACCTAAAAAAGGTATTTGTATATAAATATTTTAGTTATAAAAATAAAATTCTTTTTGTCCATTTTATGACATTTATTGTTTTTTTTCACTCCATTGTGTATGTGTATGATATCGCCCGGCACGTGATGCGTTGCGGCGAATATCTTGCGGGCCGCACCAAGGCGCCCCAAGGGCCGCATGCGGCCCGCGGGCCGCAGGTTGCCGACCCATGCCGTAGACTGTAGGCGCGCGTGTTGTTGCGAGTGCTTCAGTACTTGTTGCGCCTGCTGAGTGATCCTCCAGCTAGGGGTCTTTGTGGCCCGGTGCGGTAGCAGGACGAGCTCAGACGAGGTGGGCGATGTTAGACGTCCTTCAAGTTGCTTCCCAAGGATGCTTCCACAGTTTCCGAGACGATGTCAAGTTGCAGAAAGGTTGGAGAAGGGCTGGACACTCGACAGGCAATCCGTAACTTTCAGGGAAAGTGTGGTCCTAAAAAAGACCTTTTGAGAGGGGTGGTCTTCGCTATCGAAGGAGACGGTAATGTCTCAACACGTTAGTGGCAAGAAGGTCTTTAAGGCAGTGAATTCTTTCGCCGTTGAATAGTCGTTCAACATAGAAAAAAAATGTGTCGTCGCCCGGCTGGGTGGCTAGGGGAAATTCGTACAAATATTTTGTTATTGGTTACTAAAGACAGCAGTCTCATACAAGACTGACGTTTGCTCGCCAAGAGAAAAGAGTTCCATGGTCAAAAAAAAATCCTACCTCTTTAATAAACACTAAAATATATTTTAGTATATTATAGGTTAGTAATTTGTTTAAAGATTTTAATCTTTTTTTAAATAAATTTTATAGTGAAAATAAACAGTGTTTTGTTTGAATTCATCCAAAAATTATAAAATTAAACAATATGAATTTTCACAGTGTTAATACACAAACAATACAAAATATAACTAAAGTTATATTGTGGTTTGCTATATCTACGGTACAAATATACCTACCTTTGAATAAGTACCTAATATGAAAATGAACAAAAGAAAGGTACTTTAGTAGGTAGAGACATACCTGTTTGAGTTGGTAAAATGTTTTTTGGTCGAAAGGAAGTATCTAAACCACAAAGTGTAGGTATTTTTTATAAAGCAATCAAATAGTTTATTTTCATTGGAAATACTACTACTTCCTAAGCCAGCTTTCTATTTTATGTATTATCTAAGTTGCTAAGATATATAAACATTTAAGATTCATACTCAAGCGATGTTCACAAACAGACACGTGTAAATAACATGCGCTTACAAATGCTGAGAAATATAAGCACTGCTACTTGTACCGCCCTTCCCTAAAACAGCGGTGACATTGTGATTACCAAATTCAATCATTTTTTATAGTACCTACCTAGGTCAGCTTACACAATATAAAACCCAATCTCAAGTGAACTAGGGTCTAGGACCTCCAACTCTTGCCAACCTTCTCTGAAACAGGGGTGACATTGGCAAAGTGAACCATATTATTACTACATAATTAACTTGCATAATCTAAGTTGCAAATATAAGCTACATTGAAAATTCATATTAAATACATTCCCTATTATAAGCAGACACGTATAAATTTGCGCTTACACATGCCAAATGTGGACCTACAATATAAAAACCCAATCTCAAATGAACATAAGCTCTGCAACTCTTGAAACTATGAAACAGGGGTGAGTAACATTGGAATTTGGAAAAGTGAAGCATTTCTTTATATTACGGGTGGTCAGCCTCATACCAACCTATAAGTTAAAGAATGTATAAAAAATCAATAAATGTAAATACTTATAAATTTTTCGCGACTTTTTTGCTAATAATTAATGCATTTTTGCAAATACGATAGTTTACGTGAAAGGGGTCTCCCAAAGTTTTAATTTGGAAATTTTCACTTACCTAGTGTTGGCAGCCCCTGTGGGCAGCCCGTAAGTCCACTACTACCAACCTTCCGCGCTGCGCCCCTTGACATTTCGATTTTCCTGCTTTGATAGATTGCGTTGCCGCTTATTTGTGTGCGAGATGAAAATAACATATTGTGTCGTTGTAAAGTGCAATTATTAGTATTTAATCCTTCTACTAATCAAAATGGACGCTGCCGTTGTCAATTTGGAAAACTCGGTGTGTGCTATGTTCCACTGTATTTTTTGAATTAATCGTTTTGATTTGTTACTATGGACTCACAAATTTGAAAATATAATGTTTTTCTTTGCAAGCAAACGTCACAAATGTATGGGACTGTGTTCAATAACAAAATATTTGGTCCATTTTCCCTAGCAAGCCAGCGGTGTGACGTCAATTATGTGCCAAATCCATTTTGTTTGTCAGACAGGAAAAAACTCAAGGGATAGAGATAAGAATGAATGGGTAAGAGACAAATGGAAAAGTAAAAGTACGAAAGAATGTAATGAGAAGGTTTGGATGGTTTAGCAGAATGAAGTTACAGATACCGTTAGTGTTGCCACTAGAGTGCTGCTTTCCGAGACCTGTTGCCATTGTCTATTGGAGCTGGAGCTTCCAGACGTTTCACCAATGTCTGTGAAGGGCTTCACCAGCGTGAAATTATGTTTATGAACAGTTTCTCATCACATTGTAACGCTGAAGAAACTCATCAGATTATTAAACAAAATATTTAAACAATATATTCACAGTCCCACCCTGTTAGAGTTTTAAGCTTTATGTGCCAGACAACTATAGCCGGGGAAGATAGCTTGTTATCTTTTTCATGCACCGCTATCCTGTTCCGATGTCATCATACAACATACCTTAACTTGGAGTGTAACTCTAATTAGCTTAATTAATTACATACATATATTTTACATTACAGTAGAATCTTTTAACCGCCCTATGCATATGAATGTACGCGATATGCAAACTTTGAGTGTACCATTCTGCTACATCCCGTATAGCGTACAAACTTGAGAAAAAACTATAAACCGCCTGGCGTCCGCCTGAGTTCTAAAGTCATGTCATTACAACTCTAGACAAGTTAGGGCCGGTTGCACCAACCTCCAATCAATATTTGATTGAAACATCAAATTTGATTGCTTAGTTCTGGTAAGGACCTCGGTTGAATATTTCTCGAAAGTTGGTAAAAATGTGATGGAATTTGAACAGGAAATATGATTCACATCAGCTGACTTACGTATATGCAATCAATTGTTTGATTTGAAAGGGAGAAATCACACTTAATTTTGATTTTCGTCTGATTGGAGTTTGGTGCAACAGGCCCTAAAGTCTCTCAAAGGCAGGCTAAGTGTTCGGTTGTTTGTTTGGCGTTTTGTAATTTTTCATTTTAGGATGCACTGTAATAAGGAAAACCTCTTGTGCATAAAAAAAACAGCTGAAAGCTCCAGCTCTGAGAGACCACGGCAACAGATCCTGGAAAGCAACTCTCCATTGTCCACCGCCAGCCGTGAAAGCGTGAAACTTCTGTACAGTTGCAGTTGTTTGTATTTTCAGGTTAAGAGGACCGACGAGCGTCTGGACATGATGGCGTACAGGATAGACACAGTGGAGAGACAGATATCACAGCCTGACCAGGCTCCAGAAGTGTCTGTGATGAGGCTCCTCAAATCTGTGACAGAGGTTTCTTTTATCTTATGTATACGAGGATAATTAACTTTTATTTTCTTACAAGACCTCACTCACGCACCTCCATTACAAATGAAATACTTAAAAAGATTATGCCTTTGTCACTTCATTGGTCCCACGATCTGGAAAGCATGGTCCCCAAAACAATTTTTTACTCGACCGCGAGAACGTAGCAAATCTGCTTAACCATAGACTAGGCGTATTAACAGGCCCGGATTAACCCCTTTGGGGGCCCTGGTGCGGGTTAAAGCTTGGGGCCCCCTATATGCCCCCCCCCTTCCCTCCAACTGTTCCAATACTTCAAAGATGCATATATTTTCTGAAAAAAAAGTATTTTGAAGTTTTTTCTGTACAATATTTTTTTATATTTAGGGGGGCCCCTTGGTAGCGTATGCCTCATAAGACTTACATCACAAAGATATTTTGTTGTAATGCTTGTAAACTCATTTCTATTTAGTCTGTCATCGGGGACCCCTTTGGTCACAAATTCCCGGAAAGACCTGTACCCTTAGTACGAGTTGCAAAACTTGAGTAATGTAAAGTTTACGGCAATTTTTAAAGTGTGATTTCCCCCAAAATCTGCCGTTTTTTTTTGTTTGAAGTTGATTTTCTTCATCACTGTAACTTTTTTGCCAAAACCATAAAGTGTAAGAAACAAAAACGGCAGATTTTGGGAGAAATCACTCTTTAATATTTTCCGTAAACTTTACTTTTCTCAAGTTTTGCAACTCGTACTAAGGGTACTGGGCACTAATAAAAATATAACAGTGTTATTCATTAGATTCCGCCCATACCTGGTTAGTGGGAGATTTTGAGAAACCAATTTAAATCTGTACCAGCCCGCTAAACCAAAATAAATAAAAAGGTGATTCATTAGCGAAATACGTACATTTTTTTTTTTGGTTTACCGAATCCTGTTTAAACAGACTTCCGGTAGCTTTTTCTGTATGAAAAAATACGAAATGCTCGACATTTATGTAGGTATTTTGGTGTCTATGAAATTTTTTGAGGTTTTTGTGGGTTTTTGACAACTTTCGGAGACGCTCGGAAGAATTCGGGTAAACGCCCCCTCCCGAACGTTTCTCGACACTCCAGCTGTCAAACTCATGTCGGCTGCGACTTCGAATGAACTAAAAATGGAAACAAGTATTTTTCAAAGCATGACTTCATTGTGGCTTCAGGTTTTGGCTGTAGGCATCACGAAGAAAATCTCAAAGATGGGCCTGCATACTTCATTTACAAGAAAAGTGACAGTTTTACAAAATTGGCGACTTGAAAAATAACACGACGCGGCATCTGTCACTTTTTTTCTTGTCACAGTTTTTGTATTTGTTTCGTTGCTGCATGCCCTCAATTTGTTGTTATAGTGTTAAATTCTAATGTTTTAAAGTTATTGTAATTGCTGAAACTCTTATTTGATTCATAAATCTTTTATTCTGAAAGTTATCTCGTACATTACGATCAGCTGGGGAATGAGGAAGATCGCCATTTTGCGTATGTCGATCTAGTTTAGAACAAAATAAACCTACTCGGAGGTGGTTTACAAATGTGATCATGTTTTGAAACACGTTTAGTGTTAAACTGAATTATAAAGTTTTTATGAATCACCTTTTTTGTAAATTGAGATTAAATCGAGAAATTAAACCGGATCTCTAAAGAAATCTGGTTTAAAAAATCTAATGAATAACACTGTAAGAGTTTCGGTGACCCTGTGGGGGCCCCCTGAGTGTGGGGGCCCTGGTTCGGTTGTACCGCTCGAACCGCCCTTAATCCGGGTCTGCGTATTAACCTCCAGGGTGCCGGAACGCGGATATGCGGTCATAGTTCTGATTCGAGATTATTTTCGTTTTTCTGTAGTTTTTATGGAGCAATAAGATCGCAAGTCGTTTAACGTACTCCTATTGGATGAAACTATCCACCAATAAACTCAAAGCATTCATTTTGGTTTGTGAATATTTAAAAAATATATTTTAAGTTGACCTTGTAAACTGACAAATTCAAAGATGAAATTTTCATTTTTTTTACATGGTACACACACACAAAAAAGGGTTCTGTTTACGTTGAGCTTCCCTACTCTGTAAAATGTATGTACCTACCTGGCTTATGTGCCCATTTCATAATATTATTATTATGATGTCTATTTTTAGAACACAATGTTTTTTCGTAATCATAATATTATGAGATAGTGCAGTATATACATCACTTAAGTTTTACTAAATTATGCACTAAAAAAAACTATATTTCACTGTCTTTTGAGATGAAAAAAAACACAAATATTTTGTATCTGTGGAGATATTTAATATTAAAACCAAGATTTTGGTAGCTGGATAATGGCTAAAAATCGCTGGCACACTAGAGGTTAATTAATTACGAACTATACCTAATACAATAATACATCACAGGAATGAAACGTAACGTTGCCTTCTCCACAAAACACTCCTGTATGTTGTTGGTGATGCGCAGGTGAAGAATGACTACCAGAACCTGCGCAGGGAGATCCTGGAGGTGCAGGAGCTGCAGCGGCAGGTCAGCGACAAGCTCAGGCAGCAGGTACAGCAGGTACAGGGCAGGTTCTCCCACCTCAAGGAGAGGATAGCCGCCGTGCCCAACAACTGAGCTACAACCAACTGCAATATAGCGGCATCTAGCAAACATCAACTCCCAAATATAACTTTATATTCATCTAACACACATATAGGAGCGATGCGCTTCCTGACCATTTTAAAATCCACAGACGTTTTAGTGAAATGATTTGGCACCAAAACAAAGCATCATTCGTTTCTTCGTCTAAAATATGTAAATTAAGGGCCTGTTGCACCAACCTTCAATCAATATTTGATTGACACATCAAATTTAATTGCTTTATTCTGGTAAGGACCTCGGTTAAATACTTCTTTAAAGTGGGTAATAATATGATGGAATTCGAACAGAAAATATGATGTACATCAGCTGACTTGCGTATATGCAACCAATTTTTTTATTTGAAAGGGAGAAATCACACTTAATTTTGATTTTTGTCTGTTTGGAGTTTGGAGTTTGGTGCAACAGGCCCTTAGACTTCTTAGGATCAAATATAAAAAAAATATTAGCGATCAATAATTCAAGTTCTTGCAATAATGAATACATTGCTCACGAGCTAATGGAAAATTTAATCCTGGTAAACATGAAACTTCAAGTTTAATAGTTTTTTGACTTCTCTTTTAATCACATGTCTAGATGTGGATCTACCCAACATTTACAATAAATGGGTACCTAAATTCCTATATAATTGTCAAATCTCTTAAAAATTTTATGTTTTGAATTGCAAATTTGTTTTTTTGGTCAAATTTGATCTGCCACATACTCCTATGTGCCAATAATTTTAAATATGCAAATAGCGTATCGGTATTAATTAAACTTAGTATTTTTTATACCTGAGATTTTTAGTGCAATTTTACACCTTTATTGTGTAACTCAAGTTTGTCTCGATCAACTAACTTTTTAAATTAGGTTGTCAAAGCTCTAATGAAGTCCTATAGAATCAAATGCAGCAATCTAGAAATTTTACCATAATTGGGATATCTATAATCTAAACATGTATGGGATAAATGTATGGAAATGAAGAAAATGCCATTTTCTCATCTTTGAAAAAAAAAAACTAGATTGCCATCATTGATTCAATACGACTCAATTTTTATTTTTCAAAATAATTCTTGAAAAAAACAAAAATTTACTCAAATTTCTATGACGAGTTGAATCAGATCTTTTTAGTGTTGTGTTTTTAAAGTTTATAAAAAATGTTACACTTATCTTTATGCTTTGAATTTATATATTTTATCATAGTCATGGCAACCTAATTTGCAAAACATGTGTATCGTCATCGACAGGAAGAAGCAAGTTTGAAGTTTTTTTTAAATTTTTACATGGTTATTTATTCATTTGATCCGTAGCTGATCCATGGATCATCGTTTTTTTGTATGGAAAATTCGTGTTTGCTGACAGCTGAGCCATGGATTTTCTGTGTGTGAATAACACCGTTAGAGGTCAAAATTAACCATCTTGCTTATAAGAGAGTAAACAAGAATAACAAATATCCCTTCTGAACATTTAATGTTTAGTTTTTCAATTTATTCTTCTATCATCATCTATATTAGTGTTGTGCTAGCCAATATTCTCAACTGGTCACCATCCTTTTGAGTTGTGGATAAGAGTCAACATTCACCAGCTGTTGGTCCTGATTGGCTTATGAGTCTTCCAAATATTTTTCCTTCAAAGATGTTGCTGAGGAAGGTTGGAATGAGAGCCCTATTAGTTTGTTCCTTTCTTGCTTTCTGTGGGATGACGAAACATACAAATATATGCATTCTTCCAATTTGACCACAAACTTGACATTTAATATCTACAAGATATTTGTATATCTTTTTATATTCATTGTAGATTGTAAGACACATTTACCTCTCGTAGGCCTACACATACACACATATAACTTTGCCAAACTTATTCGGTAACCTATTGTAGATATACATACTGCATTTATTAACGTTTACACAATATACAACTTAGGAAAACGTAGATGTAATTTAGTAATACATTGATTTTCTTAATTAATAAAACAGTGAAAATTTCATGTCCTTGAACAAAGTTTTTCTACAAAGAACTTTCGAATTTAAAAAGTTTTACCTATTATATTGTCAAGATTGATTTGAATGTCACAATAAATTATTAATTAATTTCTTGATTTTTCCACTGTTATCTCAGATAAAAAGCATTTGTTCTCAAAAGTTTTTTTTTAGTAAGAAATTAGTATTCACATTTTGATTGTAATAATTTGTTGGTTCTTCTTTAATCCATTAACCAGCATTTGAAAAAAAAACACTTATTTGTGCAACATTTTCATATTCTGATAATGATTTAATTTTCAATAGCAAGTCTTTGCATGTTCATTTTGTTTCAATAAATTTGCTATACACTCATCAAACACCAACAGGACAATACTATACATTTATAAAACATTTCATATTCCCTAAATCACTTATTTTAAAAGATCCAAATTGAATGATTTCAATGTTGACTAATTTGTCTTCTTTGTGTTGTATTTATTTGTATATCTCGTAGGAATAGAAAAACACAAAATAAAATTTACTTTCCGATAATTGACTACACTTTTACACTCTTTCATTCATTCTACATTTGTATCGTAATTACAGACTATCCTAGATTTAATATTTCACATTCTACGCATCATAATAATTTTTTATCACATTCAGCACCATAAATCACATTTCATTATTTTGTTTATTGTATTCTATCGTAGTGTAGAGCGTAGTGAATGTTTTTTGAATAGTTTGAATGTTAGCGTATTTGTAAAAACAAAATTACATGTTGTGACCATGTAGTCGTTGTGCATCTTCCTATAATTACTATAACGATTAATCGTTTAAGCGATGATATAGAACCACATGTCTGATCTATGTACCAATGTTTATTAACATAATTAGCGATAGCTCCGCTGTTACCCCCTTTACTACGAATACAGCGACTTAGTTGGGTATTTCATATCGTTTAAGTGAAACTAATACATGTCTGATACTGTGTACTTATAAATGTTAACGAGTAGCTAACGAACCCCCCGCGCTGGGCGGGCCCTGTGATTTTTTGATCATTTAAATACATGTTAATTAACTGCAACTTCAATAATGATAATAATACTTGAATAACCTTGTGAATATTACATGGAACACTCTCTCTCTCTTGTTTGTCATTCACTTTTTTGATTATTGCACATGAAAATGCAGCTAATTCACTTGTTTTGTGAAATATTTCAATTATTATCAAATTATTTTCAACTGGGAATATCTTTCTTATTCTCACAAACAACTGCTTTCTCTCATTATCTGGTAAAATTAACAATTCAGAACCATCTTTGCAAAGAAGCTGACTTACTTACTTAATCCGGCCTTGAAGGCTCAGGGTCTCCCACACCACAATCCTCCAGGACTCTCTGTTTTGTGTAACTTCCCTACATGGTCCTCTTACACCCAAGACTGGAGAAAGCTATACAAGTCAAAGAAAGCTATGCATAAGTTATACAAAACAAAAAAAAATATTCACGTTGTAGCTTCAATCAAGCTCAATATTTGGGATTCTTTATAATCACATTATTTTTAGAGATATGGCCGAGTGGATAGGGCATTAGTCCTTACGCATGTTTGAAATAAGCACTGCACCGGTTCGATCTTTGTCTGGTAAATTAAGTCTGATGTGATTACACTCTCGTAAAATTCAATCATCTATTGAGAAAAGGAAAGAATTCACAAGAAATGATAAATGTACTTGGGCTATGCCTGAATTAGTTCTGTATGTTTTTAATTGCTTAAAAAATACAAAACCTACTTTATGGACAACCCTCGTACATATATTTGTATTGTTTATATCAAAATAATGCTTTTGCATGATTTTTTTTGTGTTCTGCAATATAATTTTACATTTTGTTTTAAATATTTTTTGTATTTATAGTATAGTTTGACTTAGATGTAATTAACATATTTGATTTTCTTAAGTATTGAAACAATCTGCACTTTAGTCATTTAACGAGTCAATATTATAAAAGTGAATAATAATAATAATTAAAATATTGCCCCCTTTACGATCACACTTGAGCCTAGACCTCTAAGTACAAGTATTGTAAAATGGTATATTTTCTACCATTAATATTCTGTAAAAAAATATGTTTTTATAAATCTGCACTTTGTAATCGCACCAAGATTTGAAGTTGATACAGTTGGCCTTCTTCATTTCTCATTTTCTTCTTCCTTTTTCATCTGAAATGATTTGTCATTGTATGGTTGAAAAGAAACGCAAGGTCTGACTTTGGCATTGGCAAAAGTAAATCAAGGGAAAAATAATTGATAAACCTAGACAGGTTCGTAGTTTAGTGTTTAATGCTATGAACTCGTACCCTGACGGTAATCAAACCCATGACTTTCCCATTACAACAAAATTATCATTTAGTTTCAAATATGATCTTTGCTGGGTTGAAAAGTTCAAATTCCTTTACCAGAGACTGGTCAGCAAAGGTACATTCAACCTTACAGCAACTGGATCAAGTATTACGCTTTGTAGGGACTTCAAAAAAACTCTAGAGGGCTCTTGAAAACAACGGTCCCCATATAAATCATAACCTTCTGGAAAGTTTCTTTCCGTGATCTATTGCTGTGGTCTATCGGAGCTGGAGTTGAAGCTTCGGGACATTGTCTATGTGTGCGATGGGCTTCTTTAAGAACAGATCCTGGAAAAATCATTCTAGTCTCATCCGTCAGCCGTGTAAGCCTGAAACTCCTAGGAAGTGAACAGTCTGATATCACCTTTAGAGACTTGATAAATCCCGTGCAATAATTTATTTGTAATTGTAATTTTTTAATATTTTTAAAAAAATCACCCACACGTTTGCGATTATAGCAAAGTTATGTATCTGCACGTTAATAGTGCACAAATTAAATATGTTGCTCAAACAAATCCAATAATATACACAACTCACAATAATCTTGATGTAGTCATTAAAGTAATCAACTTTTGTTTTATTACATATCAAATAATGTGTAAAATATGTCATTGTAAGCATTTTGTTTTCTGTGCCCACAGTAAAAACTTGTAAAAATATTTTTGTTCATGTTAAGAAATCTTCGAGTATTCTAATTTACGTATGAAATGGGATGTGCTTGTTAAATTTTTCAAAAATAATTTGGATTACCCTTAGGTGGAAAGGAAACACTTGAGAAGTATAAAAGAAAAATCTCAAAATAATAGAGTTAAGAATGAATGTGTAAAAAAGAAATGGAAGCCGAAAGAGGATGTGAAAGTAACGCCCTTTCACACGGCACAGTTCGGTCTCAATTATAAGTTTAGTAAATATGTGGGAATGTGTGGCAGTTTTCACACATTTTGTCCGGCAATCCCATAGATTTCACTGCCAAAACCATAGACAAACCGAACAAAAAGCGGTGAAAAGGCACTAAAACTACAGAAGAATGTAATGAGAGATGGTTTGGACATATAAAGAGCTCCTGGGGTGTGATTCACACAAAAACAGTGCTCATCAAATAAATAACCCAGAATATTATTTATTTTTATAAACAGTGCAAAGGGAAGACTGAGAAAAGTATGGCTAATCAGATTGGTGAAATTGTGAATGAATGGGGATATACAGAGTGAATGTTATTGAAGGAAATGTGTGAAAAAGTGATGGATATGAATGATTGAAAGAGACATGCGAGATTAGAAAGAGTGGAGGCCCTTGCCACCCCAAGTGGAATGGAGACAGATTTAAATTAACAGATGACTTAATTTTATTTTTTATTTATTGATACCAAGATACTAAAATAATAAAACAGTTACACTTCTTCTTCAGCCTGTATTGATCGTCCACTCCTGGACGTAGGCCTCCTCTCGCATTTTCCATTCGTTTCTATCCTGAGCGATCCGCATCCAGGCAAGTCCTGCACTTCTCTGAACATCGTCACGCCAACGCAACTGTGGGCGCCCAACTCCACGCTTTGCCGTCCTTGGGCACCAGCACAGCAGTCGCTTTGTCCACTTTTCATCTGGATCGCGAGCGACATGTCCCGCCCATCGCCACTTGAGGGTTGCGGCCATCTTGATGACATCGGAAACCTTTGTCCTGACTCTTATGTCCTCATTTCTGAGTCTGTCCTGCAAACTGACACCCAAAATGGCTCTCTCCATTGCTCTCTGTGTAACTCTTAGCTTGTGGGCATTTTTTTGTGACATTGTGACTGTCTCAATACCATAAGTGAACACTGGCAGGACACAGGCATTGAATACTTTCCTTTTTAAGTTGATGGGTATTTTCGGATTTTTCAAAATGTGACCAAAATTTTTGAATGCTGCCCAGCTTAGTCCGACTCTTCTATTTAGGTCTGCTATCTGGTTATCTCGCCCGAGCTGTATTTTGTGACCCAAATAAATGTACTCATCGACAGATTCAATGCTGGCATTGTCCAGTACAATTTGTTAAATAAGTAAAGTATAAATAAAATAAAAATAGTTGTGCACATTTACAAAGGTAAATGTGCACAACAAATGGTATACTTTACAATAAATAAGAAAACAATATTGCAGAAACTCACACACAATTATGTAGGGAATATTCTTATAAGTTTATACTGCTGGCACTGAATGTAATTGGAAAGATGGGTGGGTTGATGAACACTATTGCTATTTGTAAGGTTAGGTTAGGTTTCTACTTGGCATTGTTGGCAAGGCTCACAGCTGGCACCTTAGTTTTGCCACGTGATGAAACATGAGTGAAACTTAAGTGATAGGTATTTAAAATGTAATATGGCTAACTTTAGTGCGGCGGGTCAATGCTGGATGAAATTTATAAAAAAAAATCATTGCCTCTGGGATGGTAAAAGAAAATGAAACGTTAAATGGTTAAATCTAAACCTGAAGTTCCGCGATCGATCGGGGGGAGTTAACATACTGTTTTCTACTCGGGGTACTTAAATTCCATTCTTTTTCAATGTCCAACTCAAACTTGGATGAGATCCATCCAATGGATCTTGGTTTATAAGCCTGAAAAATTCAAATAATTATTTTACAAATATTGTGAAAGCTTAACTTTTAAATCTTCAATTGTTTACATTTTTTAGTCCAGTTTTATGCAACATGATACACTGCACTAAATGAACCTAAAATGATCAGAAACCAGTCAAATAATGCACGCAATGTGCTTTTAATAATGTTTACTTAAAAATTATAATTATCAGTGTTTTTGTATTTGTAAAATTATTGTCCTTTTTGGAGCTGACTGAATTTATATAAAAATGTGAGGGTAACTACAAGATTTTTTATGAAATCAAATGTTTTTAAAATATAATAATCAATTTGTTTATCAACCCATTGTGAAAAGTGTTAATATTTTAATAAAATTGCATTATAATTGATTGAAGACTTTCATTTCTTCCTCAATATATCTACAATCTATGTCGAAGATATATTCACAGTTATGATACAAATTAGATGGAGAGATAGCTGGTACTCTACTTCCCAAGAGAATAATTCCTGTTTGAATCAGATCATTGATCTAAACCAAAAAGGAGAAGATTCAAATTCAATGCACGCCTGCAAGCAGACACGTGTGAGTTTGCACATACACATATGCAGCATGTGTAAAATAGCAACGTAAACCCCAAATACACAAAAACCCTGCAACTCTTGCTGCCTTTCCCTGAAGCAAGGTTAACCTTTGTTTTACCTGCAAGCTCTTTTTGTCATGCTACGCTACGCAACCAAGTTACACATATAGTGTAACTTCTTGCCTATGTTATCTCCGAAGGGGTCGCATGTGGCGATTCGGGACTGATTTATTTTTACGGGTAAGGGGGCCGGCCTCACACTAACCACTTCAATTGAAGTGGGGGTTTCCCAACTCCCGAGGGGGCTGGTTCTCATTTCTTGTAAAGGCTGAGTACACCTTGCCGGTATTTTGGGTTCGAAATAAACACCGAAACCGGAAATCATTTCTGACACCCTCGGTGGGGATCGAACCCTTGCTCTCAGTATAGAATGAGCTTGTTCGTCACTACAAAGCGCCAATTCTCAAACAAGACCCAGTTGCTGGACGGCTGGATGGACCTTTGGTGACAGGTCATTGGTAAGGGTTTATGAATTTTTCAATCCAGCGAAGAGCAAATTTGAAAATATAAATGATATATTTTTTGTGCTCCGCCGGGATTCGAACCCACAACCTTCTATTTACGAGTCCGAAGTGTTACCACTGGACTACGGACCGGTCATAAGGTTGTAATTTGACTTTGTCGAACACATTTTTTTAATCATGTGAAAAAGCATAGATATGCTGTACACAACAAACAGGAGTAGACCTTGGCCTCCTTTATCAACTGTTGACAGCCCTACGCATCCATTGCACCCTTTCTTTAGTTCCGCACCCACATAACTATCCAGCCACCTTACTCGGGATCTTCTCACTGTGTTTCAGGGTCTGTCTTCATAATTATCTTTTCCAGGATCCAATAATCCATTTGCTGTTCGAGGTTTATTTGAATAGGTTTCTTTCACAATTTTAGATTAGTTGCATATTTCTTTTGTAAGGTTTAGAAGGAATATTGTCTTGAAGTTATACGCTGTTTGCATGAAGCAATATATTTTGAGGTATATTTATTGTACCACATGTTCCTTGACTTATATGTTGGTATGTGGCTGACCACCCATACAGTAAAAAAATGGCCCACTTTGCCAATATTTCCCCCATTTCAGGGAAGGTCGACAAGAATAGCAGGGCTTATGTTCATTTGAGATTGGGTTTTATGTTGTAAGTCCACATGACGTAAGCGCAAACTTATACGTGTCTGCTTATGGGAATGCATTTAATATGAATCTTAAATGTAATATATCTTCGCAAATTCGATTACAGATAGATATATACAATAATGCACCTGCATCCTTTATTATATTACTCCAGGGGCCTGTATTTTCAACGTACAAGTTAACAATTGTAGCTCAAAATTGTTAAAATTTGACAGATCTGAGGTAACTAGTGTATTTTGAAACTACAAGTACACAACTTGTAAAGTACAAGCTACAATTACAAGTCTACTATCGCTTGGAGTTTCGATTTTCAAAATTAATGCCATCACAGCAGATGAAATACATTCCCGGTGTAAGGCAAATCAAATTTTGTATATATATGCTGCAAAACAGTACCATTCGCGTTTGTGTTTGAGTCGCCTATAAAAAAACACCCATAAACCCTTATGAAATGTATGAAAAATATATTGACATCTAGCGGCAAAATTGGAAAGTTTTTTTATATTTTCTTTTATTTGATTCAAAATTAAACAAAAAACAAACAAAATAAAAATGGATTTAAATCTGTTATCTAAGTTGCAAAGATATATTACATTTGAGATTCATATTCCATGCATTCCTACAAGCAGACATTTATAAGTTCGCGCTTACACATGCTGCATGTGTACTTACAACATAAAAACCCATCCCAAATGAACATAAGCCCTGCAACTCTTGCCAACCTTCCCTGAAACACAGCTGAAATCTGCAAAGTGAACCATTTTTTAAAGTATGGGTGGTCGATTTTCTTTTACAAAGACTGCATGGTTTTATTTTACATGTTTTCCGAATTTTAACGCGAGGAAACTACTATGCGCAATATACACATTCCCCAAATGTTAAGGGGTTGGGCTGCGTAGCAGCCATGGGCAACGCCCCTAGTATCATTATAATAATAATTGCTTATTTATGATTTCCTGGACAAAGCAATACCACAAGTATTCCTTGATTTTGAGACTCAATTTTCTGTGACTTTTTGGTCCCCAAAACTTAAAGATACTTACGAAATTATGGTGTTTTTCAAAGATTTAGGAGATGAAGACCGCATTGCCGGAAGAGCTCACGGCTGTAAGTGCTTTGAGAATCAGAAGTGCTGGAACAAGTGTGTTATACCTGAGAAAGATGACTTTGAATAGAATTAAATAGAAAATGATTAATTATTCTTCTTCTTTTAATGCCACTTCTATCAAAGACTGGCAATCATCGTGGCTACTTTGACCTTGGATGCTGCGGCTTGAAACAGGAACTTGGTGCTTTTGTTGAACCATTGTCGCAGGTGTTTCTGCCACAATGCCCTTTGGCATCCCTGAGTTCTTCTCCCCTCAATCTTACCCTGTAAGTCGGTATTGTGGCCGAGGGAGTAAAGGCGCATGTTTGACTAGCATATTTGGAACAGAATAATGTTGGTTCGAATCTGCGTCTGGCCCACTTGATCATAACTTCGACCCTGGTTTAACAGATGCCATTGCATGCACACAAGCTTCTGCTTTCGCATAAAGACAACTAGTCTGGCAAAATAGGTTAGCGAATTGCAAATAATAAAATGTCACCTTATTTTTTGCCCCAACCAATGCTGTCCACCATGATGGGACTGCTGTACACAATGACTTGATGGGACTAAATCAAAATATTGTCAGTAATAAAAAAATCTTTTTATGATAAAACTTTATTTGACATTACATATTATTTCATAAACAACTATGTGCCTAATTATGTGAACATGTTTGATAGAGAGCGATAATTCCAAATGAAAAAATAACTAATCCTATACAGTTTTCATAGAAATATTATTATTATTTTTTAGTAGAACTATAATACTATCCAATGCTAAGAGAATTATCGCCAAGCTGAAAATGTACAATAATATTTTACAAAATCTGTTAGTAATGGAGTTCGCACATTTAAATCGGAGGGAAAAATGTGACATAACTTGGCCACGTTGTTAGGCACTTGCGACTGGTTGAATGATTGCTGGAAACCTTAATTCTGGATCTGAACACTACCATTTTGGTGCTGTCATTCATAATAAATAAAGTATCATGCTAGAGGCAGGACATACAGTAGTACTTTTATACAACATTATGCAGGTCGATTAAAAAGAGGCTAAAGCTCTACGTATTGTATTGACATGGGATGTCAATGTCTATAAAATAAAATTAATCCTTGATTATCTGGAATCTATTTTTTCATTTACCGTGGGCGAAAACTTGTGACATCATCCAACCGAGGGATATTTTAAATGTGCTGACTCCATATTCATCTTGAAAAGCGGATAGAATTCTAATGTAAAATGTTCAACTTAATATTAAGTCTATCTTGGACAACGGGTGCAATCTAAACAACACATCACCTAAAAAACAATATCACAGACAATGTTAGTCATGTTAACAAACTCTCTAATGTAAAACAACTTAATTCAAGCTAATTTACAAGAAATGTCAAAACATTAGTAATATCAAAAACATCAGTAGGTACTTAATGTCAAAATTCCAAAGTCACAAGACATCAGCAAATTTCATTCAATTTGAATGGCAACAATCATCAGCATCGTAGAAGAAAAGGAAATAAATATTCCATATTCATACATTAACAACTAAGCCATCATTTTCATTGGATATAGTAACATTGAAACATAATACTAATCATTAAGACAAGGAATGTTTTGGTTGTCATTTTAAGTTTGGGAATTACGTTTTGGAAAAAAAAAAATTGAAACCATACATCACATTACATTTGACCAAAATTTCAGCTTTAGGTGTTTTCAAAGATGTCTTTTCATTAAAGATGTCAAATGGTTTGTTCACAAATGTCAGGCATGGAAATGGTTTGCTGCTTTTGTCAGCAAACTTCTTGGTTTTCAATACATACCTAATGATTTCATAATAACAATATGAAACCATAGACAGACGTCAGCACCTAAATAAAGATAGAAAGCAGTAATACTTCAACACCAGTTAAGTCATGATTATAGCTAATACGAATCATATTGAAATATCAGTAATGTCAAAACATTAGTATTTTCAAGACACCAATAATGTCAACAACATCAGTACCTAATATTAAAAACATTAGTAATTTCAAGGCACCAAAAATGTCAAAAACATCAGTAATGTTAGAAACATTCGTAATTTCAAGACATGAATAATGTCAAACACATCAGTACCTAATGTCAAAAACAGTAGTAATTTCATGGCACCAATAATGTCAAAAACATCACTAATATTGAAATATTGGTAATGTCAAAACACACACCTAAAATACCATAATGCATGTCAAAACACCTGTAATGCAATACACCACAAAGTAAATTAACAACTGTCAAAGCCATTTAATCTTAACAAAGCTTATTCTTTCACTTAATTTTAACCATAATATATCCTATTCCTTACTTGAAATACTGTTGACGTATTACATATTAACTTTTTAATACAAAAAAAACCCAAAAGAGGTTTTGTGACAGTCAACAACCAGAAATCTGGCTGCTACGACTACACTACGTACTCCTATGGCTTGTTACAATCACAAACATGAGCATATCTTCATAAGGGAACATTCTAACAACCAGTCAACGAGATAGCTAAACATGCCTGAACAACTGATCATAGAACCATTGAGAAATTAGCCCAAAATATCAACACTGCTTTATGCAGACAAAAAATGCCTGGCACAACCTCTGGCCTTTGATACACAAGAAAATCGAATGGCAGATTTCACTATGGCATTTTAAAAATATTTCTTAAGATTATATGGAATATCTCAGACTTTCATTCCAAAAGAAACAGACATACTAGTCTCATTTTTAAGCCCTTTTACTGTAAAATTTACTTAATATATCAAATATGCCTTGAATATACTAAAGAATATCTTATGAATTCATTCATTTGTTATGTTAATACAGTAATTGATTTCCTATGTTTCAAAACAGACAAACCCTCTATTTTTACAATGGTGGATAGCCGAGGTACTTTCAAACTTTTATGATAAATGAAAGTTAAACGGTTAAATGAAAAATCTTTCGGGCATCTTTGATAAAAAAAATTGAGCTTTGTGTATCAAAGGGTTAACACCACTCCTTAACGTATACCTACCCTGGAACAGAATTATTGTCCTCTTCTAATACAATGTTACTTTCTAAAATAGAACATACAGTATACTTCATTGAACGTCTTTTAGACATGAATTCACCAAGTGTAAATTACTTAATGTTTGTAGGCTTTCGTGGCCAGCTTTAAGCTGGGTAATTTTTTCAGAGTCTTGATTGTGGTCCACTGTTTTGTACATAAAAGCCATGAAAAGGTTACAACTAAACGTTAGCCTCAACGGACAAAACTATGCTTCACGGACCCAAGACCCGGGGGAAGATAATTTTATGGTTGGCAATTTCTCAAGCTAATAAATACGAGTATACTTGGTTTTTAATAGATGAAATTTGGAATTATATGGGAATTACGCAAAAATCTAATGTTTTTTCTGAGAGGGTACAAAACTCTCAAAATGAGGATAATAGACGATGTAATACTCCCATGGCGTCAAAGTATTTCTTCCTTGTTTCCTTTGACACTAGTTCACATATAAAATTATGTCAATGTATTTTATATTCCTTCAATACATGGAATCCAAAAATGAATATTACATTAAGAGCTACATGTAACAAGCTACGCACACTTTTACAAAGTATATTTGAGTCGTATAAAATCATAGATGGCAATGTAGGTTTTTTAATAAAAAACGAGATAATATATATATATATGATTTTGTGTTTCGATACATTTTTGATTTAAAAAAAATCCTAGATTGCCAACTTTGATTCTATTTGACTCATTTATTAATTGTAACAACAGTCAAAGCACATTCCAATTTCATAAAACTTTAGACACATAGTTACAATTATTCAAATTCAACAGCTTTAACAAGTCTTGATTACAAAATATAATTATTATTTGTGTATACATTATTTTCATTATGGTACAGGTGGAAGAAGAATTCCTATAGGATATTATTCTTAAATGCTGTTAATACTGAACATTTCTTATTGATTGCTTCATTCCAGATATTTGAGATATGTTTAAAAAGCGTGAATACATTGTGACAGAATTATTCATTTTGAAAAATATACAATTCACTTAAATCTAAAAAAAATATTGGAGAATGATTGCTTTGAATAAATATTTTTTCCAGTTTCCATTGAATGGAATTTTGATATGGCAACATTGATTGTAAAAAGGTTATTAAAATATTAAATGTTTTGCGGGAAGTTATGTACAAATTAATAATAGAAAATTATTAGGTACTAGGTAATATCAGATTTCTTTGAAAAACAATGATGAAATATTTTTCACAAAATGAATTTTAAAATGTCTATTTATGAGCTAAAAAATACTCCAAAATGACTCCATAAAGACATGTCTATGGGTAAAAGTAATTCCAATGTTATAAATGTTCTAGGCTTGCTCTTTGGGTCTTGACCATGGTCCATTGATTTTGGTTTGGTTATTTTGCTTACGTTGCGATAGCTTTATTAAGATGTCAATTAGTTTAGGCTGACACGGTCAGCAGTTAAAACATTGAGTGTCTTTCCCGGATCTGTTACCGTGATCTGACGGAGCTGAAGATTCCAGACGTTTCGCCCATGTCTGCGACGGGCTTCTTCAGATTTTTTTTTTTTTTTTAAGGAATCCTGTGCGGGAGGCTCCCCAATTCTTGAGAGTCTTGGGGGTCTATGTCACCCTGGAAGGGTGCCGCAGAGGTGTTGCTTGAGTTCTTGGTTCTGTCGTGAGGCGCTGCAAGGAAGTGGTGATTGATGTTGGTTTTGAATAAAACCGGATTAAATTGGGAAGGAAACACAGATACTGGTAGACCATTCCATAAGCGGGCAGTTTGGCAAAGGAATGAGTCATGAAAACGCCAAGTTCTCATAGTTTTGAGATCGACTGCAAAGGGATGAATGAGAGTCGTACTACGAGTTTCCCTTTCTGAAATGAGAGGGGGAGGGATTAATGAATGGAGCTCATTAGAACAAGCTCCGTGGTAATATCGATAAAAAAGACTGAGCATTCCAACCTTTCTTCTGTGCTGGAGCGGCTGCAGATCGGATGTCAGAGAAGGATCATTGATCAACCTCACTGCCCTCCTTTGCACAGAATCAAGTTGGTCACTCAACTTCTTGGACATACCACACCAGAGATGGCTGCCATATTCGATAATGGGGCGGATTTGGGATTTATACAGAGTCAATAATTGGGCTGAAGTAAAAAACCTACGAGCTCTGTATAATATGCCGAGTCGCCGGAAAGCGGAAGTTGTGCGAGACTCAATAGCATCATGGTATTTTAACTCTGATGACAGAGAAACACCATTGATGATGGTGTGATGTTTAAGGAGAAGTTACACAAAGATTTTGTAATAAAATGTAAAAAATAAGACAAGGCAATGAACCACTGTCAAGACTCCAAAATAGCAATATCGAGCATATGAAACATGGTTTTTCAACAATATTGCACACATAATTATATGATACTTACAAAGCTGTACTCTCTACAGTTGGAGGCGGCTTGTTTGCGTCAATTTGAGTTGTTTCAATGTCTAAAGAGCACACTTTAGTCGGATATTTCTGATTAGGCCTTATCCTAAGACTACTTCTACCATTGGCATCAAATTTAGAAAT
Organism: Agapetus fuscipes; assembly: GCA_951799405.1. Lineage (NCBI taxonomy): Eukaryota > Metazoa > Arthropoda > Insecta > Trichoptera > Glossosomatidae > Agapetus > Agapetus fuscipes. Next base: position 9,508,046 of record OX637344.1, read on the forward strand.
GTTTCTTCTCACCAAGGAATCCCTCGTCCTACCTAAGCTGGGACAGTTTATCCTCAAGTTGGCCAAACTAACATAGTTGCCAGTGGAAGAGCCCAGATCTCCCGACAGGCTTCTTTCAATACATTTAGAGTTAACACTATCATTAGGCAAGTTATCGTTGGCTACGTTGCTACAATTATCAGGAGCGACAACTTCTGAATTTGGAAGACTTGTTTTATTATCATTTATTATTATTTTCTCTGGATTGCCAGTTGCAAAATTTTCAGGCGTATTTAAAGAGGGAATGTTTTTAAAGTTACTACACCTGGCTAGAGGTGGTGGAGATTCGAGAGCTTCTACTCTATTAGGTTTAAAATCAGAATTTTTCTCTCTATTCGAAATTGGAATGTTATTGTCATTTTGGCTCCCTAACTTGGTGGGTGTGTACTTCTCAGGTTTTATTTCTAACTTATTTCCCCCTTTCTCCGGTGGGGCATACTTCAAAGGTGAAGACCGCTTCTCCCTATAACTAAATCTTCCCACAGACGAAGGAGAATCTTCATTGAAACGGTTGCGTCTTTGCAGGAGAGGAGTCATGCACTTCCCAACTGTCAGCGCCTTTGAATGCATCTTGACATCTTCAGGCGAAGACTTCCCAAGTTCAGTCATCCAGGCATTGACTCGGGGAGATTTCCCCGCAGCACTATTGTAATGTTCAGGAGATTCAACATTTTTCAATTGTTCCGGAGATAAAGGCACTTTAAGATTTTTGTTTTCTAATTTTCCTGCTTCAGAACTGGACTGAGGTATGTTCACAAAGAATGTGCTATTTGCTTTTGGACTCTTTTCATTCTTCACATTGTCGACTGGCACAGCATGATTATTGGATTTATGATTGAATATTTTAGACAGAGGTTTATTTAACGATGACGTTATAGACTTTCTTCCTAGCTTGGGTGACATTAACTTCTTTGCAAATGCATTGAAGTTTTTGCTGAGATTCTTTTCCGGAGGAGGAACATCAACTGGTTTAGGTTCAAAGTTTTGTTGTAACAATTTTATATTACTTGCTATGCAAGTCTTTCTCTTCTCCGATTCGCTTTCTTTGATTTTTGTCAGATCCGGATTAACAGTGTACGATTTTACATCATTTTTAAATATCCTTTTAAATGTGGAAGGTGTTTGCACTTTAGTTTTGATGTCCTCTGATATGTCATCTGAATCGCTGCTCTGGCCCGCGTCTTTGCTCACATTAAACTGATTAGGAATGGAGTAATGTCTGCTGAAAGGTTGAGGAGCATCAGTCATCATCCTCAAATTGCTCTCCAGCTCTTCCACAGATTGGTTTCTAAGATAACTGGGTAGTTCATCATTGCACTGAAATTCAGTATGATTATTGTGGCTCTTTGACTTCAAGACTTTAAGTAGTCCTAGGTCTGGTTTTTTGAACAAGTAATCAGAATCAGGGGAGACATGATTATTGCTTACTTTGACAGTCTTATAAGAATCTTCATTCGATAACGGATCATCGTTGATAACTTTGCGTGATTTGTTTTGGAAGTTTGTCCCAGAGTCAAACATGGAGTTGTCGACAGACTGTCTTTTTTCCCCTGCGCCTTCTTTGGTGATTTCTCCAGCCCGCAGGACGATGGGTCTGTCCAGCCATTCTCTGACATCGTGGACTTTAGTTATGTTGATGGTCTTGTCATCTGTACTGAGGATATACCCAACTGGGGTGGAGCTGAGAGCATTCTGGCTCTTGCTCAGCACCACCCCCTGGGATACGGGTTTGTTTGGTGGGAGACAGAGATGACTGGCAGAGATGCACTTTGGTCCGAGGCCTCTGAGCTTCATTTCCGGGTTCTGATTATTGTTTAAGCTTTGGTCAGTCTCCAAAACGATGCCAGATTTTGACTGAAATATAAAATAAAATGTAAAGATAATAAAATTCAAACCTACAGATTACATTGAAACCTTGACAAATAGGAGAACAAAAATTTAACATAACAAACATATTAGTAGATTATTTGGCAGAGCCGTCAGGTGCAATAGTTCCTGCATATGTTTGAATTAAACAAAAGCAGTTTGATTCCCCCTTAGCGTGCATTTAATAGCTGCTTCTGGACCAGGCCGTAATCAGTTGATATTGGCAAAAGAAGGATCCAGCCTTCTTTCGTTGTTCCTGAATAATTTCCTTCTTTTTTAGGCTCAATAAACCTTGCAGGTAGTAAGAGTTGGTCAGAAGAGAAAAGATACAGGCTTAAAGAATAACAGGAGACTATAACTAAAGCGGGAGAAGACAAAGGTTTGGGCATACCTTGGTGAGTGTGGGAGGAGCCCCATTGTGTGTGGCGCTATCCTCAGTGTTAGCCTGCAGAGGGGGAGGAGGCTCCGGGTCCCCTAGCCAGTCGGGGGCACCGCTGTACTGCAGCACGTCCATCAGCAGCTCCTGGGGCGGGGGAGCGCTGGACACTGACAGGTGCATCACCAGTGACTCCAGCCACACCTCCATCACCTCAAATGGGGGCCTGGAGAATCAACAAACAGATGAGTGGTATATTTTCAAAGTCCGCCAATATTTTTTGGCCACCATTTGTGGTCCTGTCTTGAAAAGTGACATGCCCAACACACTTCAGACAGGCTCAGTGATTTACAACTGTCAATTTTTTAATTCTAAAATTATATTTATGAAATATTCACCTTCTATCAGGGTTTAAATTGCAGCACAGAAATGCAATACTGTAGAGATGCTCGGGACAGCCATGGCAGAAATTATCTCGGAACAAAGACTGGTTTAGTCCAAAATCTGAGCTTCGTGGTAGCACATCTGGATCAGCTTGGACCCTTCCAATGATCTATTAACAAAATATACAATCAGTTATTCCACTTTCCACTCAATTTTTACAATGACAGATGACAGAGGTATGTTCAAAGTTGGATGACATGATTTTGTGAGCAAGTCTGCTTAGGATATCTATGTGTGTCATCTACAGTGAAACAATTAAGTTATACATCTATTAATAAAAGTAATCACCAAAAGTTATATGCAAACACAAGGACACAGTTATAGCTCAATTGACCTACAGGGATGCACACCAGTGATTTCTTGGAAAAATATGTACTAGGTCTAAAACACTTACTTGGGCCGCACTTGCACATGAAATGGTTTTTATAAATGTACATAACGCAAAAATAAAAACCAATCTAAGCACTAGTGAGACCTAAGGGAAGTGTTGGTAGGATTGGTGAATACAGGGGTTAGACCGTTCACCAATAAAAAAAGCATTTGGTGGCAAGATACTGAATAAGAAACTCCAGAGATCTAGGAGAATCAAGAGTAGTTGAATTTTCAATAAAACATCACAAAAATCAAATAATTATATAGATAAGAAAGCAAGCTGTTAAAATTGTGGCAAAAGGTTAATCATGACTCACCTCGCAAAGAACGATGCCAAAAGAAAAGACATCAACTTTTTCATCATAAACGTTTCCCTTCATCATCTCAGGAGCCATCCAATATGGATTACCAACAACCTGAAAACCACAACACATAAAATACATGATATTTATTTTAAAACATAATAAGGAATTATGTTGTAACTGGTAAGATGCTATATAATAATCTATAATCTATAATCTAAGTTGCAAGGATATATTCATTTAAAGCTCTCAGATGTATGCCCACAAACCAACAAGTGTAGTTCGCGCTTACAAATGCTGAATGTGTACTTACAAATAAAATCCAAACCTCAAATGAACATAAGCCCCACAACTTTTGCCGACCTTCCCTGAAACAGGGGTGACATTGGCAAAGTGAACCATTTTTTACAGTATGGGTGGTCAGCCTCATACCAACCTATAATAAGTCAAGGAATATGAATAATAAATTACATTTAAATATAAAAAAGAACAAAACCTTACAAAGAAATCTATACAAAAAAAGTCAAAAATTTCCTATGCAAAAAATGTAGCAAATGAATACACCAACATTAGAAATCAACATTGCAGATTAGCCGCCACTTCTTCCTGTCCTTGCATACTTCTTTCATTTCATCCAGAGTCATAACCTTTTTTATACAAGTTTTGCTACATCCTTCTAATTACTCTAGGATATAGAAGAGTGGACACTAACCCAGTGCATCAAGAATAATATCCCTTCCTTTAAAATAATGCACACAATTAAACCTTACATATCTCTTGGATGAGTTGAGTCACAAATGCTAATGTTCATTCCCGTATGTATACCAGAGCCAAACTTCTGATGTCCATCAAAAGACAAGGAATGTGAAGTATCAGCTCCTGCATCTCATCATACCGGGAAAGATAGAAAAGTTGGGTTCTAGGTTGAAGGAGAACATCCTGGTTGAAGAACCTGACGCAGTGGTTTGGCAGAAACACAAGATCACTCTTGTAGTATCAAAAACACACTTTGAAGGTGAAGGTGACAGACTAAAGGTGCACAAAAGGAAGTAAAACAAGATTTAGAAGTATTATTTACCGTATATCTCTTTTTACGTTCTCTGGCTGACCCCCGCTGAGATCTCTCCAAGCTGCCAGACACTCCCGTCCTGCGAACTATGCGGGCGAGACCAAAGTCAGCTACTATGACAGTTTTATCCTGAAAAGAAAAAAGAGCTAACAATAATATAAAATAGATAACAATTATGCTCCAGAAAATGACTTATTAAGCGAAAACGTTTGAGCAAAAAAAGAGATAAAAGTGAATTGAAACTTGGTTTTTCCTATTGAATTTATAAAAAAATAAAATAGATGAGATTATTTCATCACACTAAAACTTGTTTGCTACCACAGAATTGCACAATGAATTAATCTGGTTTTCCAGGGAGCCGAAGGCATCCATCCATACGGGTGCCTACCAACGCATGAAGTTCTGTGCACATCCCTGCACTTGAAATTACATTGTCTATAACTGAATCAAGTCTTTGGTTTTATTATGTCCCAGCATCTGACTAATTAAGTATTTTATAGGAATACTGTGCAGGAGCCTCTTCAGATTTAATATAATTTGTAGGTCTATGACACTTTTTGCTTTGCCGCTTTGTTTATGATGGTGAGGTGGCAGTTGAAATCCGGAATTAAATTGGGATAGGAACACAGACACTGATAAATTATTCCATGAACAGGCAGTTTGAAAAGAAATGATTTTGAAAAAAAAAGTTTTGACATTGACTGCAAAGGGGTGGGTGAATGAGAGACATTCTACAAGTTGCCCTTGTTGTAACCTATAAGCTTTAGTCGTTGCCTTTCTTTTACGGTACTGTATGGATATTTTCCCTAGTTCTCACCTCCCTGACGAGGCAGTTGTAAGAGTTGAGGTCTCGGTGGATGACGTTCATGCGGTGCAGGTACGCCAGGCCCGCAGCGATGTCCCTGGCGTAGCCCGCTCTCTCCGCCCAAGGGGGCGCCCGGGCAGAGTCCAGCAGGCAGCGCAGGGTGCCTCCCGCCACATACTCTGTCACCAGGTGTAGGCGCCGCTCCTTGTACAGGACCCCGATGAAGCGCAGCACGTTGGGGTGCGAAAGCGATCGCAGTACAGCCACCTGAAAATTAAAGTTTGTTGAGCGGATACTTTAGAAATCCGAAAAGACTCAAATACATCGCACCCTGAGAATGAATGTGACCTATTTCAAAATTTTGCTACAATGAGATAAATACACAGAATGACTCAAAAAGGTACACTCTATTACACCTATATTTATTGATGGTCAGAGAGGGATAGAGGCATACTCCGGTCTCATTGTCTTTTAATATAGGTATAATAGAGTGTACCTTTTTGAGTCATTCTGTGTATTTAACTCATTTTACCAAATTTTTAAATAGGTCACTTTCATTCTTAGGGTGCGATATGGTTGTAAATAATATGCCGGAAGGAAAACTTCCAATCCGGAAGACCAGCGAAGAGAGGACAAGACAGCTGGAGTTCCTTAACTAGGAAACTTCAGTGTAAAATAAATAAAATACATGTCAGGTTGATTTATTTGATGAGCGCTGTTTTTGTGTGAGCTACACCTCAACAGCGCTTCGCAAGCTTGGCCGTTGCTATAGATAGCGCTGATTCTCAAGCAAGTCTTTGGCAAAGATATATGCATTTTTCAACCCAGCGAAGAGCATACTTGATCAGCAATGAAAGAGCAAATGCATCGACACCCATGAAATGATGATCTTTAATTGAAGAATCATCATCAGGAATGAATCTAAGATTGTATCTACCTCTTTGAGGAAGTTCTTCTGGGCGTCCTCGTCCACTCTGTAGAGCTGCTTCAGCACCATCACCTCGTTTGTGTCCCGATGTGTGACCTTGAAGACCTGCCCAAAGAAACCACTGCCCAGCAATTCACCCTACACACAACAAAGAAAAACAATTATCATTCAATAACATTTTTAGGCTTTGACATCTGGCAGTTGACACTGAAGAGTTGCTTTCCGGGATCTGTTTCTGTGGTCTATAAGAGCTGGAGCTTCTGGACATTTCACCCGTGTCTGCGATAGACCTCTTCAGCTTGAAGATGATGCGATGATGATAATTTTGACGAGACTGCTATATAAATTAGGACCTTAATCGGGACATAAGAATGACAATGAAGGCAATATGAAGAAGGGCAGTAACATCTATTAACTACCCTTAATAAACTGTGGGGAATGTTCACACCAATCTTGATTCTTCACATGCGAGTTTGCCAGTATAGTATTATCCATTCATAAAAAATATTAAATATCAGTGAGGTCCGCACATTTGACCAAGAAAAATGACGTTCTGACGTCACATGGCCAGGTTGTTACCACAAGGACTAACTAATACTTTTTTATTTGTTGCTAAGGATCCTAGTTGCCCCTTACAGATAGAGCAAGTATTTTTTCTTTGTTTTTCTTATTGCCTTGAATGAATGAATACCTGCAGGAGATCGGCCGCCCTGAAGACAGTGGGAGGAGGCCGGGCATCCACACGGAAGGAGCGAGTTCTGGACAAGTCACACAGCACACCTCCTCCCTCACACGACTCTATGTGCTCACAAGCTGATCTGGAATATACAACATTACACATTCATTACTTACTTACTTATTTCACCAGCCATTCTCATTGAGCTGAACATAGGTTTCCGCTATATGCCGGAGCAATCTGCTCCATTAGTCTTTTGTAATGCTGCTCAACGTTGTGGGCGTCAGCCCCCACACTTAGACATTTTTACAACTGGTGGGGATCGCTTACTATTGGAGTCCAAACGTATAAGAACAACGTATGAATGCATAGAAGCATGTATCTGCGTGTGTGTTAATTACATCATTTATATTCCTTGACTTATAGGTTGGTATGAGGCTGACCACCCATACTGTAAAAAATGGTTCACTTTGCCAATGCCACCCCTGTTTCAGGGAATGTCGGCAAGAGTTGCAGGGCGCATGTTCATTTGAGGTTTGGATTTTATTTGTAAGTACTCAATCAGCATTTGTAAGCGCGAACTACACATTTTTGTTTGTGGGCATACATCTGAGAGCTTTGAATGAATATATCCTTGCAACTTAGATTATTATTATTATTATTTATTATATAAGTGCTTCTATGCATCTGCTATTTATTAAATGCTGTATTGTGCTACTCGTATTTTGGATTCTCTTTGTCTTGTACATTTTGTCTATAAAATAAATAAATACAAAAAGATGTCTCTATCCTGAGCCCTCTGTATCCAATCACCAGCGATTGTTTTCATGTCATTTGACTAACACAGATCTTCACTCCACATATTTGTTACTGTCCATCAAAAATTTTACTGAATTGCTAGTCCAAGGAGCTCCAAAGTTTCACCATATCAATCGCCACCTGGATCTTCTACAAGCTATGCATGCCAGATAAAAATAAATAAAAAGCTAGATTGTTGATTTTTAAAGTGCTACATGTGACCGCTGTTGATACTCATGGTGAAACCAAGGTCAGCTGTTCAAGGTCAAAACATCATGCATACTCTGGGGATTAAGCTCTCGAGATACCCAATTCTGACTTACTGCAGTGATTTCCTTTAATTAGTAGAACAAATCATGATTGTGATTTACCCGTCAATGAGCCGTGACATGCTGGAGCTCCTCTCCTTGTCCCCGAGTGGTGCAGGGTACGGGGTGCGGGTAAGTCCCGTCCTGCGCCACAGCTGGCGGGCTCGGGTACCACCCCCACCCCCTCCCCCACCGCCTCCTTCCTCCCCGCGTTTCTTGAACACACGCTCACGACCACCTGTCACAATGAAACACCCATTGAATTATTGTTATAGAAATAAAATATCTATTTTACTGGTCTTATTACCTTTGGAACATTACTGAATTATTAAAAGGTCCATAGATTGTGACGTCGCATTGCAGGATTGCCAGGGAAAAGGCAAACAAATATTTTTCTATTGGTTGCTAACTACCACAGCCCCATATAAGTGTGATGTTTGCACGCCGATTAAACATTCTAAATTCAAATTTGTGGTGAGTCCATTGTAACTCATACTGTTGTGTATCCTACTTATTTAATATACTATCTACTGTTGGTCCATGCCATAACAACAAAGATCACCAGTTTTTTCTTGTACTCAGGCGCGAGCGGTGTCGGTTCGGCGAACTATGATCATGGGACATGCAGGAAATCAATAATCGCCATCACATTCTATATGAGATTTCTCATCTTATGCACCGTGATTCGGACAGCGGACAGGAAGAAATCAGAACATTATTTCTCAAACTGCCTCATGTTGAAAAAAGTGGCAAGAAAGAGAGGCTAACTAGATTGTCCTACTTCACCCAAACTTGATAGCTTCAGTGCTAAAATTTCTGAAAACAAATTAAGAAGTAAGAAGCGTAAGTTATTAAATACCTCCTGGTAGTTTCGGTATGCTGCAGTTCTTCAGATAATTGAGCACATCATCTTCTTTTTTAGTCTTTTCTTCTTTGGTGACCATCTCCATGGCCTCTTCTGCTGACACTCTGTGATCCACATTCTTCTCAGCACTCCCTTGATCGTTCTTAGTCTCTACTGCCGCAGTTTCTTGAGGAACCTCCATAGGCGTTGGTGATTCTTCTTGTGGCACATTAGTACTCGCCGATTGTTCAACATGCTTATCTTCTTCAACTTTTGGGTCTTCTGATTGAGCGGAAACATCAGTTTTGTTTTCATTTTCTTGTTGTGGTTGCTTAGCAGAAAGGCTGTCAGGATCGTGTTCTATGGTCAACTGAAAAATGCACAAAAAAAACAATAAGAATAAAAATCAAGATAAAAAGATGGCATTATAACAAAGGCTGGGACATTAAAATGACAGGACTTGTTTATGGAAAAGAACATGGAATATGCACAAGATAACTTTTAGGATGGTGACTAAGGGCCGATCTTATAAACATCCGTTTGTTAAATGTCAAATCTAATAAACCGAAGTTTGGTACAGATTTCGTTTTTCTGTATTATAACAATTCGTTCGTAAATTTTTGGTTTAATTTTACCGGCGGATCTAACCGACAGCCGACCCCCAGTTTCCAGGTAGATACCGGTCGGTTTGTTAAGGTTTGAGGTTAGGTCAGCTGTCAAAGCATTCTTTTTTTGCGGTGAGTTTTGCGTGTCATTGGACTTCTACGCTCTACCCTGTTGAAGATAATTTCTTCCGACAGTGATAAAGAATTCATTAAAATGGGGGAGTTTTACCTACCATTAAAACTCTTATTATGTTTCTATAGATGTCTGGAGTCCATATTATGAGAGAAACAATCACTTTTTCCCTTTTATGTGGTTTTTTAGTCTATTCCTGGGTCTTTGATTTGCACTTTTTTACACTTTAGGCACTTTTCTACTCTATGGTCGCTTTTTCCCCATTTCCTGTTTCCCTATTTCCAGTTCCCCCATATACCGGTGGCCATTTGTCATAAAGCTCATAATACACCAGGTAGGGGTTACCTGGACTCCAGACATCTATAGAAACATAATAAGAGTTTTAATGGTAGGTAAAACTCCCCCATTATGTGTTCTGAGAGATGTCTGGAGTCCATATTATGAGAGATCTGTCTATTATCTCCTGGTGACCGGGGACGTCTTTATTTGATATTAACTGGTTGAAATAGGGAGGGATCTTCTGGAGCTGTATGTTTCAACATCTCTTTCTGATAGCATTTTCTGAAAGTGTTTTCTATTGGGTAGTTCTCCAGCCAATTAAGTGATGCGACCGCTGAACGTGTGCTGCCGGGAGTGGCCTCTACTCCTGCTGATTTTAGCGTGTTCTTTACCCCTCCTCCTATGATTGTTCTTGTAGCTGCCTTCACTTGTCCTCGGGTGCTGATGAACAGGTTATAAATATTTTGTCCTGATCTCCTTTCGCGTGATAGTTCAATCAACTTCCTTATCCAGAAGACTGGGTTGACGTTGTGTTCCTTGGATTCCAGAAGTGTATCTGTTTTTGATCCAACAAATGGAATTAACACAATTGATGTGCCTTCGTCTAGAATGTTTCCTTCTGTGATATTTAGCAAGGTCAGATCGTGTACTCTTCTTCCTGAGGATAACAGAAGTAAGATTGCTGTTCTACACGCAACTTCATAAAGAGAATCTGAACGAGGAGTGTTCCTGCTAGCCAGTCTTTCACTATCTGTGGATTCCACACAGGGGACTTAGGAGGGTTAATCCTTACCATTGCTATGGCTTTTAATGTATGTTTCACTAGGAAATCTGAGCTGAGATTCTTTTCCATCATTGGGTTGCAGAAGGTTACGATGGCTGACTTGTGTACCAGTATAGTCCTGTATGACAGTTTTTTGTTTATGAACAGTTGCGCTAGATACCTTGCCAATTGATTAGGAGATGATGTGTTGGGATGGGTATTTTCCGCCAGTATCCAGCGGCACCATCTTTGCCAAGCAGATTTATATGTGTTGAGTGTGGAAGCTCTCCATCCTGACAGGAGCAGTCTTTTCTCTTCCGCGTTTTGAAAGATTGCGCATGAGTCTGTGGAGTCTCTGGATACGTAAGTTGAACTCATGTGTGCCGTCGTGGATGCGAACAGGTCTATATCTGGTATTCCGAAATGATTGAAAATGGCCTTCGTTGCTGTTGATAAAAGATGCCACTCTGGAGGGGATCTTCCTCTTGATAGGTGATCCGCGTCTCCGTTGTATCTTCCCGGTAGGTACTGCGCTGTTAGCGAGATTTCCCATTGGCCTGCCAGAGTCAACAGATCTCGGGTAAGATTTAGGAGTGTTTTGGATCTGGTGCCCCCTTCCTTGCGGATGTAGGCGACTACTGTCTTGTTGTCTGATTGTACCAGAATTTCGGAGCCAGAAAGGTCGTGCGCTGTGCGTTGCAGGGTTGTGAAAACAGCGAACAACTCTTTTCGTTTGGGGTGCCGCTTCTTTTGTTTGAACGGTCCATTGTCCTGACAGCATCAAGTCGTCCAGAGTTGCTCCCCAAGCTTAGTCTGACGCATCTGTTGTCAAGAAACGTTCGCAGGTTTCCCTGTGGATGGAACTTGATTCGTTCGCATTCCCTATCCCCCACTCTATTACTTGTAAGCTGTCCTCGGTCATTTGTCATGACCTTCTTGGTGACAGGTGCTTCAGTGGCCTGCTCGCTATCTGCAATTGTCTGCAGTGGAGGCGACCATGAAGCTGGCAAAGTTTAGTCTTCCTAGGAGACTTTCCGCCAGTTTTAAGGACCATTTTCGAGAAGTCAGTATTGCTCGAAGTGAGTGGCACAATGCCTCTTGCTTCCGGTAAGAAAGACCTTCTTGGTGACAGGTGCTTCAGTGGCCTGCTCGCTATCTGCAATTGTCTGCAGTGGAGGCGACCATGAAGCTGGCAAAGTTTAGTCTTCCTAGGAGACTTTCCGCCAATTTTAAGGACCATTTTTGAGAAGTCAGTAGTGCTCGAAGTGAGTGGCACAATGCCTCTTGCTTCCGGTAAGAAAGGAATTTGCAATTGTTATGCGTGTCCCAAACGATTCCCAAGTACTCTAATTGTTGAGTGGGGAAGAGCACTGACTTCTGGAGATTTACATACCACCCCAGAGATTGTAGGATATCTACTGCTAGATGCGATTGCCGACGAAGATCGTCCTTGGATTGGTTCGCAAGGAGGAAGTCGTCGAGATAAACGATTGTCCGGATATCTCGTCGCAGCAGTAAGTAGTTGGGCTACCCAATTTGTGAGGGTTGCAAACATTCTGGGGGCAGATGAAAGGCCAAAGATGTGATTGCCGACAAAGATCGTCCTTGGATTGGTTCGCAAGGAGGAAGTCGTCGAGATAAACGATTGTCCGGATATCTCGTCGCAGCAGTAAGTAGTTGGGCTACCCAATTTGTGAGGGTTGAAAACACTCTGGGGGCAGATGAAAGGCCAAAGATGCGATTGCCGACAAAGATCGTCCTTGGATTGGTTCACAAGGAGGAAGTCGTCGAGATAAACGATTGTCCGGATATCTCGTCGCAGCAGTAAGTAGTTGGGCTACCCAATTTGTGAGGGTTGAAAACATTCTGGGGGCAGATGAAAGGCCAAAGATGTGATTGTCGACAAAGATCGTCCTTGGATTGGTTCGCAAGGAGGAAGTCGTCGAGATAAACGATTGTCCGGATATCTCGTCGCAGCCGAAAGTAGTTGGGCTACCCAATTTGTGAGGGTTGCAAACATTCTGGGTGCAGATGAAAGGCCAAAGGGCAGACTTGTCATCTGAAGTAATTCTCCTCGATAGACCAGTCGCAAAAATCTCCGATGTGCTATTGGGAGATGAAAGTAAGCTTGCGATAGGTCTATTTTCGACAACCAATCGTTTGGCTGCAGAAACTCTGACACTTTGTAGTGGCTTATGAGTTTGAACGGAGCCGGGTCTAGGAAGAAGTTTTAACGATTTCAGGTTGAAAATCATTCTCGGGGAATCGTCCGATTTGAGTGTTAGGAACATTTTTGATAAGAAACTCTGACACTTTGTAGTGGCTTATGAGTTTGAACGGAGCCGGGTCTAGGAAGAAGTTTTAACGATTTTGGTTGAAAATCATTCTCGGGGAATCGTCCGATTTGAGTGTTAGGAACATTTTTGATAAGAAACTCTGACACTTTGTAGTGGCTTATGAGTTTGAACGGAGCCGGGTCTAGGAAGAAGTTTTAACGATTTTGGTTGAAAATCATTCTCGGGGAATCGTCCGATTTGAGTGTTAGGAACATTTTTGATAAGAAGCTGGGAGATGACTCCGCTGCCTCTATAACTCCGGATTCGGTCATTTCCTTTATTTGAGAGTCCATTTCGGGTGAAGGACTCGTCTGGTATAGCATTAAGTGGCTCCCTCTGGGAAACCAGATAATCTATCCTTGGGTCCAAGACAACCCTAAGCCGTTTCTGACGCCGCGGCGGTGAACCTGATTCCGAAGTGTCATATCCGCATTTTTACATCCACACATTGAGATATATACTATAGAGTCGCAACCATCATACAATCAGGAAAAAAATGTCAAGCCGAAGTCCGTTGGAAACGTTTTAATGCAGATGCAAGGAGACAATCAGTTTTTATCCAGCTTCTGCATCGAATAACGCGTACTGTACTCTCAGGTTAAAACGAGATAGCAATAATTTTAGCAAACACATGGCAGACTTCAAACATGACAAAAAGGGCTGGATGTCATAATTCTCTGATATAAAATTCCCCTACAGTAATACTATTAAAAATGAATGTCAGATTAAAATGAAATGTAACTTTAGTCCTTTACTTTTAAAAATAATATGAGCAAGTCTTCAACCAGCAACCCGGCAGTATACAACCTTATTGTCGGTGTCAAATGTGTAACATTAATTAAAATATATTTAAGAAAAAATTATTTTTTTCAAAAATAAATTGTTTTAATAATTAATCTGTGCTACATAGTATGTTGTGTTTTTTTTTTTTTTTCATTTGTGCATGTTGTATAATTGATCAAGTTCAAAAACAATGGTGTTTGAAAACTCCAATCACAATATTTAGACATTTATGGCAATATGTATTACCACCTGTCACGTCCGTTCGCTGTGTAAGTCTGCGTGAGACTGACGAGCCTCAAAATCGGGTTTTTCTCGAGTACGACTTTTGACTTACTACAGGGTGCTACGTGTTTCGAGCAACGCTACGTCTCTAGTATATATACCTCAATGCATCCACATCACCTGAATCCTGTGAGATTTCGGCGGGAGGTGGTCCTTTTTTGTTCACAACTCATAACACTGATTTTGATGTTATCTAAAGTAAAAACTCCGTTAAAATAACGAAAAACGTTTTTCGTAAATGCGTGGCATACCCACAAAAATACATTATATTTTTGTAGGTATGCCACGCTTATACACTTTTAAACACCACAATTTCACCTGTTTTAGTTTTTAATTGTTCACAGGGACACAAGATGGTAAAATAACACTCTTTTTTAAATGTTTTTGCCCAGGAATATTGTCAATTCACTCAAATTTTCGAAGGTGAATTCAACTGACATGTGACCACAAGGGAAAAATGACGCTTTATGACAAATGGCCACCGGTATATGGGGGAACTGGAAATAGGGAAACAGGAAATGGGGAAAAAGCGACCATAGAGTAGAAAAGTGCCTAAAGTGTAAAAAAGTGCAAATCAAAGACCCAGGAATAGACTAAAAAACCACATAAAAGGGAAAAAGTGATTGTTTCTCTCATAATATGGACTCCAGACATCTCTCAGAACACATAATAGGGCTGTATCAGTCGTTTTCGTGTTTGTCATACGCCCCTTTAGGTTATGTTTCTTCTCTGACAGCAAACGGATGACATATGTTCATGAATGCACGCAAAAAATCATCAAAAATACGAGTGCATTATTGAGAACTAACGGACGGTTAAAAAAGCTTTATAAGACGACCATCGGTAAGATCAGTCCGTTAACGTCCATCCGTTAGTAAAATGAGGATTTACTTACGGATACTTAGTCCAACGTTTATAAGAACGGCCCTAAAACAGTCAAAAGAAGTCACGGGAGAGTTGCTTTCTGTGATCTGTTGTTGTGGTCAGGAGCTTCCAGACGCAAAAAAAACGCAACTAAGCTACACATATATTGTAGCTTTTTGCCGCATGTGGCGAGTTGAACCTATTTATTTTTACAGGTAAGGAGGCCGGCCTTACACCAACCACTTCAGTTGAAGTGGGGGTTTCCCAGCTCCCTAGCTGGTACTCATTTCTTGTGAAGGCTGAGTAAGCCTTGCCGGTAATTTATTTTGGGGTTTGAAATAAACACCGAAACGGGAAATCATTTCTGACACCCTCAGTGGGATTCGCACCCGAGCTCACGGCATGGAATGCAAGTACCAACTGAGCTATCGACCGGAATATTTCTTACTACGCTGACTAAGCTTCCAGACATTTAGTCTATATTGCCCAGGGCTTTTTCAGTATTTTTTTGATGCTGCTGCAACTGTTGTGTCACTAAAGCAGCTCATCCCAGACATGGATAAAATGTCCAGAAGCTCCAGTTCCGATGGACCACAGCAAGAGATCCCAGAAAGCAACTCTCCAGTAATGCTGAGTAAATTTTACAGGTAATAAGTTATTGCCTGTATGGAACATTTAATTAACACTCCTTAAAGTATTAAATTACATCGACATACTTTGCTAGGTTTCAATTATTAAAATGCTAACCTAATTCTATAATTTCAAACAATATCTATACCTGTAAGACTGTGTCGGAGTAACAAATGAGATGTTCTATTTGCGGTACAGGTTGATCCTTCACCGGAGTGCCATTGATTTCAAGGATCCTATCACCAATGTGCAAAGCCATCAACCCGCAAGAGACGTCAACACTGAAAAACAATCAAAACACTTAAAAACATTGACAGGAACACATTTAAAATAAGCCCAAAATACTGAGAAAAATATGCCCAAAGTAAAGTAAAAGTACAGTATTTCCAACATAGAAAAACAATATCAAAATACACCCAAAATATAGAATTTTCAACTTGGAAAACATGGTTCAAATAAACCCGAAATACAGAACTTCCAACATGAAAAAACATGCAATTTCCAAACATCCAAATGTGAGCTATTTACAAACTTAAACAATGTGGAAGATGAAGACAATACAAAGATGATCAATAATAAAGGTGAGTAATACATGAGGAATCTTCAAGACAAAATAACTTATCCACCATTTGAACAAACAAGCATTAACTTACCTTACAAATAATACAAAAGTTGGAAATCATTTGTACATTCTTTACATACCAATCAAATATATGTATGTGACTAAAAATAATTACAAACCAACACAACTACAAATCTGTATACTTACTTCAAATATGATCGGTAGCATATCAAGAAAACAACACACAATATGTACACAAGAAGCAAGCGTATAATGTGACACAAGAAAAACAAACAAACAACATTCTCCGTTTTCTAGTCATGCAGAATGCGTGCAAAAACCTCAGTGGTTTGATAAGTAATCTCTATAAAAAATACAGTATACTTGATTTCCATTGCAGAAGAAAATATTGATAGCTGATATATGAAATTCATAGAAATAGTAAGGGGGGAAATGAGTAGTCATTTTCCAAAGTCCACTATCTCCACACGCAATGATTTTAAGGAATTGTCATTTTAAATGTCTACGATAGCAAAATTTCATGCTAACCAGTGTAAAACCTGTTCTTAGTCAAGATATAGCAGACATGGGGGAAAAAATACTAATAAAAATAATAATAATTGGTCAATTTTATATGGCGCCGTTTAGTAGCACTAGCCACCCCAAGGGCGCATATGCATTATGGGTACTTATACCATGAAGAAAATATAAAACAGTCAGTTTTTACTGTAGTAGATGGAGATATCGTACTGAAGAACTGAACCTAGAGATAACAAATTTTGAATAGATACCTGAGACTATTTAATTAAAAGTACACAGAATTACACCAGCTTATTGCTGTTTCCAATAATAAACAAATACTTTATTCTGCAACGGAAGGTTTATGATACAAATTAAGGTAGATATAAAGCCGGACAGCACATAATAGCATGCTACAAATCATGCTGAGTCTGCCTGTACCTATATTTGGTGATTTGGATGCACAGGGAGAGAGTGGCGCGCAGCAGGGTTCTCATCAGAGCCGCCAGCTTCCCCTGCATGGCATACAATAACCTAGACGGGGGAACAATTAGTGGTTAGCTCCTGTTTATTAGATGGGTATAACATGGAGCATTGGGGAAAGGTAGTGGGAAGACTCAAGTAGGTATATGGACAGACAAAATGTCTACCAACTGTAATTCTAATTCAAAATTGTTAAGATCATTGTTACCACATGTTCTGTTTGCGAATCGTCAAATACAATTAAATGCAGCATTGGGAATATCTTTAACATAATATGTTTTTTTATTAGTAGAGTATATTTTTTTTTGGAAACTTTAAAAAAGTTATTATGGTAAAGAAGTCATGAAATAGGTTGGATTATCACAGGGGTTGAAAGCAATATTATTGTTGTATCCAGCCACCGTTCCGCTAGGAGTGGCCAGTACTTCCACTGATGATCCTCCACTTTATTCTGTCCTTGCGCACTTATTCATCTCCTTGACATTCATTCTGTTAATGCATGCTCGTCACTTTTTCTCACCCTGCACATTCCAGTGATTTTAAATCTCGGTTACTTGATCAATCCATTCTTTCATCGATCTTCCACTTAATAATAATAATTGGATAATTTTATATAGAGCTGTATAGTTACACTAGACACCCCAAGAGACCTTCCCCTATTAACTTTGATATTCCCTTTGTACACTATTTTTGTCAGTCATTCATTGTTCATTCTTTCCAAATGCCCAAACCATCTCATTCTACTCCATCGTACCTTCACTCTAATATTCTCATTAATACATTTATTTTCACAAGAGGATACCTACTAACTACCAACTGTGCTATCAACTGGATATACGGCATGAATATCTTTAACATCTCAAATGTTTGTATAGTATAGTAGAGCATTACTTTTATCGGGAAAATTAAAAGGTAATAATCATGAGTAAGTCATTAACCAGGTTGTGTTATCACAGGGTTTGAAAGCAGCATTATGAGCGTGTATTTGAGTTGTCTCACTGTTTGATGGTGAGCCCCCTGTGGGGGTGGGGCGCCAGGCGCAGCAGGGGCTGGGCGGGGGAGGCGGCGGGGCGCGGGGGCACCTCCACCAGCTGGATGGCGTGCCGGCGGCCCCCGCGGCCAAGGGGGCGCATCACACGCTCGTAGCACGGACCACTACACAGGAAACACATAGCTAGTAACTCATAAAAACACTTACATGGAAATATAAGAGGTTGTACAATAACTTCATACTACCAGGATTTGATGTAGGTCATAAATGACTCATCCTATTCGCGGTTCAAGAGGATAGCAACCAACAGAGACAGATGGCACTGCCTTTAGAAGGTAATGATAATGAAAAGGCAATGATAAAGATAATAACATTTCTCATTTACAAGTATTTTGAACCACCTTTTGTTCCCAAGATTTTTTCTTCAAAGATGTAGCTCATAGTATTCCTTTACGTAATGCTTTATACTTGGGTTACCGTTGTAATTTTGTATCTGGTTTATGCACAATTTCACAAATTCAGTTAAACTTTGGTTTTGATTCAACTTATCCCATGGTTTATAAAGTGATTTTGTTATACTTAAGTTTACTAAGTAAGGAGAGATCCGCTGAGCTTTTACAAGTTGGGAATTACAGAGCAGCGTCAGGGGACAGGCAGAGTTGGACGTAGAAGTCAAAGGAAGCGGAGGCTCGAATCGGGCTGTAGCGCCATTGTAGAAATAAGGGGTTCACTAAAACAATAATGATGGTTTACCAGTATAGTTTGGATCTCTCGATGAGGGCGTAGGCTTCTCCGTCCCCTATGAAGGACGTGCACAGCTCGCAGCAGAAGCATTCAGGATGGAAGCGGTGGTCCCCCGCGGCCATTACGGGACCAGTTATCACCTGCAACAATAACATCAACCACTCCATACAATATACTGTCACTGGAGAGATTCTTTCCAGGTTATGTTGTCATGAGTCTTTCACAGATGGAGCTTCGGGATGTTTCCCCTCTGTCCGCGATGGGCGTTTTCAGCCGTATGATGAAATGCGATGGATGGATGGTGCCAATGCAGATGCAGCCAAGGCAAACATATGTAGCTGGAAAACAAACTAATGGATAAAGGTGAGAATGCAGGAAAAACTAGGATTTAGCCAAGGCCCACCCAGGGCTGTCAAGCTCATGATGATGATTAAGTCGATGGGGAGTGTGCTGTGAGGTTGATACAGCTTCGCCGTTAAATACAAACTAAATTTAATGACCCTTTTTTTACAAAGGCAGAATCCGTCGGATCACCTTTATTTTAAAGTGTCTCATTTGTGATAGAGAAGGCCTTTGAGGTGTGTCACGCACAAAAACAGTGCTATTTATCATGAAAAAATAAAAATAATACATGCCTATAAAGTGCTCCTTCCTGTCAATTTTTTATGGAGAAATATTCAATTTATTGAACAATGGTTAATCTATCTTATCCTAAAATATGTTAATACATCTTTACAACTTAAGATTAAAGACAGTAACAGACCTGAGTGCAGTGCTGGCAGGATTGTCCATATCGGGCCCAGTAGTCCGCTTGGCAGAACAGAAGGCCGTCCTTCTCAAAGTACCACGAGGAGAGCGCAGCATCACACGCAGAACACCTGGAGGCACAGGGTGAGTCAGAAACACACATCTCTAACTTATTTGCAAGCCCTAATGCATGTAGAACAATTAATAATAATGTCAATATGAATTCAAATAAACTAATATGCCGTCATGGATAATAATAGCTAAAAGTAAGCCACTTCCTTTTTAGATAATGGGAATTTGTCAAAGTATAAAGCGATGCATGTCAAAATGTGCGGACAAAAATGATTAAATCACAAATACACTGTAGACTCCTTTCCAAGAAAGGAAAATCCTCAAATGAGTCCCTTAAAAGCAAACACGCCACTGTCCATCACACTCTTATTACGGAAAATCAAACAATTTTGATTAACAGCTTAGTTCTTTATATTCTTAAAAACATGCAAGGCTTATAAAATTGTCAATGGATATACCATACTTTGTAAATATGTATTTTTTGCATTAAAGTAATGTAAATGACTAAATTAGATGATTTTGTAATTCAAAGTCATCTGTGTATTTTTATGGACAGTGGCGTGTTTGCTTTTAAGGGACTCAAATGACGAAAGAACATTAATTTTTAAGTAAAGAAAACATCTACATGATATATTCAAATAAAAAGCATCTACATCAAACATCTACATGATGTACATAACAAAAATCAGTCAATAGACTCAGCACAAAATTCACAGACAATAAAATTGTGATATCACACAGGGGAGTTGCAAGGGACCTTTGTCACAAAGATCTGTAAGATGTGGCCGCCGAGAAAAACAGTTTATTTTCAAATTTGTTTGTTATCAGAAATGATAGTTTTCCTGCTCATTGAAATGACAATTAAAGATAAACATGTGTTCCTTGACTTATAGGTAGGGACTGGAAAATAGTGGTGTTATTTTTTGCGAAATTCGCGTTATTTTTTTGGGAAATTCGCGTTATTTTTTTGGGAAATTTGCGTTATTTTTCATGATAAACAGGGAGTTTCGGTGTCATTTTAGGTTTGATTTAATCAAAATAAAGGTTTATATAATTGCAAAACAAAAGATATTCCTAATATTTACATTTTATTATGTAAACAAAAATATGTACCTTCAAAAACAATGAATAAACAACATCTGAATCAATAGAGTACCTAACTTACAAAAAACAATTGATTGTGAAGAGTATTATTTTAATGACACACCGAATACCCTGCTGTATCCTTTTAAAATATTTAATTTTTGTGCATTTAGTCTCTAGATGAGGGTTATCTAATTTTTCAAGGGATGTTGGATTTTATGAAAGCCTCAAGTTGTGCTCTTGGCCAATCCAGCAACAGCTTCACTCCTTGAAGTATTTTCCTTCATTGATGTCACGATTCAAGTCTGCTTGAATGATCGACAGTTCTGCTTATCATTCATTTTTTTTTAATAAAATAGATTTGTGAAAAGGAATGCAATTCACCAACCTACTCTGCCTGGCCAGAAACAGGTATTAATATCATTAATTAATAATTCATTATTGTTTATTTTAATGAATTATTAATTTATAATAACCCCATTACATCTGTTGAACCAGGGTCAAATTTATGGTCAAATGACCCAGGCGGGGATCGAACCCCGCGTCTAGCGTGTTTCAACGTTGAAAGATCAGCCCACTTGCCCCCCTCGGCTATAACACCGACCAATTTTCCTGTGCTTTGCACCTTGCAAAGGGTTTTCGCAGGAATCTTTTCTTTCCCACAAAATCGTTGCGTTGCAAAAGCGACACATGACAACTTTTTCGCACAATTTCTACCAAAATTACGAAAATTCGCAATATTTGCGTAAAACCTCAAATTTCGCGTTATTCGCGCCAAAACATCAAAATTCGCGAATAAATTCGTTTTATCGCGATCGCGAAATTTTCCAGTCCCTACTTATAGGTTGGTATGAGGCTGACCACCCATACTGTAAAAAATGGTTCACTTTGCCAATGTCACCCCTGTGTCAGGGAAGGTCGGTAAAAGTTGTAGGGCTTATGTTCATTTGAGGGTTGGATTTTATTTGTAAGTACATATTCAGCATTTGTAAGCGCGAACTACACGTGTTTGTTGGTGGGCATACAAAATATCCTTGCAACTTTTAGATTATAGATAGATGTGTTCACTGAAGAAAAAAATACAAGTATATTTGTTTACGCAGGGAAATTGAACAGGCATTTTTATCTGATGTGTCGTGAAGAAAAAAAGTTTGGAAAACACTGATTTAGGGATCAAGGTAAAATACTAGTGTGGAGCATACACAATTTCACAAGGAAAAATATATTTTACAAATCGTATTTCTTGCGAGTTGTCATTTTAGAGAAATTCATTACTTAAAAAGTTAGAATGGGCAAGGTATGTTGGCAAATGATTTTATTTGCCTTTAGAAGGCAACACAAGTACACAAAGTTATGAAGATTAGTCCCTAATTTTGAAAGCAAGCGTTCTACCAATAAGCCTTCAAAACGACCACTACGCTCTGCCCTCACTACTGTCAACAAGGTCATAGTGCCCAAAAGAGCGAACACATAAAATTTTGCAGACAGAAGCTTTGCGGTGGCCGGGCCGGTTGCCTGGAACAATTTGCCCGTCGGTGTTCACGCGAACAAGCCTACCACCACCTTCAGAAAGGGACTGAAGACACTGCTTTTCTCCAGAAGCCATGGCTCCCTTGAGATGGTCCTGGACCATTAAATGGCGCCACAGGAAAGAAATCATCCATCATCATCATCATCATTATAAGCTATCTATCGGACTATTCACAATAATTTTAATGGACTTGATTTTTTGGCAAACATAAGTCACACGTCTTTACAACTAGGGTCCTTGCAATCGATAATAAAATATTAATTAGCCTTTTCCTACAAACTTCCCATTTCTGTGACGTCACAAATTTTCTGCCTATGTCAAATGTGCGGACTTCAGTAGTACAACAACCATGTGTTTCATAAAAAGTTACTTTTAATTGATATTTAAACTACATAAATGTAAAAACTTTATAAAATTTAAGAAGCATATTGCTTATCATATAGGTAATAATGTACGAGTATTCCCAAAATTTAGGGGTGCCACATGTTAAAATATGGTGTTTTGAGTCAAATAACATATTGATGGTTTAATCTGCAGACCAGCCAACTCCATTTAAGATAATTTTACATTATGAATACATGAATTTATCAATATCAAATTTGGAAATATTTCATCGGAATATGTACTTCCAAATTTTTAATAAATCATTTGTTTGCAACTTAGATTATAAGAGTACCTGAAGCACTCCATGTGCCACTCCTGCCCAAGCGCCGACACATAATCCTCATTCACCAGCTGGTTCAGGCAGCCGGCGCACACTCCCGTCTCTTCGGTGCATGCTGGAAACAACAGTCACAAATCAACCACAACAATAACAACAGTCACAAATCAACAACAACAATAACAACAGTCACAAATCAACAACAACAATAACAACAGTACAAATCATTGAATCATGACCAAGCGGTTCAGTAATAATAATAATAATGTCTTTTTTTTAGTGCCGTTTTGTGATTTCACCGCAAGGGCACTGCAGAGCCACAGCCCCTCCTGAACAGACATGTTTTCAATCCTTTCTACAGCGACGACCAAGCTCGCAGAGGGCTCTAAAGCATTTACACTCTCCACAGCTCTCAGCTCGTGTGGTAAGGCATTTCACAGAAATCTAGACTGAGGGTGCTTCAAATAAAATAACACTGTAAGTTGATGAATTGCATTCTCCTTAAAAAAAATCAAAATAAACATTATCAATGGCACAAAACCCCAGGGTGTGTCTTGGCCTCCTTGATCAACTGCAGCCACCGCTACCTGTCCAACGACTTCCTCCTAAGTCCCATACTTCTGTCTGCCACCTTAATCTGGGTCTTTCCACTGTCCTGCTACCCTTTGGGTCCATATTTTCGCTGGATGTGACCCAGCCAATACAGTATAATGACTTTTATTGACCGGACCACAACAAAGTCTTGGTACAGGTTGCATTGTTCAGAGTCGCATCTTCTTCCCCATATGTTCCCGCACTTTATTGTGTCATTAATACGGCGTAAAAAAATCCTGTCAAAGATGTTGAGAGAGCTTAGGTCATGATTGGTCAGTGCCCAGGTTTCGGAGGCATATGTTAGGACAGACTTAATAGTTAATGCAACACAAATATTCAATGAAAATCCACAAATTAAACAATTAAATCTATGTTACATCATTTAAAAGTTCATAGTAGTAAATTATATGTGATAAAGACCATAGGAATATTACATTCCATAACTTCATGTATTGACTAATGCGTCTTCGCCCACACACTTATACAATCATGTTTTATCCGTTTCCAAAACAAAACACGCAAAGTTTTAAGTGTGATTTGATTGAAAATGTAAATAGATATGAAATGCACCACATTTGATGGTTATTTAGAGTGTTTACCATTGTTTGTTGAATCATTCATTGTCACAGACTTTCATATCACACCTTGACAACATCCCATCTGTCATGGCCGCCTGTCAGTCGGCAGTCGCGCAAGCGGAGGGAAGGAGATGCACACACTATACTTGCCCGTAGAGCTACAAATACATTTCAACTTAAAACAAGGTATTTTAAAATTATTTTAGTGATTGATGTGGCGCTTATTTTGTATTTGTTTTCATATTAGATATGACCTAAAATTTTAATGAACATAAAACATTTACAATAACATCCGAACATTTTTTGAATTTGGAGCTTTTTTCTCGGCGAGCAAACGTTGAGCTGTCGTCCTTAGTAACTAATAACAAAACATTTGTATGCCTTTGCCCTAGCAACCCGGCCGGGTGACGAGGCTTACTTTCGCGCCCTTTACAATGTTCCGACCTCACTACAGGCATAATTTTACGTTCATATACTTTTGTGACTGGAGGCTGACACGTGAGTGGTGTTAACCAGGATCGTCAGCCATGGTCCATTGGAGACATTAGTTCCAAACATTTCACCCATATTATCAATTGACTTATGCGGCAACATACTTACTTTTTAAAATAAATATGCTTACTGAGAAATTTAGTACATAAAAATGTTAGCTGTTAATTTTAGATGTTTTGATTCCTGCTAGACTCGTTCGTCAAACTTATCAGGTTCTTTAAAAAAATTCTTCTTCTTTTTACCTATAATCAATGATCTGTTGGTCAGGAACTTGGCATCAATCTTGGGACGAGGAAGCCAAACTCTCTTTCCACCTTTTTGGGGGTCTCTCCAATGGTTGGTGACTCTCTGAAATTTTTCACATTGCGATTTATGAGACACTTTCAAAGTCCATTCATTGGATAGCTTTGGAGAAAGGAGGAAAAAACATAAACAGAAATACATGAAAAACTTAAAAGAATAAGGTGTATTAAAAACAAGCTGCGCAACCAATTAAAAATAACCCTTCAATGTCTTTATTTAAAAATACAATAGTTTTCTGTACATTCCCCCTTAACAATATATTTACTTACAATATAAATAATTTTAATAACTAACAATAAAAATGATAAACAGTTTTATAACAATTTAAGACAATGAGACAGCGCACCAAAGTAGTAACAAGAAGAAATATTTTATATACTCAAGTACTTAATACTGACATATGAGTGATATGATATCTCTTAACTTTAGTTTTTAAGATAAACAGTATAAAATTGTAAGGCTACTAACAAATTTAATACTAACATCAAATGATTGAGCTTAGAACACTGCATTTGATAAAACGGAAAACACTACCAATTGAGTCACAACAAAATATCAAATTTTCTTGGCGGGAAAACGTTACGGTATAGGTGACAAGGGTGCTTAGAAACCAATAACAAAATATTAGTTCACTTTTACGAAGCAACCGTACCTACCAGGTGACGGCTAAACTTATGTTGTCAATGGCTTTTATTCCGACTCCCTTGTACACAATTATAATTGGCTTCACTTCAATGCACTCTCTTGGAATTGATTTTCAGATATATCTTAAGGTATATCCAAGCATATTGCATTAGGTTTTTAATGACAATTGAAGCAAAAAGTCATTGTAAAACTCTGTATATTATTCTTATTCCACATTTTGCTACAGTACAGCACAAAAATAGTTCTTGACAGTCCAAACATAAGCCTTTATGTGGAAACTCTACTATAGCGTTTATCAAAAAATATACACAAACTATATCATTGCTTCTAGTGAGTGTTTTAGTTTACAAACATATTTTGGTAAAAAGCTATGGTTTAATTTATACTTTGTAAAGTTTTATACTTGGTGTACAAATGAAAGAAATTGTACAGTTGATTGTAGAGGCATTAACTTTGTAATCTTTCATCTTAATAGATACAAATGAATAAACTTTCTTTACTTATCGGATTACTGGTCGGATTAAGATTGAAGCAAACGCATCAATGTTACATTTTTCATTATACGCTTCCACAAATAACAAACTATTTGACAGTTCTGTGACAACAACAAATGTTATTTTATTGCTGTAAAGTTACTTCTTTTCTTTTTCCCTCTCTGAAGTCCATGCCGTGAGCCGTCATCTCATGCCTGTTCCGATGGTCCGTCCTCCCAAACATTGTCTTGCACACCCTGCAGGCGTGGGGCTTCACTTTGCTGTGCATCTTGTGATGTGTTGAACGCGCTCTAATGGTGATAAAAAGAAGAAACATTAGTATTTTCATTGAAGAATATTCTCAGTTACATTTTGATTCTCTGCAATCAATGATGATTTTATTACTCATGATCATCATTATTGACGCTACAACTTGGTATTGGTCTTGGCGTCTTCGAGGGATTTGCCTCAGCTTTCCCTCCATCACCTCTCATCGGCAATTAATCCCACCAAGAGCTTGCAAGTCTCTCTCCACCCCAACTTTACATATCAGCTTTGATCCTCAACACTTCTTCTGCCACTAGGTTTTGTAGAGAAGATTTTTTTATTGTTGGTGTTTCGTTAATTCTTTCAAGGTGTCCTAAGCATCAGAATCTGAACAATTATTACATATTCATAAGTATTCACAGAATGGGATGCACAGAGTGAACGTAAAAATAAAGAAATCAATGAAAAAATTAATACAAGTAAAAATTTCATCCAAAAATTATAAAATTAAATAATACAAGTAGATTTGAATTAATCAAAACAGGTAAACAAGGATAGAAAGAAGTGGAGGTAACTGTGTAGAGGCTTTGACCACCTCTAGCTCAATGGTTTTAAGACATCCAATTTACACTTACGAAGTGGTGACAAATGATTTGTCGCAGAAATTGCACGGGTACATTTTAATACCAAGATGTCGTCTCTGGTGCATCCTCAAGCTCTCGCTCGTGACAAACTTCTTGTCACAAGTGTCGCACTTGAATTTCCTGTCATTGGTGTGTTTATACCTGAAAACATAAAACAAATCTGATCATAAGGACAAAAGTGAATTTCTCCAGAATTCACTTTTGTAATTTTAGATCTGTTAGTTGAGTGGGTCAAAGCCAAACATGACTAACCCACAACAATAAGAAAAATAAGTTAGGCACATTGACTTATGTTTAGGCACGTATCCTTCCCCTTTATTTCAATATCTATCAGAGCCAAAGGTGACCACAAGGATTCATATCTACTACAAGTGCTAAAATCTATCAAAATTTATTTGGGCCGACACTTTAAAGTCCGTTTACTCAAAATAATGGAAATGTGGGTTAGTCATCTTTGGTTCCAACCCACTCAGTTGTTCTCTTGATAATGGTGTAATAACATCGAAAGCACTCAAGGAAATATATCAACTTGTGAAGAAAAACTTTGTTTTTTTTTTTTTTTTTATAAGCTTCACATATAGTGTAACTTCTTGCCGCGTTATCCCCGAAGGAATCACATGTGGCGAGTTGAACCTATTTATTTTTACAGGTAAGGGGGCCGGCCTTACGCCAACCACTTCAGTTGAAGTGGGGGTTTCCCAGCTCCCGAGGGGGCTGGTACTCATTTCTTGTGAAGGCTGAGTAAACCTTGCCGGTATTTTATTATGGGGTTTGTAATAAACACCGAAATAGGAAATCATTTCTGACACCCTCCTCGGTGGGATTCGAACCCGAGCTCACGGGGTAGAATGCAAGCACTCTACCAACTGAGCTATCGACCGGACTATGACCGGACATTTTTACATGATTAATTTCAAAGTGAATCATTGTGCTGTAGTAAAGGCAGTGCCTTGTTGTGATAGTCATTTATCTCTGCTGGTCACCATTCTCTTGTAAAGGCAGTGCCTTGTTGTACTAGCCATATGTTTCTTCTTTTTTTTGGTGCCACTTCTATTGAAGATCAGCGATCATCACGGCTCTTTTCACCTCGGATGCTGCGGCTCTAAACAGGTGTGTTTGTTAGTCACCATCCTCTTGAGTAAATGGATAGGAGTATTAATACACGATGAGTGAGATGGCGCTTTTGAGCTGCCTGACGTTTTTGTGTTTTGCTCCTACTATTTATTTCATTATGTGTTCTGAGAGATGTCTGGAGTCCATATTATGAGAGAAACAATCACTTTTTCCCTTTTATGTGGTTTTTTAGTCTATTCCTGGGTCTTTGATTTGCACTTTTTTACACTTTAGGCACTTTTCTACTCTATGGTCGCTTTTTCCCCATTTCCTGTTTCCCTATTTCCAGTTCCCCCATATACCGGTGGCCATTTGTCATAAAGCGTCATTTTTCCCTTGTGGTCACATGTCAGTTGAATTCACCTTCGAAAATTTGAGTGAATTGACAATATTCCTGGGCAAAAACATTTAAAAAAGAGTGTTATTTTACCATCTTGTGTCCCTGTGAACAATTAAAAACTAAAACAGGCGAAATTGTGGTGTTTAAAAGTGTATAAGCGTGGCATACCTACAAAAATATAATGTATTTTTGTGGGTATGCCACGCATTTACGAAAAACGTTTTTCGTTATTTTAACGGAGTTTTTACTTTAGATAACATCAAAATCAGTGTTATGAGTTGTGATAACAAAAAAGGGCCACCTCCCGCCGAAATCTCACAGGATTCAGGTGATGTGGATGCATTGAGGTATATATACTAGAGACGTAGCGTTGCTCGAAACACGTAGCACCCTGTAGTAAGTCAAAAGTCGTACTCGAGAAAAACCCGATTTTGAGGCTCGTCAGTCTCACGCAGACTTACACAGCGAACGGACGTGACAGGTGGTAATACATATTGCCATAAATGTCTAAATATTGTGATTGGAGTTTTCAAACACCATTGTTTGTGAACTTGATCAATTATACAACATGCACAAATGAAAAAAACACAACATACTAGCACAGATTAATTATTAAAACAATTTATTTTTGAAAAAAATAAGTTTTTCTTAAATATATTTTAATTAATGTTACACTTTTGACACCGACAATAAGGTTGTATACTGCCGGGTTGCTGGTTGAAGACTTGCTCATATTATTTTTAAAAGTAAAGGACTAAAGTTACATTTCATTTTAATCTGACATTCATTTTTAATAGTATTACTGTAGGGGAATTTTATATCAGAGAATTATGACATCCAGCCCTTTTTGTCGTGTTTGAAGTCTGCCATGTGTTTGGTAAAATTATTGCTATCTCGTTTTAACCTGAGAGTACAGTGCGCGTTATTCGATGCAGAAGCTGGATAAAAACTGATTGTCTCCTTGCATCTGCATTAAAACGTTTCCAACGGACTTTGGCTTGACATTTTTTTCCTGATTGTATGATGGTTGCGGCTCTATAGTATATATCTCAATGTGTGGATGTAAAAATGCGGATATGACACTTCGGAATCAGGTTCACCGCCGCGGCGTCAGAAACGGCTTAGGGTTGTCTTGGACCCAAGGATAGATTATCTGGTTTCCCAGAGGGAGCCACTTAATGCTATACCAGACGAGTCCTTCACCCGAAATGGACTCTCAAATAAAGGAAATGACCGAATCCGGAGTTATAGAGGCAGCGGAGTCATCTCCCAGCTTCTTATCAAAAATGTTCCTAACACTCAAATTGGACGATTCCCCGAGAATGATTTTCAACCAAAATCGTTAAAACTTCTTCCTAGACCCGGCTCCGTTCAAACTCATAAGCCACTACAAAGTGTCAGAGTTTCTTATCAAAAATGTTCCTAACACTCAAATCGGACGATTCCCCGAGAATGATTTTCAACCAAAATCGTTAAAACTTCTTCCTAGACCCGGCTCCGTTCAAACTCATAAGCCACTACAAAGTGTCACGAGTTTCTTATCAAAAATGTTCCTAACACTCAAATCGGACGATTCCCCGAGAATGATTTTCAACCAAAATCGTAAAAACTTCTTCCTAGACCCGGCTCCGTTCAAACTCATAAGCCACTACAAAGTGTCAGAGTTTCTGCAGCCAAACGATTGGTTGTCGAAAATAGACCTATCGCAAGCTTACTTTCATCTCCCAATAGCACATCGGAGATTTTTGCGACTGGTCTATCGAGGAGAATTACTTCAGATGACAAGTCTGCCCTTTGGCCTTTCATCTGCCCCCAGAATGTTTGCAACCCTCACAAATTGGGTAGCCCAACTACTTTCTGCTGCGACGAGATATCCGGACAATCGTTTATCTCGACGACTTCCTCCTTGCGAACCAATCCAAGGACGATCTTTGTCGACAATCGCATCTTTGGCATTTCATCTGCCCCCAGAATGTTTTCAACCCTCACAAATTGGGTAGCCCAACTACTTACTGCTGCGACGAGATATCCGGACAATCGTTTATCTCGACGACTTCCTCCTTGCGAACCAATCCAAGGACGATCTTTGTCGGCAATCGCATCTTTGGCCTTTCATCTGCCCCCAGAGTGTTTTCAACCCTCACAAATTGGGTAGCCCAACTACTTACTGCTGCGACGAGATATCCGGACAATCGTTTATCTCGACGACTTCCTCCTTGCGAACCAATCCAAGGACGATCTTTGTCGGCAATCGCATCTTTGGCCTTTCATCTGCCCCCAGAGTGTTTTCAACCCTCACAAATTGGGTAGCCCAACTACTTACTGCTGCGACGAGATATCCGGACAATCGTTTATCTCGACGACTTCCTCCTTGCGAACCAATCCAAGGACGATCTTTGTCGGCAATCGCATCTTTGGCCTTTCATCTGCCCCCAGAATGTTTGCAACCCTCACAAATTGGGTAGCCCAACTACTTACTGCTGCGACGAGATATCCGGACAATCGTTTATCTCGACGACTTCCTCCTTGCGAACCAATCCAAGGACGATCTTCGTCGGCAATCGCATCTAGCAGTAGATATCCTACAATCTCTGGGGTGGTATGTAAATCTCCAGAAGTCAGTGCTCTTCCCCACTCAACAATTAGAGTACTTGGGAATCGTTTGGGACACGCATAACAATTGCAAATTCCTTTCTTACCGGAAGCAAGAGGCATTGTGCCACTCACTTCGAGCAATACTGACTTCTCGAAAATGGTCCTTAAAACTGGCGGAAAGTCTCCTAGGAAGACTAAACTTTGCCAGCTTCATGGTCGCCTCCACTGCAGACAATTGCAGATAGCGAGCAGGCCACTGAAGCACCTGTCACCAAGAAGGTCTTTCTTACCGGAAGCAAGAGGCATTGTGCCACTCACTTCGAGCAATACTGACTTCTCGAAAATGGTCCTTAAAACTGGCGGAAAGTCTCCTAGGAAGACTAAACTTTGCCAGCTTCATGGTCGCCTCCACTGCAGACAATTGCAGATAGCGAGCAGGCCACTGAAGCACCTGTCACCAAGAAGGTCATGACAAATGACCGAGGACAGCTTACAAGTAATAGAGTGGGGGATAGGGAATGCGAACGAATCAAGTTCCATCCACAGGGAAACCTGCGAACGTTTCTTGACAACAGATGCGTCAGACTAAGCTTGGGGAGCAACTCTGGACGACTTGATGCTGTCAGGACAGTGGACCGTTCAAACAAAAGAAGCGGCACTCCAAACGAAAAGAGTTGTTCGCTGTTTTCACAACCCTGCAACGCACAGCGCACGACCTTTCTGGCTCCGAAATTCTGGTACAATCAGACAACAAGACAGTAGTCGCCTACATCCGCAAGGAAGGGGGCACCAGATCCAAAACACTCCTAAATCTTACCCGAGATCTGTTGACTCTGGCAGGCCAATGGGAAATCTCGCTAACAGCGCAGTACCTACCGGGAAGATACAACGGAGACGCGGATCACCTATCAAGAGGAAGATCCCCTCCAGAGTGGCATCTTTTATCAACAGCAACGAAGGCCATTTTCAATCATTTCGGAGTACCAGATATAGACCTGTTCGCATCCACGACGGCACACATGAGTTCAACTTATGTATCCAGAGACTCCACAGACTCATGCGCAATCTTTCAAAACGCGGAAGAGAAAAGACTGCTCCTGTCAGGATGGAGAGCTTCCACACTCAACACATATAAACCTGCTTGGCAAAGATGGTGCCGCTGGATACTGGCGGAAAATACCCATCCCAACACATCATCTCCTAATCAATTGGCAAGGTATCTAGCGCAACTGTTCATAAACAAAAAACTGTCATACAGGACTATACTGGTACACAAGTCAGCCATCGTAACCTTCTGCAACCCAATGATGGAAAAGAATCTCAGCTCAGATTTCCTAGTGAAACATACATTAAAAGCCATAGCAATGGTAAGGATTAACCCTCCTAAGTCCCCTGTGTGGAATCCGCAGATAGTGAAAGACTGGCTAGTCAGGAACACTCCTCGTTCAGATTCTCTCTATGAAGTTGCGTGTAGAACAGCAATCTTACTTCTGTTATCCTCAGGAAGAAGAGTACACGATCTGACCTTGCTAAATATCACAGAAGGAAACATTCTAGACGAAGGCACATCAATTGTGTTAATTCCATTTGTTGGATCAAAAACAGATACACTTCTGGAATCCAAGGAACACAACGTCAACCCAGTCTTCTGGATAAGGAAGCTGATTGAACTATCACGCGAAAGGAGATCAGGACAAAATATTTATAACCTGTTCATCAGCACCCGAGGACAAGTGAAGGCAGCTACAAGAACAATCATAGGAGGATGGGTAAAGAACACGCTAAAATCAGCAGGAGTAGAGGCCACTCCCGGCAGCACACGTTCAGCGGTCGCATCACTTAATTGGCTGGAGAACTACCCAATAGAAAACACTTTCAGAAAATACTATCAGAAAGAGATGTTGAAACATACAGCTCCAGAAGATCCCTCCCTATTTCAACCAGTTCATATCAAATAAAGACGTCCCCGGTCACCAGGAGATAATAGACAGATCTCTCATAATATGGACTCCAGACATCTCTCAGAACACATAATGGGGGAGTTTTACCTACCATTAAAACTCTTATTATGTTTCTATAGATGTCTGGAGTCCAGGTAACCCCTACCTGGTGTATTATGAGCTTTATGACAAATGGCCACCGGTATATGGGGGAACTGGAAATAGGGAAACAGGAAATGGGGAAAAAGCGACCATAGAGTAGAAAAGTGCCTAAAGTGTAAAAAAGTGCAAATCAAAGACCCAGGAATAGACTAAAAAACCACATAAAAGGGAAAAAGTGATTGTTTCTCTCATAATATGGACTCCAGACATCTATAGAAACATAATAAGAGTTTTAATGGTAGGTAAAACTCCCCCATTTTTAATTCTCATTTTACCGTTTTTAACTATTTTATCTGTTTAAATTATGACAAACTTTATAAACTTTGTTTTTTGAGTGTTAGTTTATGTTTTTGGTCAGTTTTATTGCTCGTTTTTTCATTTTGATTTTATTTTTGACAGTTAAGTTTTATATTTGACAATCAAGTTTTATTGTTGCCAAGTGCTTGTACAAGTAGGTACGTCTGGCTTGTTGTTTGTTTTGACAGCTGTCATGATGGTGTTCACGTATGGACTTGAGGAGCTACTTGTTCTTCGTACCATCTCAGTGCCGCCGAAAGTACAGGTCCTTGAAAGGATACAATCCATGACTGCAGTACAGCGTGATGTGACTCTGAAAAGAAGGCCTAGAGGGTGCAGAGCTGGGAGGAACTTGCGGAGGCGCATCCCAGTGCTGGTGAGTGCTGGAGACAGGAAGGTATGTCACAGTAGTGGTGTTTGTCTCAGCAACCTTCAAAAAGTGAAGATATCTCGGCATGCAAACACACACTCTCACCCCCTTAAAATTGGCACATGGAATATTCGGTCACTGACAAGCAAAGTTGAAGATGTACACACCGTCTTCAGAGATAAAAGAATGAATGTTCTGACTATCACTGAAAGTTGGCATGAAAGTTCTGAAGACATTACCATCAAGAAACTGCGCTCCTTGGGCTACAATGTCTTGGATGAGGCTAGACCAGTGAAAACAGGCGCAAATTGTGAGTCAGTCTCATGGCATAATCATGGAGGTATTGTGGTCATGGCTAGGAGTAATATACGCCTTACCAGACAGAAACTATGCAGTTTTAAGCACTTTGAATGCCTTGCTTGTAAAATATCTTCAGGCGATCACCAGATATTGCTGATTTCTATATATCGACCTGGGTCAAATCAGATTGTGAATGAATTCTTTGATGAAATGAGAACACTACTGGAACATTTTTCAAGTTTTTCTACTAGAGTTATAATAACAGGTGACCTAAATATACGTTTCGATAGAGATACTGATCGTCATGCAATAAAACTCACTTGTTTACTTGAGGACTTCCAGTACTGTCAATGGGTCAGTGGATCTACGCACAGTGCTGGTGGTACATTGGATGTCCTTATTTCACAGAATGACCAAGAGCTAAATGCCCATGTCCACGATGTTGGTTTCTCGGACCACAGACTTGTAAGCGCTGATATTAAATCCACTCTATCTACTGCCTTGAAATTTACTTCTCAGAAAGTTAGAGCATGGCGAAAGTTTGATTATGCATCTTTTGAAAGGGACTTAAGCGTGACGCCACTCTGTGACAAAGTTGAAAATCTTGATAATGACGTTGACAACTTGATTGCACTCTATAATTGTGAATTGACTGCACTTTTAAATATTCATGCACCTTTACACCAGGTAAATCGTAAAATCCGAAGGTCTGACGTTTGGTTTGACGAAGATTGTATTGATAGAAAACGTTTCATGCGAAGGTGTGAAAACCAGTTCAGAGGAAGTGGCTCTGAAGAAGATCATGATCATTGGCTGGAGGCGCAGAGGGTCTATAAGTCTACTATCCAGTCAAAACAGCGAGAATACTGGGCAGATCTTGTAAATGGCGCCAGAGATTCTAGGACTCTATGGAATTGCCTGAACACTGTGACTGCGAGGAAAAATCAAAAAGTAGTTTCAAAAAAATCTGCTCTTGATCTTGAGAATTTTTTTAACGATAAGATTTTGAAAATACAGTCAAAAGTTGGTGCATATGTGGGTGCTGATGTAAGTGAAGAAAGGTTTTCAAGAGACTCTTCTGTAAAACTTGAAGATTTCACTCTTACAACAGAAGAAGAGGTTGACAAGATAATCACAACTTCGAAAAATAAACAGTGTGCCCTAGACCCAATTCCTGTATGGCTTCTGAAAAAATGTAGAGGGTTATTGCTAAGGTTTTTTGTTCACCTGATAAATTTAACCATTGTGTCAGGAAATGTTCCTCAGGCTTTGAAGACTGCATGCGTAGTGCCAATTCTGAAGAAACGTTGCGCTGATCCTGATTCTGAGGAAAATTACAGACCTATTTCCAATATTCCCTATCTGGCAAAGCTGCTGGAAAGAATCATCTTGAGAAGACTGACGAAATTCTTAACGGAAAATAATCTATGGCCTACGAGACAGTCAGCTTATAGGAGCCACCACTCTACAGAGACCAGCTTGGCCAAGCTAATTTCAGATATCGTTACCTACAATGAACAAGGGAAGCTTACTCTCCTGTGCCTACTGGATATGAGTGCAGCTTTTGATACGGTTGACCATAACCTACTTCTTGGGGAACTGCATCAGAGGTTTGGTGTACGAGACTCTGCCCACCGTTGGTTGAGTTCCTACCTGTCTGGTAGAAGGCAGACTGTCTGTTTTGGTGAAGATGAGACTCCCGAGCGCCTGCTGGAGGTCGGAGTTCCGCAGGGATCAATCCTTGGACCTATTCTGTTTGTACTGTACACTGCGGGAATCCAAGACATTGCTCTGTCATTTGGGCTCAATGTTAGCTGCTATGCAGATGACATACAAATGTATGCACCTTGTGAGGTTGCTGACAGGTGTCAACTTGAAAGGAAATTTCAAAGTTGTTTTGACAAGATGCTTAGTTGGTTAGCATCTAAGAAGCTGTGTCTGAATCCTGACAAAACAGAGGTTATATGGTTTGCTTCGAGAAGAAGACAGCATTTGATACCTGTCGGTGACCTGGCTGTTGGTGGGGTGTGTGTTAGGCCTAGCACATCCGTAAGGATTCTTGGAGCCGTCGTGGACAGTGGCCTGTCAATGGAGCAGCATATCGGTACCACAGTTGGGTCTTGCTTTTATCATCTTAGACAGATCAAGACAGTCAAACGATACTTACCGAATGACTGTTTAAAAACCTTAATATCTTCACTGATTCTGTCTAGGATTGATTATTG
Source organism: Agapetus fuscipes (assembly GCA_951799405.1). Classification (NCBI taxonomy): domain Eukaryota; kingdom Metazoa; phylum Arthropoda; class Insecta; order Trichoptera; family Glossosomatidae; genus Agapetus; species Agapetus fuscipes. Next base: position 9,544,279 of record OX637344.1, read on the forward strand.
CAACGCGATTCTGATAGGTTTGCCACATACGCAGCTGAACAGGCTGCAGTCTGTAATGAGGGCGTCAGCGCGTGTTGTGTTCGGTGCTGGAAAATACGACAGCTGTACACCTCTCCTGCGGGATCTACATTGGTTACCGTTTGAGGCCCGAATACAATACAAAGTGTGTACCCTCATGTACAAGGCTGTCACTGGTGTGGCGCCAGATTATATCAGGGAGATGTGCTGTTTCAGAGATTTGGGGGACAGGCATCGTGCTCTGCGATCTGCGCAGAGTGCGGCCCATGAGCTGGTTCTGCCGTACAGAGTACGAAAAACTTTCTATGGGGATCGTGCTCTGTGCCATGCAGGTCCCAAGCTCTGGAATGAGTTGCCTCTGATTCTCAGGCAGGCCTCTGACCTCGACGGTTTCAAGCGAAGCCTAAAGACACACCTATTTGAGAATTTTTATAATATTTGACTATTTTTTGACTCTTTTAATTTAATTTGTATAATTTTTTACTTTTTAATTTCATTATTTGACCTAGCGACATTTTTATTTAATTTCATTGTTCTGTTATTTTAAAATTGTTTTTAATTCTGTTTTCAATTTTACATTGTATTATATTTTATTTTATAATCTAATATTTGTAAAGCGCCCTCGAGGTGATGTCACATGACGGCGCTGTATAAATTACCAAAAATTAAATTAAATTAAATCCACCGCCTCAAATCCTGGAAGTATGATGTTCTTGGGCGACCTCAAACTTATCTTTATAAAATTCTTCCTTCAGAGATGTTGCTAAGGAAGGTGCTATGTTATATTGAGTACCCTTAATGTGAGGCTTTTCCCCTTAATTTCTTTATATTTATGTGACATTAAAAATACTGATGAATGACTTACTTAATGTGTACAATAAGTGATTTTTCCCAGTAGAAATCTTTAGAGCAATACTGGCAGATGAACTCCTTCTTCCCAGTGTGTTTTACCCTGAAAGTACATTAAAATATTCATCATTAAATAAGTAATAAAACAAACTGACGTGCTCTATGTTTCTCTTCAATCAAAAACCATCTAAATGAAACTTTGGCCTATCATAGCATGCACTTCCAATTCCTTCCGTCTCATTTTATTGGGCTTTAGAATAAAATAAGAGGTTCCAACACATTTGTGTCCAAGGTGAACATACGTAGACAGCAAAGGCGATCGACAGGCGAGAGTGGAGGACAGGCGACAATGCCCAACTAGGGCTGTCTAGCTCATGATGATGAAGACTTACCCTCCACAATGTAGAGCTTTGCGCCTATTGTACCCAGCGACTCCCTGCAACTTTGACCAGGTCATCTGTCCATCTAAAGGTGAACTAAGTGTATAGCTAGATATAATTATTACTTGTGAACATTCAGTCTAACAATGCTGCCAAAGGCCTTGCCGCAGTCATCGCAGATGTGTGGTTTTTCATTGGAGTGAGTCCTAAGGTGCACATTCAGGGATCCTCTGTGACAGAAATACTTGTCGCAGGGTTTACAATAGAACTTCTCATTCCTGCCGTCGTCAGAGTGTCGCTTCATGTGTTCATATTCACGGGAAAAATCTGTAAGCAAACAAAATAATGACGGTGAGGGCCGGGTGATTAAAACTTAGTCTACCCACTTTTTAATTAATAAAAAGGAGAAACTTGGGTATATTCTATATGATCAATATTTCTAGCCGTGAATGACAATTTCCGTGTTTTTAGATGTGAATTTCATTTTCAAAAAAATAAATCCTAAAATGTCCCTATTGAATAATACAGAATCCTGATTCACTACAACTTAATAAGTATGTATTTGACCTTAAATTTGAAATGTCACAGTAAACGGATATTTGAAATTGTATTTTTTTGTCAGCAGGCAAACGTCACAGGTCTATGTGACTAGAGACTTTAACAATCAATAATAAATAATATCTTATTAGCCTTTTCCCTAGCACTCCATCTGTGTGACTCCGCAACATTTTGTTCCATGAAATTAATATTGACTGCATTAAATAAACAAGAGAAAATAGAATTTAAGTTGTTGTTTACATTTTTGACATATTTGACAGAAGAAAGTTTTGATTCCTAAATGCTGCTGCAAATGCTGAACAAAATGTCGCTTGACTTTTATAACTCTCTTGCACAGATGACAATCAAAGCCGTCTTTAGTCTTCAGTGTGTTCACATCGAAGCCGAGGATACCCTTCAGTTCTTCCGCTTTCTCAACACTTTTCTTCTTTTCCTCACACTTGTCTTTTCTTCCTTTCCGCTTCTTCCCTTTCTTGACATTCTTCCTTGCCTTTAATGTGAATAGATTTTCATCGTCACTTGGTAGAAATGCGTCATCATTGTTGTCATCCTCGTTGCAGACATTCTGATTTAAAATGTCAATTTCACTGACTTGATTCAATGAGGTCAGGACATCATCAAATTTTTCGTCTACTTCTTCCTTCACCAAGAGAGGTTCTTTGCTATCTTCCAGCTTTAATGGAACTCCAATAGTTTCTGAAAATTCTTCGTGTAATTCCGGAGAATCAGGTATTTCATTTTTTACAACGTCATCTTCGCTCGCTTTCCCCTGAGCTGTTGCCAAGCTCGTTAACAAGTGATAGGATTTTTCGCACAGCTTTCGGAAGCCGTAAGCTGTCTTCAGCTTGGACATGCATTTGCTGCAAATGCTTGCAGGCATTCCGTCGTTTTCTTGTACCTGAAAGCAATGCATTTATTAATGGTTTTTTTAATCCGAATAATATTTTTTTCTTACAGAAAACTATCAGTACCCGGTACGTTTCATTGTGCCGGTTGGGCATGCAGAACATATTTAATTTTAAAAGTAAGGAGGGAAACACTTATGCTGCGAAGAAGAAGAATAAGGAACATTGCTTTCATAAGTTACATTTTATAACTTTCATCCATGCTTCTTTACGCCAAGTATGAAACATTGCGCAAATATCCCTCGATTGTATGAATACTACATCACTTCCTAGGGGCGCTGCTGTATCTTCCATGCGTTTTTCTATTTACACCATTGAGGGGAGTTTACGCATTGTTTTATACTTCGGTTATTAGTATGAAACAAAATGTTTATAATCCGATCGACAACTTTACAAGATCTATCTTGGGGTAAACCTACACATTTTCTAAAATTGATAAAAATTTTGTGAGTGCTTTAGCCAGGCATAGGAAACATCGATTTAAAAAGTTTGTATTAAAGAAGGATTTTGCGAATACAACGTCGAAGCCGATGCCGACGTTCTGGAAGTGAGGGGACCATAGAGGGAAGCAGCACAAGACAGAGAGTCCTGGAGGATTGTGAATAAATTAAACACATCTATTATTTCAGCCCCTATTATTATCAAACATCGACATTGTTATCTGTTGTAATGAAAAAAAAAACATCATACTCACTGACACAGTTGCACACGCTAAAATCATTTCCGAACATGAAATTTGGGTTGATTCGATTTGTCTTTTGATTTTAAAGATCGATTTTAATACGCCTTCTCGCAAGCATATTCGACACACTGCATTAAAATCCACGTTCATTTTTTGTGTAAATATATTTCTTCAAACGAATAAAATTAGATAAACTTTTTTACATTGTTGTCAACTTTTGACAGTTATCAACTGTCAGCCGATGGTTTGATTTGTTTCCTAGCCAGCTTGTCTTCTTATTTTGTCTATGGACTGGGAAAAAATGGCAAGGAACTGTTGTCAAATTGTCCCCCAAATATTGCCCCCTATGCTGTAAACAAAACAAAAAACTCCCTAAGTGTAAGGAAAATGAAGACAGTTATTTCTCGTTCTTCAAGTAAAAGTTCATTTTAAAAACGTGGCCAGAAAATTACGCTCACAACTCTTACGTGACTACTACTTCGCTGCAGCAATTAATCCTCCGTTCATTCTCCTCCACTCACTTTTCTTCTCAGAAGGAAAAATAAAAAGGAACGAAGCTTTGTGAGTAGGTAGCTTCTACCGAAGTGTTTTTTTTTTCTCTCAGTTATGTTTTTATCAGCTATACCTATTTGTATCTTATTTTTAAGATTCCAAGTTAGTGAAGTTCTTAATGCAATGTCAATCAACAGGTTTTTTCAGGGATATTTTAAGTTTCCCGGTTACATTTCCCCATTTCCAGTCTCTGAAGTTTTCATATCCGAAACCGGTTTCAATAGTCCGAGTCTGTGTTTGTAGCCATAAATCGAATTAAAAAACAGTTTGTGACTACTTTTTGAGGTTACTTTTTCTATTCTTGCGCACTGTCAAATAAAATGGCAAAGTCGGTAGATTTAGAACTAAGGAAAGCCTTTGTGCAGCTCCAAGCTAAAATGGTTGAAACCAGTCAAAAGATACAACTCATAGACGCACAGATGCAAGGGCTGACTAGGGTGAAAAAACACGTAGAAATAACCGAACAAGAAATCAACACACTCGACCCATCTACCAAAACTTACGAATCTGTCGGGAGAATGTTTATTTTAACAGATTTACCAGACGTGAAAACGAATCTGAAGAATCGGCAGGCCACGGCGGTGAAGAAAATATCCGATCTTGAAAATAACAAGGCGTACCTGGAGAAGAGTTTGAAGGAAAGTGAAGATAACCTGAGGGAGATGGTCCAGCAGAGGAAAGATCAGCCGTCTTAAGATGCCATGCTTTATTACTGAATATTTATTTTAGCTTATTTTTGAGATCATGCATCCTTCATTTTTATTCTCACCGGATATCTTATTCGCAACCCTTTCAATAGCTCCCTTGCATCCCCTTACTTAACAATCCCAACACGCTTATTAAAAAAACACATCAAGCAAACCATCCAATGTTATGTTAATTTTTACTTCGATAATGAACACATTGTATTTTTTTATAATAAAACTTTATTTCTAAACTATGTCTAAAAAAATTTTATTCACACTTTTTCTATTACAAATAAAATTATACTCGATGCGATTTATGCTGACCAGGTGAAAGTGAACAGAGTTCTTAACTATTTTAACAGGTAAGCTGCATGGCTGAAAGAATGGGAAGTCAGGGGTTTCCCTATCCCTGAAGTAGGAGGTTCTCATTTAAAATCAAGGACAAAACATTGTGTCAATTCCCCTTGATTGTGTGAATAGAAAAATGTATGGAAGATAGAACAGCATACTGGTATGTAGTGCATAGTCAAGTGGTTAACACTGCTGACTTGTAATCAGAAGGTCGTTGTATCTATTCCCTGCGGAGAGCAGCAGGCTTTCATTTACTTATCAAATATGCTCTCCGTGTTCCTTTACCAACAGCCCATCCAGCAGTAATGCAACTAGGTCTTGATTAAGTAATTGCTGATTTCTCCAGTGACAACCAACTTGCAGAGGGCTCTTAACGTGTGATTCACACAAAAACAGCACTTCTCAAATGAATCATTGAAGTGTTTTTATTTTCTGATTTAATCTCATGCTGCACTGGGTTTGTCACTACAATATTATCATTAACCATAAACAAAACACGGGAAGAATTTGAGCTGATTTCAGCATTTATTTATTCATTTCAACATGATTTCTTATCAAGAATAGAAAACAGGATTATCTTTGGTAGGAGGAATGAGGGAAACTTGGTAAATTTTGGAATGGAGACGCATAAGAACAATAAAGAGGGAATGGGGGCATCAGTAAACAAGTATAGACTACAAGAAAGGACACTAGCTTCATATTTAGAATAATTATATTACAACTAGGTAAGTATGTAGTATTCAATTTTGAAGTACAATGAATGTGAAAGAAGTTTTCAAAAACAGAATGTAGACTTACAAGATATTGCATAAATACTGCGTAGTTAAGCGACAGAGGATTCCTTGGGAAGCTTTTAATCAACTTCATGCCATTTTTATAAAAGCCGGATAAACAGTTATCTATCACATAACAGAATTCCGAACAAGTTTATTTCATATTTCAATACTTATCCAGTCTATGATGGATTCAACATTTAAAATGACATAAAATCAAATATGACTTTAAAATACCTTCCATTTATTTAACAAAATTCCCAAAAAGCCTGTTTAATTATGCATAGAAATTTTAAGTCCGTACTTAATACAAAACAATTCATATTAATGTGATGAAAGATGAGCAGAAATAAAAATAACCTTGAGTATCTTAAACGTGTTTCAATAGAGGTGATGAACTAATATTTAAAGCACCTTTTATGTTTTGATTACAAATATAATGTGTAAGAAGAATATATGGACAATAATAAGATAAATTGTATGAAAGACATTACAATATTGTTTGTACTAGGGATGAGAAGAACCCAGGTGAATACAATCTAAAATGTGTACACTGCAAGTTTTGGCTGAATACCCACCTGTCCCCGTGCTAGAGGGCCCTAGTGCCATAGACAAGACTGCATGCGAGCAAGCTTATTGGCTGCCAAATAATGAAATTTACCCATTGGTCCATGCCATAATAACAAAGACCAGCTATTTTTCCTTTTTGCTCCGGTCGATAGCTCAGTTGATAGAGTGCTTGCATTCGATTACGAGAGCTCGGGTTCGAAACCCACTGAGGGCGTCAGAAATAATTTCCCTTTTTGGTGTTTATTTCAAAAACCCAAAATAAAATACCGGCAAGGCTTACTCAACCTACAAGAAATGAGTACCATCCCCTCAGGAGCTGGGAAACCCCCACTTCAATAGAAGTGGTTGGCGTAAGGCAGAAACCCTTACCTGTAAAAATAAATAGGTTCCACTCGCCACATGTGAAAACCTTTGAGGATAACGCGGCAAGAAGTTGCTCTATATGTGGAGCTTAGTTGCGCCTGTGCTCCATGGGGCAGAAAACGACAAACTATGAATTTGGGACACACAGGCAATTAATGCTTGTCATCGCGCTGTAAGCGACTTTTCACACCTATTTATATTCCCCTTGAGTAAAATCAACAATATTGTATTTGCGCTCAGGGGTCAGCAATTGAGGGCTGTTTCTTGGGATCTGTTGCTGTGGTTTACGGCGACGACAACCCTCAAATATTACACTAATATCTGATGAATTTTGTAAGTAGTTATAAGAGAGAAATAAAGTCTTCTTATTTAGATTAAACAAAGCCATTCCCTAGCTCGAAGGAAAACAATAATACAAGTTACATAGCAATACTTGTTGCTTTAAAAGATGGTAAAAAATGATCTATATAACTGTTATAAAATTACATTTCTTTTATATTTCATGGTTGTACAAAATTACAACTAAATAATTTATATACTTTACATATTCAATTGCGGCGGAAACTTTACCTTATTTTCTGTAATCCAGAGTAAAAAATGAGAATTCTATCATTTGTATGTTAAATTGGCTAGTCTATATTAATAGTTATTATACATAGGTATAAATAGTAAGTGTAGTTTACCCTTACACGAATTAGAATAGTTTGAGACAATCTTACAACTATGGACCATAGCTCGATGATTATCGACAGGCTCTTTTTTAAAACCTACTTTGCAGAAACTTTACACATGACTTAACGGTACAAGAAATAAACCACTGTGCTTCAGACAATACAAAAAGTCAACTCACAGCAATCTTAGAAAGCTCCCATTATCAAAAAGCATATTTAATTTTTTAATCTTGCAGCTTGGAGCGGCAAAATATATACATTAAAAATCACAATTTATTGAAAAACATAAACAAATTATTTTATGCAATATTTTTTTAACCATTTGACTAAAGACATCAAGGATACAATAATAATAATAAAGTATAATGTAAATTAACAACATAAACAGGATTAAATTCACTATCGAGTCAACACAAATTAAAGACAGCTTCCTAGGACTTTTGCCGAAAACAAGATAAATACAGAAACTGACAATTTCTCTGTCACTCTCTTTCGTCTCTGTTACAGAAATGACATTTTCTTTGTTTTCACATGTATATTTATTTATTTAATTTCGGCAACAATCCCAGTTAGCCACCTTTGATTCTTAACGACTATTGAAAAAACATGGAATCCAGAATGTTTGCCATTATCCCAGATTTCCGTCTTTGATTTTATACTACAACTTACAGAACATATGCAGCACTAGCAACGCAGATAGAACCATACTATGTTTAAGAGTCACAGACAGCGAGACAGACCTCCCAATGTTTATCATCATCGTCATCACTATTATTGCATTTTAATCTATAGTCTACATAATAAGGTACATTATGAATCCATGCAAACTAACACTCGCCGAGCGTTGACATCAATTAGAGTGCTATTTACATCTTGAGTAAGCACTTCAAGGAACTTCCACCGCCCTAGTTGTACCATCATACGGAGGAAAGCACGTTCCACAAGACGATAGCATTTTTAAATATGTATCGTCGTAACACTCAAAGAAATCATCAAGTAACTAAGGCCCGGGTGTTTCATATTTTAAACTTAAGGAATTGAAAGTTAATTTCATTCTTTAGTTTTACCAGATCTGTTTTTTGATTCATCCATAAGCTGCATTCCTAGTATAAGAAATCATGTAAATTCTCCACCATCGTGGAAAAACACAAAAATATAAAATGACTAAATCACCCACTAGGAGTGGGGTTGTATCTTTTATATATTTTCTATTCATGCAATGGTGGGGACTTTCCACCATGTTTTATACTAGGGTACAGAAGTGAAAGAATGAACTTTTTGGTTACTTCATGGAAATACACAGAAATATTTTGTCACCTGTAGAACAATTGCTCTTTAAATAAATTATTTCAAGAATATAATTTTTTTAAATCTTGAATAACAATTATTCTTCAAGAAATGTATATGATCATCGGGCAAACTGTATGAAAGCTCTTATACCTTCCCATACGCTACTATACTTCCGAACCAGCACCAGACCATTCCATGCGTAAAGGGCCTTAGAGTGAAGATTGACCAAGCTTCGTTTGAAACACATGTGCCTGAGTTTAAGATGTTTAGAGCCATTTCATTATTTTTACACTTTTGTACGCAGATGGTAATTTTGAACCCTCCAAATCGTTTCTTTCCAGATAATAATTACTAGAGGACAACGTTAAAGAGTCAACAATCGAATCACTTTTGCTTGCATGCCGCTGCTCTTTGTCAGTGCAGTGATCTGTTAGTCCCTCTGCTTCTTGGTCTTCTTCGTCTTGGCGGGCTTGGCGTGCAGGCGGCGGTAGTGGCTCTGTGCCAGCGAGTTGATGATGGAGACAAGGAAGAAACCCACCATGGTCAGTACAAAGAGCTCAAAGAGGAAGGCCAGGGGGGAGGCGGGCGGGGGAGAAGAGGCGCCCCCGCGGTGCAGCTTGGCCCGCTGCCCCTGCAGCAGCCGCAGGAGGGGCTCCTCCAGGCGCGCCCCCATGCCCCCGGGGATGTTGTGCAGCCAGCCCAGAGCCTCGCTGGAATATGACGTACAGTTAGGACACTTATCTTACACCCCGATAACTAAAAAACATACAAGGCGAGCACACAAACATACACACACCTACTAATGCAAGAGCGTTGGAGCAAATTTGATGGCCACTGTTTTTGTGTGAATTTCACATCAGGAGCCTTTTGTAAGATTGATTGTTGCTATAGAAAGTGACAATTATCAAGCAAGACCCAGTTGCTCTAAGGCTGGATTGATATTTGCCAACCGACCTTTGGTAAAGGCACATGCATTAGTGAGAGCACAATTTGAAAATGAAATTATAAATTTGCTGTGTTCCCGCCAGTGTATGGATGGTTCAATCTTGTTTTTAATTTTTCCATCATTGTCATGTCATCCTTGTCCGGTCGATAGCTCAGTTGGTAGGGTGCTTGCGTTCCACGCCGAGAGCTCGGGTTTGAATCCCACCGAACGTGTTAGAAATGATTTTCCGTTTTGGTGTTGATTTCAAAACCCAAAACAAAATACCGGCACGGTTTACTCGGCCTTCACAAGAAATAAGTACCAGTCCCATTGGGAGCTGAGTAAGAACAGCCCCCTTACCTGTCTTAAATGAATAGGTTCGACCCGCCACTCCCCACATGCATACATATCGACGGTTAAAAGGGAGTAGGGCATAAGCGACATTTTGGTCAAAAATGAGTTATGAATGCTATCCTACTTGAAATTGTCCGCTCTTTCTAATGCGCTAATTCTCATAGCTCTACAATGATTTTTGTGTTGTTTATGTCCAAGCAAACAACTGAGTTTTCAAAGTACGGTTTTGGTGTAACCGACAAGATTTTGGCCTTTTTTGTCCTAAAGGTGCTTGTCTAATCTAATCTAATCTAAGTTGGAAAGATATGTTACATTGGAGATTCACATTACATGCATTCCCACAACCAAGACACGTACAAGTTCGCGCTTGCACGTTCCTCATGTGAGCCTACAACATAAAAACCAATCTCAAACGGACATACACCCTGCAACTCTTGCCGTCCTTCCCTGTAACAGGGGTGACATTGGCAAAGTGAACCATTTTTTACAGCACGGGTTTTCAGCCGCATACCAACCTATAAGTCAAGGAACATACATGACAAATTACATTTTTTAAATCAATAAATAATAATATACATGGACATCAAAAACTTAAAACATAAAACAAATTTCATTTTAATAAACCCTAGCCGTCAACATTACAGATCAACCGCCATTTCTTTCTGTCCTTACATACTTCTTTCATTTCCTCCAGAGTCATAACCTTCCTCATGCAAGCTCTCTTTTTATTATGACTCTGGATATTCCATTCATTCGCAATTTCGGATATTTGGTCCATCCATACCTTTCTCGGTCTTCCTCTACCACGACATCCATCCTCTACGTGACATAAAAAAATCGTACAACCACATTAATAGGAATGCCAATAAATGCCTATATTTTATTTTATTTTAGAGCTGTTTTGATTTGAAAGATGTGATAAAAAATAAAAAAGTTATGCCATTTTTCTGCAATCTCAAACTTTAAACTGCACTCCTGAAAAATTTAGTTTATGTCGCTTGTTATACTGCCTTTTAACCGTCGATATTTTGATTGTTCAAACAAGTTCATTGAACTAAAGCCATAGAGTAAAATAACTGTTCCCAGAAATGAATATTCTGTTTCCAAAGTATGCTGTCGCCACAAACAAATGATTTTGAAAAATAAACATTTTTATTGTCAGCAATAGTGGAATTAGGAAGTAACCACTGATGAACACATGTGTGCATGTGTATGCAAATTACTCTCCCTCTGTTATTCCCAACTTTCTCAAACCCCACATTAAAGACAATGTGACACTGGCGCCCCTGCTGTACGCGGGCATTCGCCACAAGGAAGAAGAACTAGCTGTTTGTAGTCACTTTGAAGTGCAGAATACTCCGCAGGTAAAAAGAGATTTACCTGATGAGTTTCTCGTTGAAGGCTACGATGACAAAGATCTTCTGTATGTGCATCTTGATGATGGCCTTGCCGATGAGCGTGGCGCCAAAGAAGGTCCAGAAGGGCACCAGGAAGTGGCCGCAGGTGAGCCCCGCCAGATCAAACAGTGGGTTGGGGATGGAGGCGCAGGCCAGGATGCCCAGGAAGCCCACCTTCTCCACCAGCTGCTGCACCACCAGCTTAGCCCTACAGGAAGACACAAGTCGGATTCAAGTACATTTTAAACCAGAGTTACAATTGTTTGACATATTCACTAATACCTATGAAAGATTAATTACACTTTCGTTAATTAATTATTGGGAAGAGTAAGCGAGTGAGTTTTTTTCAGGCAGCTTCCCTGCCTTGAATTTTAATCCTTTTGTTTCCACCTCAGTTAGCCGATTTTTTGACCAGTCCGTAGTCTAGTGATTAACGTTTTTGACTCGTGATTGGAAGGTAGAGGGTTTGAATCCCAGCGAAGCGTAAAAAATATTTCATTTTTCAAATATGCTCTTCGCCCGATTAAAAAATAAATCTACCTTTACCAAAGACCAGTCACCATACATAGGTCTATCCAGCCTTACAGCAACTGAGTCTTGCTTGAGAATTGGCACTTTGTAGTGACGACCAAGCTCACAGCTCTTGGGGTGTGATTTACACAAAAACAGCGCTCACCAAATAAATCATCCAAATATTATAATTATAATCAAATGGAAGAGCTGAGAATATAACATGGTCTAACACGGAAGAATTCAGAATGAATTCGTCAACCTGGGATGAGTCGTGCAGGGACAAGCATTTCATAGAGGCAGAGGTATATAGTATGCTCAAACGCTCCTCATACCTGTCCTGTATGTATGTGTCAGAAGGACCCACAGTACATGGATGCCCATGCAAAGCTGTATATTTTCTCAAGCAGCGGAAGGCTTGAGAAATTTTTCCGTGAAGTAAAACAAGCCCCTCTAGTCAGAGGCGTGCCCACGACTCTAAAAGTGGTTCGATGCTCCTGAAGCTAGTAGCATACCTCGGGTGGCATTCAAATGTGGGATTGTTGCTAGGTCATGGGTAAATAATAATACGAGTAATATTAGGATTTTATTGATTGTAGAGGCATTAACTTTGTAATCGTTCATCATTAATGATAAAGGAAAAACAGTTTTGTTTTCGATTACGTGAGTATATTTTTATAAACCACAACCGGTTTCGCAAACATCCGTTCGCATCATCAGGTGGATAAATTAATACTAAATGGTGTGGAAACGGAATCAATCTTAGAGGGTGTCATTGTGTGAGGGTATGAGGGAGGGAGGGGGGGGGGGGGTGCAGGATGGCCATGTGGCTTGTGTCATCTGGATCATTTAGCTTCCTTGGGAATATGGTCAACAGGGGGGATGGATTGGGTACTAACATATTATTTATAAGTGTATTAGGTGAATTTTTTAATTTGTTAATTTCGATTATTTCAAGTGCAGAGAGGGTTGGTCCGTAGGAACTAGGGTGCAGAAGTTTAGTGGTGTGGTTGGGAAAAGAATGTCCAGTCTCTATGATATGGTTAGCAAATTCGGAGAAATTATTATTAGAAAGGCATCGTCTATGTTCGTCTAGTCGTATTTTTAGGTTTCTAGAGGTCTGTCCTATGTAAATTTTATTACAGTCCCCACATTTAATCTCGTACACTCCACTTTTTTGTAATATATCAGTCCTGGTTTTTGCATTCAAAAGTATATTTCCCAGTTTATTAGTGGTATAGAAGGCGGTTCTTATTGTATCAGGAAAAAGTTTCGAGATTTTGGTGGAAATGTCACCTGCGAAAATGACTTTTTTCCATGGCCTGTTCTGGTTGTCGTTGGTGTTGTAAGAGTGGTAGATGTACTGTCTGTACAGAAGAGTCTTAGTTTTTTTGTGTGAAAGTTTGTCAATCATGTTAGTATTGTATCCGTTATTATGGGCGATTTGTTTAATAGTGTTGAGTTCGGTCCTGTAATCATCATTCGTCAGTGGTGTTGTATGGAGTCTATTAATCATGGCAAGGAAGCCTGACATTTTGTGAGAGATTGGGTGCATAGAAGAAGCGTGGATGGTGGTGTCTGTGTGGGTGGGTTTCCTATAGATGGAATATTGAATGTTGTTGTTATTTAATTTTAGAGAAAAATCGAGAAAGTTAAGAGTATTATCGGGGTTATGTTCTAAGGTAAATTTAATATTGGGGTGTAGTTTATTCAATTCGTCTAAAAGTGAGTTGATTTGTCTTGTGGTACCTTTAAAAATACAAAAAACGTCATCAACGTATCTAAACCATTTTACAATATTGTTTTTAAGGTAGAAATGATCAGAACTAAACATCTGTTCTTCTAGGTGATTAAGAAAAATTTCGGCAATGATGGGGCTCAAAGGTGATCCCATTGGTAAACCAGTTGTTTGCGAATAATATTTGTTGTCAAATTCGAAGTAACATTGTTCCATACAGATGTTGAACATTCTAATCATTTCTCCTTTCACATTATCATCTAGAGTAGACTTATCTAGTAATTCAGAAAAAATAGTTCTACTTTCATCGACTGGCACATTAGTAAATAAATTAACAATGTCAAAAGAGATTAGTTTACAATTATAAGGTACTATAAAGTTTTCCAATTTCTGTACTAACTCGGAACTATTTTTAATGCTATAACTTGGGTGGAACACGTCGAACTTTAAGATTAAATTGTTTAAAAGTCTACAAATTTTGTATGAGGGTGCTGAGTAATAGGAGACAACCGGGCGAACAGGAACATTATTTTTATGAATTTTAGGTAGACCATATAATTTTGGAGCCTGAGGGTTAGATTGAGAAGAGTATTTATTGCAAAAAATGGGGCAGTTTTTTATGGTCTTTTTTATTTTATCATGGAAACGAGAAGTAGGATCAGATTTTAGGATTGTGAAACAATTGTCTTTTATGTATTGATGCACTTTACTTTTATAGTTGTTTTCGTCGAGAATAATGACGCTGTTTCCTTTGTCCGCTTTGGTGATGATTAGTTTGTTGGTTTGTAGAGCAGTTTTTATTTCCTTGGCTAAAATAATTTCAGATCTTATTGTGCGATTAGTGTTCAAAGAAGAATTCTTGATGAGATCTGCGCAGTTTTGTTTCACACTGATAGTCTGTTTCCGGATGTTTGCGAAACCGGTTGTGGTTTATAAAAATATACTCACGTAATCGAAAACAAAACTGTTTTTCCTTTATCATTAATATTAGGATTATTTATTTGGTGAGCGCTGTTTTTGTGTGTATCACACCTCAAGAGCCCTCTAGGGTAGCGTGAACAATATAATAATCTAATCTAATCTAAGTTGCAAAGATACATAACATTGGGGATTCACATTATATGCATTCTACAAACAAATTAAATTTGAAATATAAACAAATAATAACATGTATAAACATTAAAAACAAATACAAAATACTAATTTAAAATGTACTTATATTTTATTTTTAAACCCTAGCTCTAGCCGCTAACATTACAGATCAACCACCATTTCTTTCTGTACTTACATACTTCTTTCATTTCATCCAGAATCATAACCTTCTTCATACAAGCTCTCCTTTTATTATGACTCTGGATATTCCACTCATTCGCAATTTCGGAAATTTGGTCCATCCATACCTTTCTCGGTCTTCCTCTACCACAACATCCATCTATTCTTGCAACATATACTTTCTTTGTCAGTCTTTCCTCATTCAATCTCTCCATATGTCCAAGCCATCTTGACATATAATAATAAATAATAATATAACAAAAAACTAGGTAGGCAGTGTTGGTTTACCTGTCCAGCAGGGTGTGCGGGTTCTTGATGGTGTCCACAGGGATGGGCGGGGGCTTGTGTGCCAGCCGGGCCGCCCGCGCCATGAAGTAGGGCGGCAGCTCCCCCAGCGCCGTGCCCAGGCCCCACATCATGGCCTCGATGCGCACCTGCGACCAACACGTATTTACTAGACTGCCTCATAATTATGATTACTAAACAAACATTGTGTTCTAAAAATAGACATACATTACCATGGATGAAAACTTAAGCCAGGTAGGTAAATAAATGTTTACGAGTAAAGCTTTGTAACTTAATTTATTAAGTGTGTGTGTGTGATAGGTTGGTATGCGACTGACCACCCATACTGTAAAAAATGGTTCACTTTGCCAATGTCACCCCTGCTTCAGTGAAGGTCGTCAAGAGTTGCAGGGCTTATGTTCATTTGAGATTGGGTTTTTTATATTGTAGGTCCACATGCAAGTGTAAGCGCGAAATTATGCATGTCTGCTTGTGGGAATGCATTTAATATGAATCTCATATGATACATATCTTTGCAGCTTAGATTTATGCCCGCTTTCCACTGCGAGCGGAGCGGACTCCGTACGGACTCCGCTCGACTAGCAACAGTAAATTTCATAGAAGTGCTTCCACCGACAGCGGAGTAAGCGGAGCGGACTGAGCGAGTAAAAATGGGTCCGCTGTGTCATGGTCCCGGCCGCTAGTTTTCAACTGACTCAGCTCCCCCGTGCCCCCCGCGCCAACCCGCGCAGTTGCGTGACAGCGATAAAACACATCATACATGATTTACAAAACCACATCATACATTATTTTATAAATTTGAAATATTAAAATGTATGTTTTATTTCAAACATCTACTTTTTATGTATTAAAGCAAAATAATACATTACATTTTATTTTTCGAAACAAAAAAAAACTTTTTTATTAATAATTAAAACGTTTGATCTGGGCGTAGGCTGCAACAAGCTGTCACACACTGCACATCATACATTATTTTATAAATTTGAAAATATTAAAATGTATGTTTTTTTTCAAACATCTACTTTTTATGTATTAAAGCAAAATAATACATTACATTTTATTTTTCGAAACAAAAAAAAACTTTTTTATTAATAATTAAAACGTTTGATCTGGGCGTAGGCTGCAACGAGCTGTCACACACTAGTTGGCTCCGCTAAGCCAGCTGTAGATGGAAGGCAAACAACTCTTTCATCTGACTCATCTCATTTCCCGCCTAGCTCACTCCGTCGAGCTCGTTGGCTGTGGAAGGCAAATACCATTATTTTTTAAAACTCTTTCGCAATGGAAGGCCAAAACTATTTCACTACGCTCCGCTCAGCTATTTCCCGCTCCCGCTCAGCTATTTCCCGCTCGCAGTGGAAAGCGGGCATAAGATTTAGTGTGTGCCATGCAAAAAAAAAATGAGAATTTCATCTTTAAACTCAGTTTACAATGTCAACTTCATTTTTTTTTTCAAAATGAAAATTAATGCTTTGAGTTTATTGGCAGGTAGTTTTACCCAATACGAGTATGTTATATGATTTTCAATCTTATTACTGTGTAAAATCTAAAGAAAAATGAAAAACAATTGCAATCAGTGCTATAAGCGTGGATTCGTGTTCCTGCACTCTGGAGGTTAATGCTGCAGCCAAATTACTCTTAGGAGGACAAAAAACTGACCATGTCTCTTTTCTGTTGCAGCGCTTTCATTGGCTGTGCCTCCCATAGAGGATTGAGTACAAAAATATGTGTCCAAAATTTTAACGCCCTCAAACGAGTTGCCAGATCCTATAATCTAGAACAGTGGTTCCCAAACTTTTAATTTCGCGTACCACTAATGAAATTATAAATCAGTGGCGTACCACTGAAGTGCAACGCAAAAACGCAAAAAAAAAAAAACGCAACTAACCTACACATACAGTGTAACTTCTTGCCGCGTTATCCCCGAAGGGGTTGCATGTGGCGAGTTGAACCTATTTATTTTTACAGGTAAGGGGGCCGGCCTTACGCCAACCAATTCAGTTGAAGTGGGGGTTTCTCATTTTTTGTGAAGGCTGAGTAAACCTTGTCGGTATTTTATTTTGGGGTTTGAAATAAGCACCGAAATAGGAAATCATTTCTGACACCCTCCTCGGTGGGATTCGAACCCGAGCTCACGGGGTAGAATGCAAGCACTCTACCAACTGAGCTATCGACCGGACCAGTTAAACAACAACAGTTAAAAAAATCATTCAAATGGTAAAGTAATAAAAACTGCAACTGTTAATGAACACATTATGCTTATTTATTTATTATAGTGAAAAAATCAAATCTCTTAGTGCAGGGGTGTCCAACATAATATTGTGGAGGGCCAGATTTAGTATTTTTGTAATCGTGGTGGAACAGGCCTGTCTTAGTTGTTATTTTATTTTAAAATAACATATAAAAAACAATCTCCAAGTGTACAGTGTGTTTTGTGGGCCGAACGGAGCCGAACGGTCACGAAAGCGGCCGAACTGCGCCGTGTGAACCAATCGGCCCACGCTCGTGAGTTCATCGTCAGTTCCCGGCAAGATGTCAACCGTTTAACACGTCAGCGACCAAGCACCAAGCGGTGCAAGAGGGGGCACTACAATGGAGTTCCCTCCTCCCCATCTACTTGGATTTCCTGCCAGCAAGGCACCCGCCTTGTGGACCAGAGGCATAGGAGACGTAGTGCATAGGAGCGCACACTCAGGGGCTCCCACGTGCGGAGGCGTCCGCCTCGTGAACCGCCGCTAGCCTGGGGCGCTTCCCCAGGCCTTCCGTTTAGAACTCCAGCCAACGGAATAGGGAGTGTTCTAGTGACAACCTGTAGGTCTGGCCAATCCCTTATTTCCCCTTTTTCCCCCCATATTAGTACAGTAATAAACCCTTATTTGTTCATGTTAACTTTATCTTTTAATTATAAAACCCTTCCCAAAGTACAAGTGAGCAACCGAAAGAAAGAACCCCACGCCCTGAGAGTGATGCTGATAAGAGCTAGCCGGATGTAAGTATCCTGGAGATACCTTTCAATCTAAACATACCATAGTCTGAAAAATGGTGCTGCATGTTCGAAACAAAAGAGGAAATATTTGGCTCAGTTGTACTTAACTTGAAGCGCGAAATTGAAAACCGTTTTATCTTATTATTTACTATGTATTTCCTTTGGCCATGGCTGCTTGCGTACCACCTTGAGAAGCGTCGCGTACCACTGGTGGTACGCGTACCATAGTTTGGGAACCACTGATCTAGAACCTAAGTTGCAAAGATAAATTAATTAATATTCAAATTAAATGCATGCCTACAAGCAGACACGTGTTAATTTGCATGTACAAATGCTGCATGTGTACCTACAAACTAAAATCCAAATCTAAAATGAACATAAACCTTGCAACTTTTGCCGACCTTGCTTTTTTTACAGTATGGGTGATCAGTCTCATACCAACCTATAAGTCAAGGATTTATATCCTACTTGTGTGAACTGTGCAGAACCAACCAAATGGGTAGTGCAATTTTCGTTCTGCAGTGGGTGACGCCGTAAAAAGGCTTCAACTGCCACTTTGACGGAACAGAACGGGTTTCGGGGACAGGGCTTTATAGTTCGGCTTGTCTATCTTGCTGGAACAATCTACCTTTGGAGTTGAGAATAGAGACTAGTGTTGTCAGTTTCAGGAAGTTGCTTAAGACAAATTTGTTCAATAGAAGCTTCAACACATAAAAGCGCTCTTGTGGTGGCTAGTGTCACTAAGCGGCACTTATAATTTTAACAGCACTCTACTTAAACTGCCTCTATATATAGCAAGAATACAATGGAAATGAGAAGGAATAATAAATCTCACCTTAGACATGATATTCCATATTGAAGTTTCCCATTTTAAGTCCACTTCATCAGGACAAATGATTCTGAAACACAAAATTGATATGGTTAAGGTGTGTTATAAAGCTAAATCTGCCGTTTTTGTTTCTTACACTTTATGGTCTTAGCAAAATAGTTACAGTAATGAAAAAAATCAAGCATGTTTATTAATTTTTTATCTTAATTATAAAGCTTAAACAAAATATATAACTTAAGAATTGCCACCACAAAAAAATATTTAAAAAAACGCGTTTTTTTACATTTTTAGCTTTTTTTTCGTGTGTGCTGTATTTTGGATTTTTTTTTTGCTTTTTACTTACAGAACTATACATTGTTTAGGTTCAATACTTAACATTTTTTCAATAATGTCAATAGTTTTTGAGTAAATATGGAAAAACTGAAACTACTAAATGAATTAAATTTTAATTAAATCAAAGAACACAGTTTTTCCATATTTACTCAAAAACTATTGACATTATTGAAAAAATGTTAAGTATTGAACCTAAACAATGTATAGTTCTGTAAGTAAAAAGCAAAAAAAAATCCAAAATACAGCACACACGAAAAAAAAGCTAAAAATGTAAAAAAACGCGTTTTTTTAAATATTTTTTTGTGGTGGCAATTCTTAAGTTATATATTTTGTTTAAGCTTTATAATTAAGATAAAAAATTAATAAACAAGCTTGATTTTTTTCATTACTGTAACTATTTTGCTAAGACCATAAAGTGTAAGAAACAAAAATGGCAGATTTAGCTTTATAACACGCCTTAAGTTTGAGCTGGAGTTATGGTCGTTTTGACATAATTACAAATTATAATTTATTCTGATGTTAAGAGTACTTTTTGGATGTTAGATGAACCGTTATGGGAGAACTTCTAGTATTCTCAATGCTGCATTGCTGACAAAGCCAACAACTTCAACAACAAATTGAGGATGGAGTGATAAATATTCTTGTACTCTCAATCGTACAAAATATTTTTTAATAATTTGTGATATAAAAATGTCAGTTCATCCTCAATAGTCATGCAGAGAGAGTACTTCCTGAAGATGTTGACTACGTCGCCAAAGATATGTCAAAAATAATGTAAGTTCTCCCATAATGAAGAGTTTAATTCACATTGAAATTCATTATTATTTGTAAGTACAAAATTTATACGATTATTTTTAGATACAATGTAATCTTCAAAGTCTGAAGAAGCTCAATATTGTAAAAGCGCAAGAAAGTTGTGTGCTTTCTTGCTTTTTATCTTTATGGAAAAAGTACATAGATTTGCTGGTAGAGAGGAGTGAGGTTGGCTTACTCATTGGGATAGGGTGGCGCGGGGAAGTTGAGGCCCCCGCACTCGTAGGCGGCGAGCGTGACCTGCGCGATGTGGGGACCCAGGTACAGCAGGAAGGTGTGCAGGCCAGTGCCCAGCCCCACGGAGGACAACACTCCCAGCAGCACCCACCAGCCCCACCACAGCATACATGTCAGACCAATCTAAACATGACACACACACTCAGTACAGTTGTCCCTTAATAAATGCTAATATCTAATCGGATCTCTGCTACTTTATAAACCGCTAGATTCCTTTATAAACCTTTATTACTGCAAAGTTGGAGTGGGCTGGACATGTTTATACAATGCTAGGAACACGGATTTTGGTGGACTAGACTGAGGTAGAGTTATGAAGTGGGGAGGGATGCAGCTCAGCTTTTACAAGTTGTGAATGTGAAGAGAAAGAATACAGTAAAACAGTATTATTAAGTACATACCTGTAACACAGGCTGATGTGGTCCTTTGATTTGAAATAGCAGCGCTGTAATCGCTGTGATGGCAATTGTACTAAAAACTACACCTTTGTATGCTATAACTCTGAAAGATAAAGAAAACAACAACATTACATTAAAATTGAAACAATTAAATTCACAGAATAGCAATACACAATTCCAAGTAAAGAATTTGTAATGAAAGAATTGGAAATGAGAGTTTTTAATGATTAAAAATGTTGCTATCTCAATTATGTGCCATGCATGTTGCTAGGAATGCAATTTTTAGTATTCTTTGTAATTTTTTTTAGTATTCTTTTAAGATTTCCAGTAGGTAGCTTTAAAAAAGAAGATAATATTGAGTTTTCTGCATTTACATATTTGTTCATTTAAAAACAAATTAATTAATATTTTTTGGGTTTTGGTGATTCGCGCAGTGAAAGTCCATTTTAATTTAAAAGCACAGCTTTCTTTCACTCCTCAAAGGCACTGGTTGGATAAAGCCTTCTTCTTCTTGTGCCGTTTCAGTGAAGATTGGTGATCATCATAGTAATTTTCACCTTCAACACTGCCGCACGAAAGAGAGATCTGTCTAAGGTTCTTCAACCAAGATGCTTTCCTTCGATCTGGAGCTCGTCTTCCCTCAATAATTATGATATGTAGCAGTGAATATTTAATAATATGTAAAGCATGTGTGTGGCTTACTCGTGTGATGCCTGTTTGAGCAGGCAGGCGACCTCCTTGCAGAAGTACTGTCCTGTGATGAAGGGATGTCTCCAGAGCACCAGGTGGGAGCAGTCCACCTCCTCCGCCTCCGCTGCCTTGCCCATCTCCTGGCTGCGTCTGCGGGACCCCCGGCCAGGACCTGAACTCTCCCTGGAAGCACACACCAATCCCGTTAGATTTCAAATCAACATATCACAAATGACACATGCTGAAAGAGAGTAAGGTAAGGATTTATAAGGCCTGCTCAAGATCATGACATTCAGCATAGGAACAAAAAACTTCCTTCTGTCAAGGGTCCATTTGACACAAAATGGTTTTGAGACTTATTCACGAATGGACATATGCCATAGGGCATTTGCAATGTCTAACTCAGATCTCCATAAGTACTTGACTCATCGGTTTATGAGTCTAGTCTCTACACTGTTCATGAAACTATTTTGTCATTTGAACCACTAGACGAAGACTCTACAACCTAGCTGCACTTCAAGAAAAAGTAAGGAACTCGGAAATAAGGAGAATCTGTGATTTATTTATTTATTGAAAAACATAATCAAGATAACATGACAGTTCGATACCAAATAGTTATAAATGATGTCAAAGTTGTGATGTCAAACATGCAGGGCAGCTTCTTCATGTGACATGTTGGAAGTCGGCCGCTGAGGACAAGGGGCAAAGGAGAGATAGAGGCTGCAGCGCCAGTGGAAGAATAAGAATGTATAAGATTTTGTGCGATGGGAAAGAATTTGTGGGGGTTATGGCCGAGGGGGCCAAGTGGGCTGATCTTTCAAGAGTGTTTCGAATGGAACAACGTTGGTTCGATCCCCGCTTGGATCATTTGACCATAACTTTGACCCTGGTTCAACAGATGTTATTGGGTAATTATTATTTAATAATTCATTAAAAATAAACAATAATGAATTATTAAATGATGATATTAATACCTGTTTCTGGCCAGGCAGAATAGGTTGGTGAATTGCATTCCTCTTCACAAATCTATTTAAAAAAAATAAATAAAAAAAAAATAAGAAAATCCTTCTGGAGAGATCATGTGAGGAGAGAATATTTATGGTGAGCATAGCAGCTGCTAGATTACAGACAGCAGACCCCCTGGAAGACCACCCTAGCAATGGTAGGATTGATGCAAAGACTTCGAGAGCAACAGGGCACAATCTGTACAGCCATTACACACTAGACACATGCGCCGGGTCGGAAGTTAGCAGTGTATGGAGGTGTATGAAAGCTTTCATATAGTTTGTCCGGTAATCCATAGACCATCCAGACAGAATGTGGTGTATTAAGGAGAAAGTCTTAGGAGGTGGAGCTATGATGGCGAGAGGGTTGATTAATGGGGATTTTCACATTAACAAAGTTGCCATTATGTTTATGTCTAAAAATTTCTGTATAGACTACAGATTGAATCGTAAACTATTTAGCAGCATCAATTAATACGGACAAAATATAAGGAGCATCAGAGCTGTTTGGAGTGTCAAACAGCTGATGTCTTAGAAAATCTTTAGTCTGTTTCTTTTACATTACTGAGATTGGAAATTGTAATACAAATCAGCAGTCGAATCATGGAAGTATTACATCACTGGTATTGTAGGTAGCTCATAAGATTTACTGCTTAGGAAAGATAAGGCCTCGTGTAGGTGACTATAGTAGCCACATACTGAGTGGTAGCGGCAATGAAACCCACTCTCAAGGTCACCCACATAGAAAATACAATGATTATGAATTCCAAACGATAATTATACAAATCTATCTCCATGCCCAGTCATGCAAATCAAGAGTGTTTGTTATCTTTGTGTGTTATTTTGCATTGTGGCAGAATAGTTGTTGGGGGAAATTTCCTCGCTTTTGAATTATTATAAAATATAAGCAGAGTGTACATTTGTATATAAACGCAGAGAAATGATGATCTAAATTTGAAAACTGCTGACATACGAAACAGAAAGAAAAGAGAAAGTGAATGCTTTAGTAATGATAATGTATAACTGAGAGTTATTACATTGCATGTTTAGATTGATAACAAACATTTTTATTTCTTGTTAATTTAGTGTCACTTCTATTCAAAATTGGCACAATGGCACGCATAGATATATGCAAGAGTGTAAGCCTGCGGTATTTAGGCACATCACCAGTACGCAAAGGAATAAAGGCAAAGGACTGGAACATACAGATTGAGAAAAAGAGAAAAACGTGCATGAAGATAGTGATGAATGTCTAGGAGATGAAAGAAGCGTGCAAGGACAGAACAAAGAAACAAATCTGCGGAGGTACTGGCCATGTCTTAAAATAAAGGCATTATTTTAAGACATTATGGCATGTGTAATTATTGGGTGTCAAAAAAAATTATGGAAAAATCAAGAAAATACAGGATTTCACATGCAAGAACATGTTTTATAAATTTTATGTTTTTGGTTTGTGTATTAACACTGTGACAATTCATTGTTAATCTTTTTTTATATAAAAATTTAAAGAATAAAGAAATATTTTTGATTTATAAATTGTTGTTTTTGACAGGACTGGGGATAACTGTGCTCCAAAGTATGTATCAATGCCGTAAGCTTGTTTTTAATTCTCTATATTACAACTCAATGGCTTACCCTGTTAATGTTTTCTCTGGATGGGCGTCCCCATTGCTCTGTTGGGTGACTGGCATGGTGATGTCACCAATGGCCGTCTCTAGCTTGCGGTAGCCCAAACGGGAGAGCTAAAAAATAAACCAACAGTGTTATCATCATTTACAATCAATTGCAGCTGTAAATGTCAAATGGAAATTGTGTTTTTGATTTATTTAGGAATGTGGCGTAGATTTAAATGTAATATGTGAGGTTTTAGGTCAAAAATGCTGAATGTGATATGAACAGTCATTACATAGGCCTTATCATTTGGAAGCTTACTACATAAAACATATCACTTTTAAACCTATTTCATGTTGATTTTTCCACACTGTTGCTTGTTGATTTTTGGTTTGGATTTCAACTTGTCAAATTAATAAGGTAAATGTGAATCTACTGTATTTAAACTAATAAACTTAGGTGTAAGCCATCTTGATTTTACAAAAACAGAAATATTATCTGTTTTCTGTTGTATACTTAGTATGGTTACAATTCTTTGAAATAAACCTGAAATTAAACCTGAAAATTGTTTTTGACATGTTCTCACAATTTAATATTAATTCATCCTTGATGCTAATAAATATCTTTGCTGGTTTTTGAAATTGTATAACTATGTTGTTTATCCCATATATTACATGTATAACTGTTTGTTTGTCTAATAATCTATAATCTAAGTTGCAAGGATATATTCATTTAAAGCTCTCAGATGTATGCCCACAAACCAACAAGTGTAGTTCGCGCTTACAAATGCTGAATGTGTACTTACAAATAAAATCCAAACCTCAAATGAACATAAGCCCCACAACTTTTGCCGACCTTCCCTGAAACAGGGGTGACATTGGCAAAGTGAACCATTTTTTACAGTATGGGTGGTCAGCCTCATACCAACCTATAAGTCAAGGAATATGAATAATAAATTACATCTATATCTATAAAGAAGGATGTGTGTATTGTAGAGTTCCCCTCCTGATGAAAAGATGGGGAGAAGTTCTCCAGATGATTCCAATTGGTGAGATCTTCCCTCTCAGAGAGATTGTTGAAGACCTTTCCTTGGTCCATGATGAAGGTGAAGGTAGATCAGAGATCTTGGAACGCTGGTAGATGCTGGTACTGCTCGTACTGGAACTGAAAATGCTGGTGTGCTGGGAATCCCTCGTTGATGAAGAAAGATCAGAGATCTTGGAAGGTGGAAGTTCCCTCGCTGCCTCCTCTGATTATCATCGTCGTAGTATTGGCCAATTGTGTGATCGTCTAGCTAAGGTTAGGACTCCTCGTCGCGTGGAAGATTATGAAACGGAACGTTGTGTAAATTTTTTGTTTTACCGTTTCAAAATCTACTTTAGTGGCAAACCCAAATTTGTTATCGTTTGGTGTGGAACATACGCATTTTCTAACTACATTGTAAATTCAAAATTATAATTAAAAGCTTACGAGATTTAAGTTACGTGTAATGCAAAATGTCTATATGATATTAAAACCGATTTTAAAACAAGTGACTTTCATTTTTAATGGGATTTTGTTTTCTGTGAAATTACTAGAACCCGCTCTGGTAAGGTCAGGGCGTATAGAAAAAAACATGGCAGTCAACGTATTCAAAGGCGTATACAAAATGAGGAACAGGAAAAAGGGGGGACGCAAATCGCGAAAGGTTACTTGATGTGTTAATTTTGTTAGTCTTTTTATTTGACAGATTACATAAATGTACAAAATAACATTATAATAACAATATGAATAAATTACATTGCGCCTAAATGTATTACGTATAATATATTTATAATAATATGCAAATCTACCTCCACCCACCCCATAATTATTTTAATTAAAATCCCACCTCTAAGTAGAAAATCTGCCTGCTAGCTTCAGTGGAGAAGCCAGTGGACTTGCGACCTCTGGAGTAGGGTTATTCGATCGAATTACAAGCTCAACGCTCCCCTTCTTCACCAAAGAAACGTCACAGGACTTTAGCACGCTAATTTTTGGAAAAAGGAAAGGAAGTCTTGTCACCAGCTTCGACTAAGTGTTACCCCACTGGGTCGGATATTTCAGCATTCCCGTTACCAAAACTTAACGCGCGCCTACTCCATACTCTATTCCAAGCTGCTTTTGTTAGAGAAGACAGCTTCTAATTTACCCCAATCATTCTACCAAAATTCGCAATACCATGGCACCGTCTGATGCTCAGCAAGTCCGGCCAAGTAGACCCGAGACAGATGCCAAAATAAAGAAAACCTGGCAAAACAATATTTGTGGAAATATCTACTCCATAACCTGTTCCTGGTGCACCTCAATATCGGGAAAACCCGATATGGGTGGAAGACCCGAAGCACAGACTACGAAAGACCTTTCCACATCCCCATAAATAATGCCTTAACCAATCGAAATTCGAATGGTAGAAAAATAATTGTGCAAACCGCTTTACTCACGGACAGGAACACGCCACTGGTTTTAAGTTTGTATTAATGTCGCGACATTAGTTATTTTTAGTGCAATCAGCTTAATTATTTTCTCCCGGCAGCATCTCAGGTCCATTATCAGCTCCATCCTCACACAAACACCCACAAATCAAATATTAAACAGCAATTTTCAGGATTTTAGCTAATGATTTTACACAGAAGAGACACGTCACCCACGGGAAACAGATCGAAACTGAATTCAACCCAGCAATGGAGTTGTCAAAGGACAGCTCAAGGTTTTTTTATGAGGGTACCTTTTTTTTTGTTCCAAGTTTTTAAGTGCCATAGAAAGATATATAATACTTTGTATAGAATTACGGATGTTTAAACGAATATAGATGGAGTCAGATCTTTACATTCCCCCCTAATTTTATGGAAGGTTTTCAAGAGTTTACGAATGGAAAAGTTATCAGAAAATTCTTTAGTTAAAGATATGAAAAAAAAATATTAATGCATCAATATTATTTCCGAATTGAGCTCGCGCACAAATATTTGTATCATTTTACTTCATTTATGTTTATCTTCGCACAAATTTGTAGAACGATCGATATTTTTATTTTCCATCACTGGATTTCCATGCTTTGGTTACCGCACTGCTCTGTTTTGTCGTTCGCTCTGTCCGCTGCATTCCTCCTTCCAATATCTCACACACATCTGGAAGCGCTTAGGGTTGCGTCAGTCCCCCGCCTCCCTTGCACTTCTCCCCCCTAAAAGTCTTACCCCGTGGACCATTTCAACATAATATTATGCGTGTACTTTTGTGGGCGAGAATTTAAAATAAAAAATGATATATGCACTTGTGTTCATAAATCAGTAATGTTTATTTTCCAAATCAGAACATATTATCATCGCATTGGCACAACGTATTATATCAATTGAAGGTAATAGTCATAAATAAAATCAGACAAAATTATTTTTCAAATGCAATCGT
The DNA here is from genome assembly GCA_951799405.1 of Agapetus fuscipes. Lineage (NCBI taxonomy): Eukaryota > Metazoa > Arthropoda > Insecta > Trichoptera > Glossosomatidae > Agapetus > Agapetus fuscipes. The sequence continues at coordinate 9,571,750 of OX637344.1, forward strand.
GTTCAATTCTTTTAAGGCGTTGACCTTCTCCTTCCCATTTCTTTTTAACCGTCGCCGCAACTTTGTCCTTCGTCTCCGCTTGGTGTAGTCAGCATTCGTCTTTCGTGGACATGACTCTTCATGTTTAGGACATCTGGAATCCTCTGCGGTTGAGTTCACTCTAGCTCTCGTGATTTCCTCTATGTCTTGTATCATCCTCAGGTATTCAGCGGCTTCACAGGCTGTAGATTTTCCGGTCACACTCCACATTCTCCATACATCGTCTGGATAATGTCTCATCACGTCTTCAACAGCTTGGGTTTTATCCTGGGGTGGTATCACGGATTGCGACAGCATGTAATGCTCGCAGAAATGTTCCACCATATCTTTGTTTCCTTGAGGGTCCCATTTTCCTGTTAATATTTTTATCCTCGCCTCTCGCTGCTCAATATATCCCCAATATCGTTTCAAAAAGTCTTTCTTGAATTCTGCAAAACATGCCCATTTTGAACGATAAATATCCGCCCATAGCCGAGCATTTCCAATCAAACATTCATCAACAACCTGCATTGCACGTCCCCCGGCATCCGTTAGTCTTATAAATGTTTCCAATTCTTCTAAGAACCGTAAAGGGTATTCGTCAACCCCCGCGAATATGGGCCTCTCAATTTTAAATGGAAGAGTTGGATCCATCTGTTTTTCCATTTATTTTCAAAAAATTGTCTTCCAAAAGCTTTCAAATTACCACAAATTATGTTGCACCTCAAAACAACACAAAGTAAATACAATCACTCAATGATCACTTATGACGTTCGTTTTTCGAACTTAATAAGATATATTATGTAAGTCACTCAAGTATATTATTATTTCTAATAAACTAAACGCACGTATATCACAAAAATCACTTCACCCAAAATATAAAAACACTCAACACTTAAAATATATTTTGTTCACATGAAAACCTATATCACTCACACGAAAGCAAAAAAATAAACTATAACTGTTACTTGAAATGACGCAAGTTATAAAATTTTATCACCAGGGCTCGGGGTTTATGGTTTTTAAGCAAAAAACGATAATATTATTTAAACTAAGGGTTTTTTTCTTACGCGTCGAAACACATCTTGCATTCATTTAAATATTGAATGTAGGCAATAATAATATTCCTAAAATAACAAATCCTTGTTTCGAACAAGTTCAAAAGTCTTTTTTTTTTAAAAGAATGAAGGCAATACATTATTTCCAAAGTGGATATATGAGCCAAAAAAACCCATGCCTCGACCCTAGACCAAAATTCTAAAATCACACAAAAAAAATCGACACATGTGTCGCAGCAAGATCAGGGCCGCGCGCGTAAAAAAGCAGCCCTAGGCGATTTTAACCAAATTAAAAATACACTCTTTTTTACTCGCGAAGTTTTAGATTTAATAAAATTAAATGCGACTTTACAAATCAACTATTAAATTTTTAAGAAAGATACGTTAACATTTTACTCGTGAAGTTTTCAATTAAAGAAATTTAAACGCGATTTTACTAAACTGTTATTGAGTTTTTTAGATACGTTAAACATTTAAAATACGTTATTCTTTTACTAGTTAAATTTTCGCTTTAAGAAGTTAATACTCGATTTTACAATTTATTATTAAATTTTTATCAAAAATTAATTCAGTAACCATGACATTTTCGATTTAAGATATTTAAAAGGGATTTTACTGATTTACTATTGAATTTTTAACAAAATACGCATGTTCCACTTGTCTAACCAAACGATCCTTGGTCACGGATACCAACTGTAGAGTTCCCCCCCCTGATGAAAAGATGGAGTAGTGGACGAGTGGTCCATCTTGGGTATTCTGGAAATGGTGTTATGGTATGGTGGTACAGGCGAGCCAAAGGCCGTGCTCCTGCCTCCATAACATTTAAATGATTTGGTCTCCATAGTTCTCCAAATGGTGAGATCTTCCCTCTCAGAGAGATTGTTGAAGACCTTTCCTTGGTCCATGATGAAGGTGAAGGTAGATCAGAGATCTTGGAATCCTTGTGGATGCTGGTGCTGCTCGAACTGGAACTGGTAAATGTCCCTCGCTGCCTCCTCAGGTGATCGTCGTCGTAGTATTGGCCAATTGTGTGATCGTCTAGCTAAGGTTAGGACTCCTCGTCGCGTGGAAGATTATGAAACGGAACGTTGTGTAAATTTTTTGTTTTACCGTTTCAAAATCTACTTTAGTGGCAAACCCAAATTTGTTATCGTTTGGTGTGGAACATACGCATTTTCTAACTACATTGTAAATTCAAAATTATAATTAAAAGCTTACGAGATTTAAGTTACGTGTAATGCAAAATGTCTATATGATATTAAAACCGATTTTAAAACAAGTGACTTTCATTTTTAATGGGATTTTGTTTTCTGTGAAATTACTAGAACCCGCTCTGGTAAGGTCAGGGCGTATAGAAAAAAACATGGCAGTCAACGTATTCAAAGGCGTATACAAAATGAGGAACAGGAAAAAGGGGGGACGCAAATCGCGAAAGGTTACTTGATGTGTTAATTTTGTTAGTCTTTTTATTTGACAGATTACATAAATGTACAAAATAACATTATAATAACAATATGAATAAATTACATTGCGCCTAAATGTATTACGTATAATATATTTATAATAATATGCAAATCTACCTCCACCCACCCCATAATTATTTTAATTAAAATCCCACCTCTAAGTAGAAAATCTGCCTGCTAGCTTCAGTGGAGAAGCCAGTGGACTTGCGACCTCTGGAGTAGGGTTATTCGATCGAATTACAAGCTCAACGCTCCCCTTCTTCACCAAAGAAACGTCACAGGACTTTAGCACGCTAATTTTTGGAAAAAGGAAAGGAAGTCTTGTCACCAGCTTCGACTAAGTGTTACCCCACTGGGTCGGATATTTCAGCATTCCCGTTACCAAAACTTAACGCGCGCCTACTCCATACTCTATTCCAAGCTGCTTTTGTTAGAGAAGACAGCTTCTAATTTACCCCAATCATTCTACCAAAATTCGCAATACCATGGCACCGTCTGATGCTCAGCAAGTCCGGCCAAGTAGACCCGAGACAGATGCCAAAATAAAGAAAACCTGGCAAAACAATATTTGTGGAAATATCTACTCCATAACCTGTTCCTGGTGCACCTCAATATCGGGAAAACCCGATATGGGTGGAAGACCCGAAGCACAGACTACGAAAGACCTTTCCACATCCCCATAAATAATGCCTTAACCAATCGAAATTCGAATGGTAGAAAAATAATTGTGCAAACCGCTTTACTCACGGACAGGAACACGCCACTGGTTTTAAGTTTGTATTAATGTCGCGACATTAGTTATTTTTAGTGCAATCAGCTTAATTATTTTCTCCCGGCAGCATCTCAGGTCCATTATCAGCTCCATCCTCACACAAACACCCACAAATCAAATATTAAACAGCAATTTTCAGGATTTTAGCTAATGATTTTACACAGAAGAGACACGTCACCCACGGGAAACAGATCGAAACTGAATTCAACCCAGCAATGGAGTTGTCAAAGGACAGCTCAAGGTTTTTTTATGAGGGTACCTTTTTTTTTGTTCCAAGTTTTTAAGTGCCATAGAAAGATATATAATACTTTGTATAGAATTACGGATGTTTAAACGAATATAGATGGAGTCAGATCTTTACAGTATGTATGTATGTATGTATGTATGTATGTATGTATGTATGTATGTATGTATGTATGTATGTATGTATGTCCCCTATAGACTCATAAACCGCTCATCCGATTTTGACGAAATTTTCAGGAAACATGTAACATATTCTTAGAACGAATCCTGTGAAGTTTGATGGTGATCAAATAAACAGTGGTTCTCAATTCTCGATATTTCAGCAACGAGGTCGGTAAATTTTGAAACCACCCAATAGAAGAAGACCATTATATTCAACTACAATACATAATCTTAGTTGCAAATATACATTTACATTAAAGATTCATATAAAATGCATGCTCACAAGTAGACACATGTAAGTTCACGCTTACAAATGCTGCATGTGTACCCACTCATAATTTAAAATCCAAATCTAAAATGAACAACCCAGTAACTTTTACTTTACGCCTAAAAATGGGAAAAAAAAAAAAAAGTTGGGAAATTTCCCCAAAAGTGGGGAATTTTTTTTTTCCCCAAAAGTCGGGAAAAACCTAACCTAACCTAACCAAACCTAAAAATGGGAAAAAAAAAAAAAAGTTGGGAAATTTCCCCCTGCGCATTGTTCCCACTTATCCCCCTGCGCATGGTTCCCACTTTCAAATCTGGGAAAAAAAAAAAAAAGTTGGGAAAAAATTTTTTCCCCAAAAGTCGGGAAAAACCTAACCTAACCTAAAAATGGGGAAAAAAAAAAAAGTTGGGAAAATTTCCCCAAAAGTGGGGAAAAATTTTTTTCCCCAAAAGTCGAGAAAAACCTAACCTAACCTAAAAATGGGAAAAAAAAAAAAAAGTTGGGAAATTTCCCCAAAAGTGGGGAAATTATTTTTTCCCCAAAAGTCGGGAAAAACCTAACCTAACCTAACCTAAAAATGGGAAAAAAAAAAAAAAGTTGGGAAATTTCCCCAAAAGTGGGGAAATTTTTTTTTCCCCAAAAGTCGGGAAAAACCTAACCTAACCTAACCTAACCTAAAAATGGGAAAAAAAAAAAATGTTGGGAAATTTCCCCCTGCGCATTGTTCCCACTTATCCCCCTGCGCATGGTTCCCGTGCTTTCAAATCTGGGAAAAAAAAAAAAAAGTTGGGAAAATTTTTTTTCCCCAAAAGTCGGGAAAAACCTAACCTAACCTAAAAATGGGGAAAAAAAAAAAGTTGGGAAAATTTTACTTAACTTTACCCACTTTACTTAACTTGAAATGGATGTTATTCAGCTCCTGAGTGGCTTGACACTCATTTCTTATGAAGGCTGAGTAAGCCTTGCCGGTATTTTATTTTGGGTTTAAAATAAACACTGAAACGGGAAATAATTTCTGACAACTTCGGTGGGATTCTAACTCGAGATCTCGGCATGGAATGCAATCTATAAAGAAGGATGTGTGTATGTATGTATGTATGTATGTATGTATGTATGTATGTATGTATGTATGTATGTATGTATGTATGTATGTATGTATGTATGTATGTATGTATGTATGTATGTATGTATGTATGTATGTATGTATGTATGTATGTATGTATGTATGTTCCCTATACTCATAAACCGCTCATCCGATTTTGACGAAATTTTCAGGAAACATGTAACATATTTTTAGAATGAATCGTGTGAAGTTTGATGGTGATCAAATAAACAATGGTTCTCAATTCTCAATATTTCAGCAACGAGGTCGGTAAATTTTGAAACCACCCAATAGAAGAAGACCATTATATTCAACTACAATACATAATCTTAGTTGCAAATATACATTTACATTAAAGATTCATATAAAATGCATGCTCACAAGTAGACACATGTAAGTTCACGCTTACAAATGCTGCATGTGTACCTACTCATAATTTAAAATCCAAATCTAAAATGAACAACCCAGTAACTTTTACTTTACGCCAACTTGAAATGGATGTTATTCAGCTCCTGAGTGGCTTGACACTCATTTCTTATGAAGGCTGAGTAAGCCTTGCCGGTATTTTATTTTGGGTTAGAAATAAACACTGAAACGAGAAATAATTTCTGACAACTTCAGTGGGATTCTAACTCGAGATCTCGGCATGGAATGCAGTTACTCTACCAACTAAGCTATAGACCGGACTTTTTACAAATATGGTGGATCGATATCGGTTTGGTTAGGGGTAAGCAACCTGCGGCTCACCAGCCACATGCGGCTCTTTGGGTGTGAAGTTACGGCTCTTTAGCTTCATACGCAAATATAAAAAAAACACAGAATTATACTTCTGATCGAAAAAAACTAAATCGTTCTGAATCGATTAACGATCTCTCCGCTACTTGTACTCGCTTTTCACCCCCCACCCTCCCCCCAACTACAATATAAAAACCCAATCTTCAATGAACATAAGCCCTGCAACTCTTGCCGACCTTCCCTGAAACAGGGGTGACATTGGCAAAGTGAACCATTTTTTACAGTATGGGTGGTCAGCCTCATACCAACCTATAAGTCAAGGAAAAACTTTGAAATTTGTAAATTGTAATTTTTGGCTCTTCCGACTCAAAAGGTTGCCGACCCCTGGCCTAGACAAAAGTTCCAAATTAAAAAATGTTATTCAAGTATTCCAAGTTGAATTTTAGAAATGTAAGAAAGCTTTTATATCCCGCACTTATAAAAAATACGATAAACAAAAGTTCGTAGGTCACAACTAGAAGACCATATTGAAATATATTATTATTATGAAAACCTTTTATTGAAACATACTTTTAATTAAAATATACATAATATAGTTGTTTTTTCAAAAAACGCATTTCTGTAAAATTATATACTCACCACAAATTTAAAGATCGTTTTTTTCTCGGCGGTTAAACGTCTTTCTTCTATGTGACAATATATATATATATATATATAAGGATAATTTATTTTAATGTACACATAATTAAAGAGCGCCGTTTTTGTGTGTGTCACACCTCAAGGGCCCTCTCAAATCACGGATAAGATTTCTTGTAAAGATGTGTCTTTAGTGCTCCTTTAAAGACACCAACAGTCTTTGCCTTCCTCACATTAGGTGGCAGTCTGTTCCACTCCATTGGTCCCGCAAACCGGAAAGCACGGTCCCCAAAATTAGTGCGTGTCTGACGGTGTGGCTGAACCAAGTCCACCACGCCATCCCCTGCAGATCTGAGCGTTTGGCGCCTCAAATCCCTCTCAACGGGTGTAAACATGTCAGCCAAATATGAAGGAGCTGTACCATTTACAGCCTTATACACCATCAGACAAACACGGTAGACCACCCTCTCCGGAAAACGAAGCCAATGCAGTTTCCCTAACAATGGAGTAATGCGAGTAAATTTAGACATCCCGAATATGAGTCTTGCCGCTGAATTCAGCACAGACTGAAGACGTTTGAACTGCTTTTTCGGCTGACCTATGTACAGCGTTGAGCAATAGTCAACTCGTGACATCACAAAGGCATTCACCAGGGTCTTGACTGCTCCCGACGGTAAACATCTCCTGATCGCCTTTATCTGGCGAAGTTCAAAAAATGAGGAAGATACAGTCGAGTTCAATTGCTCTCCCATTGTGAGGTTCCGATCCAGTGTGACTCCTAGAAGTCTGACTGAGTCGGAGGGCTGAATCAGCTCTCCCCCAATGGAGAGTGGTACTCGAGTTGTCAAAAGATGATCACGCCTGGTTGTAGCCGCCCACATCACTTCTGTCTTACCCATGTTAAGGATTAGGCCATTGCTTGTCATCCATTCACCAATCTCCGCAATGCAAGCTGCCACCCTGTTACTGAGAGTTTGTGCCATTTGTGCCATATGTGACAATGGTCCAAAGCAACCAAGATAAACAAAATGTTTGCCTTTTACCTAACCCGGCCGTGCGACTTACAATTTTGTTGTCAATAGAAAATGTTCCGTGTGCACTACCTAAAACTTTCACTTATTGAAATAATGGATAGAGCACATTTTAAATGTGGGGAAAAAATGTGAATTCACTTGGCCGGGATAAAGACAGGACAGGGAGTCAAAAATTCAACATAAATTAAACACTTTCATGGAGATAGTTGAAAAAACACTTAAGTGCATCATATTGTATGAAGCATTTTCCCCAACTGCATACGTTTCACAGTGCGGTTACATTGAAAAATATTCCTGATTGTTTGGAATACATTTATTTCTTCACTTTGCTCAAAGAGTATAGTGAATTTTATAGATTAGTTCTTTAATTGTATGATTATAAAATTTAATGTATTGTTTATATTCTTTTCTTTATATTCTTTTCTCGTTCCTTGACTTATAGGTTGTTATGCGGCTGACCACCCATAATATAAAAATTGGTTCACTTTGCCAATGTCACCCCTGTTTCAGGGAAGGACGGCAAGAGTTGCAAGGCTTATGTTCATTTGAGATTGGGTTTTTATATTGTAGGTCCACATGCGGCATGTGTTAGCGCGAAATTATACATATCTGCTTGTGGGAATGCATTTAGTATAAATCTTAAATGATATATATCTTTGCAGCTTAGATTAGATTAGATTAGATTAGTATAGGTCAATATGCATCTGACCAACTATAAATAGAAAATGGTTCACTCTGCCAATGTCACCCCTGTTTCAGGGAAGGTCAGCAAAGAGTTGCAGGGTGTATGTTCATTTGAGATTTGGGTTTTTATGTTGTAGGTTCACACGCAGAATGTGCAAGTGTGAACTTATACGTGTCTGCTTGTGGGCATGCACTTAATGTGAATTCCAAATGTAACAATTATATCCATGCAACTTAGAATAGATTAGATGAGTGACGTTACATAGCCGATTTTTTTATCTTAAATATAAATGGAGCACCGCAATCGATTTTCCCTATGCTTGGCTCTGCTGCTTAACAGTTGTACCTAGACCTTTTTTTTTAGAAAACGTGAAGATTAACCTAGAGATAAATTGTGTGAAGCTTGATTCCGATTAGCACACTTTTTTTTTTGATCCTGTTGTTTCCTCTTTTATCTGTAGAAAAAAATTGATACCACATGCCCAAATGGCGTAGTGAAACACGCCGGGTACTGCTAGTTTAAATATAAAAAAGAACAAAACCTTACAAAGAAATCTATACAAAAAAAGTCAAAAATTTCCTATGCAAAAAATGTAGCAAATGAATACACCAACATTAGAAATCAACATTGCAGATTAGCCGCCACTTCTTCCTGTCCTTGCATACTTCTTTCATTTCATCCAGAGTCATAACCTTTTTCATACAAGTCCTCCTTTTATTATGACTCTGGATATCCCATTCATTCGCTATTTCAGAGATTTGATCCTTCCATACTTTTCTCGGTCTTCCTCTACCACGACATCCATCTATTCTAGCAAAATATACTTTCTTCGTCAATCTTTCATCACTCATTCTCTCCAAGTGCCCGAACCATCTTAACATACTTCTTTTAATCTTCACTTTCACACTTTCCCTTACACCACATTCTTCTCTTACAAAATCATTCCTCACCCTGTCACTTCGTTTTTTCCCAATCATACTTCTTAGATAGTCCATTTCTACTGTATGGACTTTACTAATTTCCCTTTCACTCACCGTCCAGGCTTCACTTCCATACATCAAGGTTGGCACTAGTATACCACCGTGCACCGCCAATCTAACATTTTTTGAGAGATTTTGGTTCCTGGCGATGCAAGCGGTCGCACCCAGTACACACCTGCCTTTCATTATTCTTCTTTCAAATTCACCGGCCATTCTTCCATCTTTTTCAAACAAAAAAAAAAAAAAAAAAATTATATTTGTTGATTTTAAGAATGTAATTTGTTTTGTATGTTCCTTGACTTATAGGTTGGTATGCAGCTAACCACCCATGCTGTAGAAAATGGTTCACTTTGCCAATGCCTCCCCTGTTTCAGGGAAGGTCGGCAAGAGTTGCAGGGTATATGCTCATTCGACATTTGGGTTTTTATGTTGTAGGTTCACATGCGGCATTTGCAAGTGAAAACTTATATGTGTCGGCTTGTGAAAATGCATATAATGTGAGGATGTCTCCTGAGGACGTTGGCCACAATATAAAAATATAGTTTAAAATTCGAAAATAAAGTAAGGGGTTCATCTAGTATCTGAGTTTTAAAATTACTTTGAAGTTGAAAACATCTCAAAAATGGGGAGCCCTTTAAAAAAATGTTTTTTTTTTTTAAATGAGATGGCACATTTCTTTCCAGCCTTTTTAATTAAAAAAATAAAGATGCATTTAAATTAATTAACTCTATAATTAATTCATGACTATTTGTAGCATTCTACAAAATTCCTAATGAAAATTACTGCTGCATAAATAAAACTTTTTATTCATTATTTTTGTTAGAAGTATAAATTTTAAAATTGATTTAATAAATTTACAATATCAACTCAACACATAGATTTAATCATTTTTAAGCAATCTAACAACACTTGACACACACAAACAAAAAAACAAGGTCTCAGGAAAACAAACTACCAACAGTTGCTTTGAATAATGGATGGTTCTTAAACAATAAGACTGAGATATTACCATTTACATCAAAGATTCTCAAAGTGAACAAGATTAAAATTTAAAATTAATAAGTACATTGGGTATTTGACTAGCCACTATTAGAAATCTCATTTTTTCTCAATGCTCTCTCGGCGTCATAGCCTATGTCTACAGGAGACACCCTAGTTGTGCGGTGATCAAGGATGAACTGAGTTCATCAAGATTTTATTTTTGATCTAAACATGTTGGCTACGATGCTAACAAAATGTTGAGAATTAAAGTTGTCAAATAACAGTTCAAAATAAAGATGAATTAGTAATTAACTTTAATTTATTATAACAAAGAAAACACATAAATTTGTTTTCTCATTCTTTCCATGTATTTGTCTCATTTTCCAAGCAACCCTAGATTGCCATCTTTGGTTCTATACAACTACATTTTATCTTTGAAATTAAGAAAAACCAAAATATGTTAAAAGCGAGGCGAATTTTTGGGAAATTGTTGGAGAAACAATACCTATCAATGGAGTCGGCACAAATGTCACAGACAATAATTGTGAAGTCATCAAGCCAGATTGCTAGGGAAAAGGCCTGCAAATGTTTTCTTATGATTGCTAAGGCCATTAATTATATAGACCTGCGACATTTATCCGTTCCAAGTCCATTTTGATGTAAGAATTACACATATTCCCTTCTATTACAACTGTTTTTAATAATATTATTTTTTGTAAATGTATATAAGTAGTGTCTTTTGAAATAATCAAAATCAAATTTTCTGCATGATGTTTATCCATATTTTAATTTAGGTAAAAGACTGTGGGAATCTCTGGTTTTTATTATGTGAATGAGGAGGTGAATAAGTGAGGTGTGGGGAGGTGTGGGGAGGTGAACAAGCCACAAACAATACAAGAGCACACATCCACTCATGGTCCTGTTACTCACTCTCAATGTTGACAATATTATTACTGTTGTTGTACGAGAGTAATGACTTCACTTTCACACTGTAGCAAATGTGAATAATTTTGGCTAGTGAAAGTAATGTTATGTAAAAAAATACACACACACACACACACAAAAATAAAAACACTTTTACTCTCAGCTAGTGTGAGGTTCAATGTTTATGAATAAATCTTTAAAGCAGCACAATTATCTCATGATTATTTTAGTGTTATGAAAGATAATACTTATTGATTGGACTCAATCTATGGAATAAATTCTCTAGAAAATAAAATTGTGAAGTCACACAGCCGAGTTTTTGGGGAATATGGGGCAGGGAAATAAAATATTTTGTTATTGGTTGCTAAAGAACTCAAGTCACAGAGACGTGTGATGTTTGCCATTCGAGAAAAAAATATGTTTTGAAATTTGTGCTGGGTCTATTTACACTCCTTTAATAATGGGGTCGACGCAAATGACATGGAAAATAATAGGGTAATTTCACATTTTTATTTTATTCCATAAAATGGTAGACTATATTTTTAAAAATGCATCTGCGTTTTTAAAAAAATAAATGTGGCTTAGTTTTTAAATTATAGCTCTTTAAAATTTGCGTATTTTCGATTTCCGGTAATACATGTCATTTTTTTTATTCGCGTGGATATGACGTCGATGAATCTTCGGACCTTCAGAGAGTAGGTATCGACTGGCCCAGGTTGTCGGTTTGCTAGCGACGTTTGACATCATTTTGACGTCCCTAAGCCGGCCACGCTGCATTTTTGGCGGGATTCAAATTCTCCGCGTTTTATTTTTCAAAATTATCAATGATATCTTTATTTTTACTACTTAAAAAAATTACGATTGTGATCCTTGAAATGTACTCTACACAACCATATTATTTTCAACCGTTTCCCCTACCACTGCAATCGCCCTATTGTAATGTCATCAAGTTGGATTGCTAGGGAAGAAGCTTGCTAATATTTTATTATTCTAAAAAAATAATAATAATTGGCTAATTTTATAAAGCATCGTTTAGGGGCACTAGCCATCCCAATTGTCAGTTGCTAAGGTCCTTAATAATATAGACTGATGTTTATCCATTCAAAATCTTTTTCTTTTAAGAAATCCTGTGCGGGAGACTCCTTAGATTTCAGACTCTGGGGGTCTACGACACTAGTTGTAGTGCCAGAGGTGTTGTTTACGAGCTTGGTCGTCGCTAAAAAGTGCCAATATTAAAGCAAGACCCAGTTGCTGCAAGGCTGGGTGGATCTTTAGTGACCGGTCTTTGGTGAAGGTTTTATGAATTTTTCAACCCAGCGAAGAGCGTATTTGAAAATATAAATGGTATATTTTTTTGTGCTCCGCTGGCATTCAAACCCACAATCTTCCATTTACGAGCCCGAAGTGTTGCCACTGGACTACGGACCGATCCAGTTTGGTCTATTCTGATGTAGGTACAGTCTGATCTATTGTGATGTAAAAATTACACATATTCCTCCCTATAAACTGCTTTTTATAATTTTATTTTTTGTAAATGTGCTATGAACCAAACTGATAATACTTGATGCAAATATATTCAGAAAATTAAACTACTTTTGGAGGTTGTGTGTGTGGTGAGAATTGAAAGCCCGTTTTTGAAAGTGTATATTTTTAATGCAGTCAGTACTGTTCAATCAAAGGTAATTCAAAATGTTGTATTGGTTGCAATCTTCCGGTCTTCAAGCTGCGTCCAGGCGGAAGTCCTCCTTAATCCGCCTTGCTTGTGAGGCGAGCAGGATGCTTGATGCTTGAAGTGGGGGAAGGAAAGGAAATATGGAAAGTGGCAATTAGGACGAAACCATGTAAACTTTTGAGGAAGTTCGGATTGGCCCTAACAAGGACCTTTTGTTGTGAGCAGGAGAAAAAACTGTAAACTTTTGAGGAAAATTAAAAGTGGCCCTAAGAAGGACCTTTTGTGTTGTGATGTGAGCAGTGTGCTGTAGGAGACGGTTGCCTCAAGTCTGTTCCGGGCGAGGTCTTGAGAATCTTCTAGGTGAAGATGTGGCGAAGCTGGAGATGTCCAGGTGAAGGTATGATGAAGCTGGAGATGTCCAGGCGAAGGCACGAGGTAAGATGTCGTCTCTGCTTGGAAATTGGCGGGAACGCGAGAGATGTCTTGAGATTTTGGCGGGAGATGTAGATGTCCGCTCGGTGGTCTCGAAGTTTCTCTGGTGATGATGTAGTAGTCTGCGGAGACGTCCAGGCGACGGTGCAAAGTTGTTTTGCGTCTCTGCTTGGAAATCGGCGGGAACGCGAGACGGCTTGCAATTTTGGCGGGAGCGCGGTAAGATGTTGCTCGTTCCGTGGTCTCAGTGTGTCTGCTGTTTGGAGCGCGGCGTACGCGTTTTATACTCCCGCTCGTTCTCGCGGGCCCACTACTAGGGGTGGGCACGCACAATTTTCGGATTATCTTCTTTTTATCTGATTTCAGATATCTGGTTTTCTTTCATCTTCTGTACTGATGCACCACAACTGTATTTTAAAATATTTGTTCAGTTGTTGTACACACAGTGGTAAACAGATCATCAAATTTACTGCACAAAGTTTGTCTTCATGATTGTCACATTTGAATAAAACCAAAAATTATAGACTTACAACAGTTATTCATAGACATTTAATCCATAATATATGATCCCTATATATTGAATGAAAAAATCTCTATACCCAGCGGCTGATCTGATGATTTGTTGTCTGAGAATAAGACGAAAGGGTATATAGAACGATTAGTTGAAATGACAAAATTGAACTCCTGTTATTCAACAGGGGTCTCAATAATTTTTAATCCCATTATTTTTTAAATTATCCCTCAACAGTTTTTCAGATTGTTATTTGAGTTTTATAGTGGATTTGATAGAGAAAGAAAATATTAGACATTGGTGATTTGATAAACTGGTACACCATACAAATTAATTCATCGTTTTACAACAAAAGCTTGAGTTTTCCTAAGTAAATAAATGACAATTAAGTTTATGAAAGAATCTGAATAAAAATAAAAGGGATTATGGAAGGTTGAATATAAATTATCATTTAATATTTTTGGTTTCTATAGTACTAAAAATACCATGGTAGTATACCTTTTATATTTATAAAAATAAATAAAAACAAAAATAATTGTGGAAAAGATGTTGAAATATGCAGTTTTTTAATACAATAATACATTGAACAAAGTCCGTTAAAAGATCCTACATAACTTGTGTATGAGTAATGTTTTTATTTATATAAACGTTTTTATTTATATAAATCATTCATAATAATATTATCTTTATCTAAGAAATTTAGCATTGATAGTGAAACCCTGTGTTCAATGTACATAATTTTGTAATCTCAGCTGAAAGAGTTTTTTAGTTTACACATCATTTTCAAAATGCTTGCCGCAAGTTAATCATCTTCATTAAAAATACATGATATTGCCAGCATAATGCCGTTTTTATACAAAAATCCCAGACATCAGATATAAGCTGTTCTTAGCTTAAATTGATTAGAATTTCTGAATTCCAGGGCATCTTGTATTAGTTAGATGTTCAGAAATGTTTTTTTTAATATGACACATAGGGAAAACCTTCGTCCGATGAATTTTAGTCCACTTCGTTGTTTTAATGAAATTGAATAAAAATGTAAGATTGAGTAGTTCACATCCCCAGCACTAGGGTGCCACAAGTCCAAAATATGGTGTTGTTTTGAGTTAAATATGCCATTTATTTTGAGATTTGAAATAAACACCGAAACGGGAAATCATTTCTGACACCATCGGTGGGATTTGAACCTGTGCTCTCGGCATGGAATGCAAACACTCTACCAACTGAGCTTGACCAGACTATGTGTTGATAAAAACCATAACTCAAAAGAGGTTTTAATGATAAAATGACAGGCATATGTGGCACCATATTTGTTTAAATTATACATTTGCAAGAAACTTCACACTCATTTTTCTCAATCTGCCACTTTTTGGCATGTGGTACCCTAGATCTGGCAGTATGATTTGCTAGTATTGTTTTGTTGGGATGGTTTAAAGCCATGCTGATAAAATTGTTTGTAAAATAAACACACAGCTGTTCATGCATAAGACGGTACATACATTGATGTCAATAATGACACCTTCTTCTAGGAATGCTTTCCCATTAGCCTCCATTGCTACAAACATAATAATATACGAGTCATTAGGGGCACATCTGCGATAGATCCATTCTGCTAAAATATTGCCAAGATGAATTATTTCATTCGGTTAACATTTATTTTTTGACCTATAGGTTGGCAGGTATGAGGCTGACCTTCCATAATGTAAAAACTCAAATTTTATCACCTTTGCCGATGACCTCTCCTATTTCACCAGGATGGTTTTGTTATCAACAGCACAACAACTAGTATAGACATTTTTCCGCATGAATTGCTTGACTTGTAGGTTGTTAGAGGCTGACCTCATAGTTTAAAAATTGGTTCATTTTTCTAATATCCCTCATATTTCAGGGAAAGACAGCAAGAATGCAGAGTTTATGTTCATTTGAGGTTTGAGTTTAATTTTGCAGGTAAACATGCAGCGTATTTAAGCATAAACTTAAGGAAGTTTTCTTGTGAGAGTACATTAAATATGGATTTTGAATGTTGACATATCTTTACAAATATGATTATACCCAGACATTATCTCTATTTGGGAAATTTTGATAAATAATATTGTAGAACAAATAATATTGCATTCATAGGAGGATTATAAAAATATTTGTTTTGCTAACATTTTAGCAAAAGGATTTGCCACAGATACGATTTGATGAAAAATAAAGAATAAAAAGCGAACACACAAAGGACTGACAGACAACAAAGATTGCCTGAAAAAAAACAATTTTGAAGAAATTCAATGAATCACAATACACAGAATATTTACATACATTTAAAAATAATATTTGAGATCGTGGAAGAGTGATATTGTTAAAAATATAGGCATTGACTAAGCCATCGGCCCACTGACGTGTCCCATTGTGATTGCATCTGCAGTGAGCACAATAAACTATTTTTATTGTTGTGAAATAGTAAAAAAATGATGGTGTAGATTTTCTAAAATGGAATAGACAAGGTTTACTCACTTATTACGCCTGATTAGGAGTGCGACACGACGCCGTTATTGTGGTGTATACACAAATGTACTTATTTTATTGATAATTAATATAAGTTTGAATGAAGTCAGTAATTAAACACACTGCACAATGAAGGGCATTCAAATTGTTGTTAATCAAACAATTTAAATGTTAAATTAGTGGTCAGATTAAATAAAGAGTTAGCATAGAGTGCATGAATGACAGTTCTCGCGATCGCCTTTAGTGTTCGGTGTGGTTTGGTATTTGGCCTGAATTACGAGCTGCAAGCTGTCGGGTTTGGTTCACGTCCCGCGAGTGGCGTGATACTGATTTCTGACGGCCTGGCGTGATGATTGTCTGGCCGGGACGTAAAAAAGCAACGCTACGTCACAATCGCGAGACCAGTGACCTCGATATTCAATACAACACCGAGCCGACATAACCTCAAAGTACGGCGACACATTTAGGTAAAAAAACGCGACCGGCGGCCTTGTCCACCCGCCAGCTGGGTGAAAATTTAATGTGAAGTTTTACAAAGAAATGCTGTGACAATCAATCAGGGAATTTATAGTTAGCTGACGAAAAAAAGGCATTCGAAATGGTAAACAAAATTAAACGTCAAAATTTGGGTGGCCATCCTTAAAAAAAGGATGTGGCCAACTTGCAAAAATATATTATTTCTTTATTTCAAATTTTACCAAATTATTTATTTATTTTACAATAGATTAAAACCCAATAAAAATCAGTTTAAATATTACATAAAAGGACGACCAGAAAATATCTAAAATATGTACTATAACACAAAATCGATGCATATATTGGTATACTTACTGGGACATAAAATGCAACTGAAAACTTGAAAGGAATAACATAAATTCTGAGGATAGGTAGATGGTGTCTAGTACTAGGAAGCAGCTCAAGTTCTACTACAAATACTTGATAACTTGATGAAATCATGCGCTCGGTACCAGCTGAGATTTGTTTCCGGTGACTTTGTGGCCCCTTTTCCGACATTCAATTTTGAGCTGATCGCGAGTCATGGACTTGAGTTCGTCCAGCGTGGGTCCAGGTAAACGCTTCCCAACCGGGCCGGGTCTGGACGGGAACCTTCCGTCCATGCCGCTTGTCGCAAGAAACCAATCTCAAATGAATCTAGTGAATATTGCTCTGTCCCTCCCAGGCTGTTACACAATGCACAGCTGCACTTCACAAGTCAGTTATTGGTTATCGAGTGTTGTGTGGAATGCATAAATCAATATTTTTGGTGAATATTAGATTATAGCAATCGATAAGCATTGACATACCGTTTTATTGATAATAATTATCTTTGGTGATTACAGGGTTTGGCCTGACATGACTGTTTTCGAGTATTCTGACTTAAGTTTCACTACCGCGGTTAAGATTTAACAAAACAATGAAATGCTGAATTATGTTACGTAATGTAAAACACGTTTTTGATTGAATTCACTAATAATAATTAAAATTATATTCTTATCAAATTACAGCTGTCATCTGAGAACTGCGACCATGTTGCTTTGTGTGGTCAGCAGAAATAAATACTCCGATGGGGGAATAGAAAAATGTTAGGTATATAACAAATAAATAGGGCTTAGGAAAAATAAATACTAAAAAACGAAAGCTGCATTTATTATTGATTTCCTCACTAAAAAATGTAAATCAATTAATAAAGTATCCGTTTACTTCAACAATGCTTCTAATTTTGAATGGGTTCTTAATTTTACCCAAATGTCTGAATGTTATTACAAATCTTTTCAGATTATAATATAAAAGTAATACTTGCCTGGCTTTAAGCGTATTACTAAGTCTCTGTTCACAAAAATAAGTATCCGATAATTTTAGTTTCAGTACTTACTCAAGGCATGACCCTATTTTTTTTATGAATATTTTGTCTTCAGCTGCTGGCTCTGGTTTAATGTTTGTATTGAGCAGTATTGAGTAATGAAACATCCATTCCTGTGAAGTTCTGACTCCATTGTCCCATCTTTTGGGAGATTATTATTATCAGATTACATACATTAAGTACTTACATGTTGTTCCTGTCATAGTATTAAATAATAAAACACAGATTATAAGAAAATACATTACTGTTTATTTAAAAAATAATTCTTCTAAAAAATATGGTCAATTTAGTTCAAAATAAAAAAGAATTATCAGATTTCAAAGAATGTATGGTTGATAAATAATAAGATAAACAACAGATTACAAAAATTACAACTTTTTAAAAAGCACCGAAACAATCAAAATAAAATAGACTAGTCCAAAATACTGGCAATTTTTTTTTTGTAATATGTTGCTAAGGACTCTTGTCAAATATGTTCTCATCACAACGATTAACAAAATATACTTTGCCTACCCCTAGCAATCATAGCAAAAGGTCATCTCATTTACCTACAATCTCAAATCTCAATTTGAATCCTTAACCTCTAGTATGCAGACGATTTTCAGCTGTCGTCCAGATACACAACTCATGCTTTTGATATAAAATATCTCCAAAGATACAAAACATTTCTCCTATCTGATTTTTTTTTATCTCAAAAGGCAGTGAAATGTAGTTTTTTTTTTTTCTTATATCTTTATGCAACTCCGATTATACGAGTAGATTGTAGATGTGAGTGGAAGGTTCTTAAGTCAGTTTTGTGGTGTCGGGTTGTGTGATTTTCATTCTCTCCATGAACTGCACCAGGTTGTTGGGCCCTCTAGTCAGACTTTCCCAGGAATGGTGGTTGTTGCTGAGCTGAAATCAAAAATCCAAATGAATATTAAAAACCATAAAAAATTGGGATCAAATTGATAAGTAGATCGCTGCGTTTTTTTTTTTCACTTTAGGGAATGCAGATTTGAGCATTTTGAAGTTGCCACTGGAGACCTAGTTTAAAAGTCAGTCACCAGAAACATTGGATGTTGCAAATAATTTCACTGTTATGATTTTTCTGGTATATTGTTAACACATCATTTGCGGGAAACTAGTTAACTCATCATACACCTTTTTATAGTAACGTGCGGGAGACGTGTAAACTCGTTTCGTCGCGCCTAGCGGTAGGGCGCGGGAAACTTGTAAAAACGTGGCAAAAAATTTCAAAAAAAAAAAAATTAAAAAAATGAAAAGGTGAAAATTTCAAAAAACACCCACTCTACGCCGCCATCTGGCGGGAAAATGCCCGCATACATAGTGTTAAGATAGATACCAGTTGCGTAAAACTCATTTTGCAACTTCGAAAAACTTGCACTAACTATAGGGTAAGTAATTAAAAATCTCCAGTTTTTTAGTTTTTGATGATGGATGACTTCTTTCCTGTGATGCTGTTTACTGATCCATGACCATCTCAAGCGAGCCATAGTTCTTTGTGTAGGTACAGATTTTTTAAAATTCTAGTTTGAAGGTGCCGGTAGGTCTATTTGATGGATTTTGGGATTGAAAATATGTTTCTTTGAAAAGATTTTTGAGAGATATATTGTTGCGGTATTGCACAAAAGACACATGGCGGATGACTTACGAAGGTTTTCACCCACTTGGAGACATGCTCTGTGTTCCTGGAGCTGTAGAAGCGGGAGTCTATCATCAGCACGGCTCCCCAGTCACTGCGGTGCCTTACGCAGCGACCCAATGCTTGGTTTAGTGCTCTGAAATAACAATTTTATAATTTTGAAATTGCCTTTTCATTTGTCATCCCAAAAGTGCTTGAACTTTTTATCTTTATAATAAAAATGGAATGACGTTAGTTAGTAACTGCATCACTTGAGAACGGCTCAATCAATTTTCCATTTTTCACTATTTCATTTTAGAATGGTGTTTGTAATCTAGGAAAGGTTACTTATTGCAAACAAAAAAAAAATATCTTGGCAGATTTTTGGATAAAAAAAGGTACACATCCATTTTTACACATCGTTTTTCTCGTTTGTACATTTTCTTACAGATCTTTTCTTACAGTAATTTCACAAATTGGTTTATGAAATGAAATGAAATTAAATTTATTGCAATTTGGATACGAAGTCTATAGGGTCAGCTGGAATAGAAATTAAAATGGATTTTTTAAACTGTGGTGTAGAGAACATTGGCATTTTCAACTTTTGTCTAGATTACATATCCGATATCATTAGGAGACGTGTTTCTTCCACGCTTAAGAGGCACAAACTGAACTGCAAGAAAAAGTTGTCGCCTGTGATTGGAGATTGTAGGTAAATGAGGCGACGCATCACTAGAGGGCGCAGAAGCTTTGTTAATGCAAAATGTAGTAAATAAATTTACCTGTATGCTTGGACCTGCAGCCAATCTCCTCCGCTCAACAAGTTTCTATCAGTTCGGTGACTGTCATTGTACTTCATCTTACTACCAATCATTGCATCATTTGGATTAGGGTAAGGAATACCAACCTAAAAGATAAAAAATATTTAAAATGTTAAAAGTAGGGATGTTATGGATATGAAGTTTCGGCTATGGATATGGATAAGGATATGGATATTGAATTATTTCAGATATCCGCTAGTTTCGGTTACGGATATCAGATTTTTAAGCGATTGCAAAAGAATAATAAAAAATGATTTTTACACTGCGTAATACGTGTTTTAGTACCTTTGGTTTTTAGTTTTTACTTGTTTGTTAAAAGTCGATGGGCGAAAACGAAAACTTGTCAAAATATATTTAATTTAGATTCAAATTTTATCCGAAACTTTTATTTCGGTTTCGGTTACGGATACGTATATTTTTTATTTCAGATATTCAATAGTTTCGGATACGGATAAGGATATCCATACCGTCCCTGGTTTAAAGCATGTAAACAATAGTACTGGCAAGGTTTACTGAGAAATAGGAACCTACTCCTTCAGGAGCTAAGAAGCTCCGAACAAAGTGGTGAACATTGGACCGTCCACATAACCTGTGAAAATAAATAAACAAGATAATAAAATACAAGTTGAAGGGTTGTGTATTGACGTTATTGACATCTAATCTAGATTAGATTGGATGTATGTTTGTCCTGTGTGGACTCCTAAACTACTGTACAGATTGCGATGAAACTTATGAGTTATTGTGCACATACATCCATTAAATTTTATATAATAGAGAAGAAGAATAGATTAAAACAAGCGCAAGTTCCAACCCAAAGCAAAAAGATCTACATCCAAGAGTGAATGGAGTCAGCCTGAGAAAGAAGTGCCTTACGGTTATCACAGCTCTGGCCTGGTGATCTTTGAAGTCCATGCCTTCGGACACCTTTCCTCGGAATACAGCAAACAGAAGAGCACCCAGGTCGTTTCCTACGCAGGAATAAAAGCTCTGAAAAACAAGCAAGTAATCGTTGAAATTAATAAATATGCTTCAGTTGTCAGGAAAATTCTACACAGTATCTGGAACATTTGCAAAGATACAACTCTGAATGGACTCGGCACACTTAAAAGGTGGAGAAAAAATGAGATGACACTTGGCCGTGCTAGAGGAAGGACAGAGAGTTCACTCACTCAATTACATTTCATCAATATCATCATCATCACGTTCACGCTGAGGAAGTGCATCGCAGAAATGGGTAAAACTTCCGCGAGAAGCTTTTAATTCCTATCCAAAGAGTCACATGACTTCAATACAATACTATTTAGGTAGTTTTAAAAGACACTAAAGCGCTACATATTACTGCATTTAGCAAAATTGTCAACTGCATACATTTCACAATGCTGTAAAATAGAAAAATTCCCTTATTATCGGGATAAATTTAAACAATAGTTTAGGAAAAGACAATAAAAGAATATGAAAGACTTACTGACATGATGTCATCGTGTTCCCTCATTTTCCTGCTTTCACTAAACACTGACTTCACGTCGTTTAGTTCACTCCACAGTCCAGTTGTTTCCCACCTAGAAACAGACATTGACACTGATGTAAAAGTGCAATACATTAAAGCAAGGCAATGAGGTCCCAACATTCAAAATATTCCTCGGCTATGTGACGTCATCCATAGAAAATTCCCGATAATCAGGGAATTTTTGCTGCAACACACATACACCCTGCAACTCTTGCCGACCTTCCCTGAAACAGGGGTGACATTGGCAAAGTGAACCATTTTCTACAGCATGGGTGGTCAGCCGCATACCAACCTATAAGTCAAGGAACATACACAACAAATTACATTTTCAAAATCAATAAGTAATAATATGTACTTATGGACATCAAAAACTATAACAGAAACAAGATTCAAATTTAAACCTTGCTTGGAGAATCTCCATGAGGCGGTAGGAGGGAAAGAAACAGAGCACTCCATGTGGCACGTTGGAGCAGATCCACAGCAGCAGCTGGCCCAAGGAGTCCTGCCACTCGGGGAGGGAGGTGTTCTTGTAGGTAGACTCTAGTGCCATGCCATTGGGGCCACTCCACACACTGCCCACCCACACCTGCAATGTCACACGGTGAACAAGATTATGCCTCTGAATGAAGTGAAGGAAGTTTATGGATCCAGAGCAAGAGCTAGACTGATGAGTCCTGCCACTCGGGGAGGGAGGTGTTCTTGTAGGTAGACTCTAGTGCCATGCCATTGGGGCCACTCGACACACTGCCCACCCACACCTGCAATGTCACACGGTGAACAAGATTATGCCTCTGAATGAAGTGAAGGAAGTTTATGGATCCAGAGCAAGAGCTAGACTGATGAGTCCTGCCACTCGGGGAGGGAGGTGTTCTTGTAGGTAGACTCTAGTGCCATGCCATTGGGGCCACTCGACACACTGCCCACCCACACCTGCAATGTCACACGGTGAACAAGATTATGCCTCTGAATGAAGTGAAGGAAGTTTATGGATCCAGAGCAAGAGCTAGACTGATGAGTCCTGCCACTCGGGGAGGGAGGTGTTCTTGTAGGTAGACTCTAGTGCCATGCCATTGGGGCCACTCGACACACTGCCCACCCACACCTGCAATGTCACACGGTGAACAAGATTATGCCTCTGAATGAAGTGAAGGAAGTTTATGGATCCAGAGCAAGAGCTAGACTGATGAGTCCTGCCACTCGGGGAGGGAGGTGTTCTTGTAGGTAGACTCTAGTGCCATGCCATTGGGGCCACTCGACACACTGCCCACCCACACCTGCAATGTCACACGGTGAACAAGATTATGACTCTGAATGAAGTGAAGGAAGTTTATGGATCCAGAGCAAGAGCTAGACTGATGAGTCCTGCCATTCAGAGAGGGAGGTGTTCTTGTTGGTAGACTCCAAGCTGAATGTTAGAAACAGGGTTGAAATTGGCAAAGTGAATCAATTTTTATATTGTGGGTGGTCAGCCCCAAGCCAACCTATATAATCTAATCAGAGGGTGGTGAGTTTGATTCCTGGCGGAGCACAATATAATATTTTTATTTGCAAAAATGAATTTATTTTACACGGTTTGGTTCACAATTTACAATAGTTGATAATTTTTGAGTGTATTGGTTTCACGGCAAAATGGTCCGAGCGACTGATTGCCCTCCGCACCATTTCAGTCCCTTTATATTGGTACCAAGGAGATATTTCTTGCATATTCTAGATCATCCTTAGATCTCTCGCTCACACCAGAACGTCATTCTACGTACTACCACCATCATGGACTACTCCCAGATGGTTTTATCCACACTATCGTACATGTACAGGTGCGCGTAGGTACTTTGATTTCGTAACAGTATCAAATTAAATACCGTCCCCTATAAGAGTCATCAGCTCACCAGGAGCTGTGCGTGCAGTACCTGTGATGGAGATATGACGTGCGGGGCAGACAGGTTGAGGGGGAAGTCGGTGCCCAGCTCCCCGGGGAAGGTGTGGGAGGGGGTGAGGGTGCCCGAGGCCAGGATGACGCAGCGCGCCAGAGAGCTGACCTCCGCAAACACCAGCGCAGAGTTCATGCAGCTGATGTGAAGGGTGAACACTTCCACGGGAGACTGGAATGTACATCAGATACAGCATGAATAACACAATATCAAAAAATAGTGACTGCTAAAGGTTAGATGCCATGCCTTTCAATGAGGTTCTCACATGAATTGACATACACAAAATTGTGAAATCACATGGCCGGATTACTGAAAGGCAAACATATATTCTGTTTTTGGTTGTTAAGGACCTTACTCGCATAGACATGTTACGTTTGCCCATTGAGAAAAATATAAAGTTTCAAATTTGTGATGAGGACTAGTAGTAAATAAGTCAATGATCATAATCATACTCTACAATAGCCCTACAATATTTTTTAATTTAGAATTATATCTATAATCTAAGTTGCAAGTATATATTAACATTCAAAGCTCATATCAAATGCATGCCCACAAACAAACACGTGTAAGTTTGTGTACTTACAAATTAAAATTAAAATCTCAAATGAACATAAACCCGGCAACTTTTGCCGACCTTTTTGATATTGACAAAGTGAACCATTTTTTACAGTATGGGTGGCCACCCTCATACACACCTATAAGTCAAGGAATAATGAATTCTATGATAGTTACTAATCCCCCTGCAAGAATGAGAAGTGCATAATTTACAAAAGGACCACAAATGTATATGCATAAATCAAATCTTTTGTCCTGAGGATGCCTTTTTAGGCGAAAACGTTTGACATATTTAAAATAAAATAATAAAAGTGAATTAAAACTGTGTATTTATTTAATAATTATACAATGGACTTTCACTGTGTAAACCACCAAACCCTGAAAAATATTCAAATCTTTAAAGGTCCCCATAATCAAAGTTGCAGAGATGTGTTAACATTAAAGTGAAATGAAAGATTCATGTTCATGTATATGTAAGTAAGCATAAATCTCGATGTGTGTATTACTTATTTGTGGCTTTAAAAGCACATATTTGCAACTTAGATAAGACCAAATAATGTGGTATACTAACAGATGATGTTGACCTGATCCAGCCTTGTGCTGAACGCGAGTTGGCGTAATTTTTTTCTTTTTTCAGGAGTCCTATGTAGTCATCCAGGTGCTGACACTTATCCCTGAAGAAAAAATCTGAAAAATAAAGTCAACAGATTGACTCTGAATTAAATGAGCTGCACCAAGAAGTCGATCAACTGCTATCAACAAGGTCATTTGAATAACTCATTTGAAGCCAAAAGGGCGAGTACCTCAAAGTTTACTGTTAGGAGCTTTGGGGTCACTGACAGGCATAGTGTATAGGCAAATACATTTCAGAATAAATATTTTCTTCCATTCCTTTAAAATAACTCATTTGAAATTGACTGAAGTGCTAATGATGGCTTCCATCAAACTTAAATTTTGAATTTTAAATCTGAATATCAAGATTCAAAGGCATGCGCCTGTATGGGATGCACGCCCCTGGTAACTGGGCCAGTCGCCTGGAACAAGCTAATATAATAATATTCATATTAGGATGATTTATTTGCTGAGCGCTGTTTTTGTGTGCATCACACCTCAAGAGCCCTCTGCGAGCTTGGTTGTCACTATAGAAAGCACAAATTCACAACCAAGACTCAGTTGCTGTAAGGCTGGATGGACCTATGGTGACCGGTTTTTGGTTGAGGTATATGAATTTTCCAACGCAGCAAAGAGCTTTATTGAAAACAGAAATGATGTTTTTTGTACTCCGCCAGGATTGGAACCCACGACCTTACGGTTACGAGTCTGAAGAGTAACCACTAGACTACGCACCGGTCAAGGTACTAACCAAAGAGGACGATGAATGATTCCAGAAGTGACACTGTGGTGGAGTTGACACATGGTATCACAGGATCCCCCGGCTTGGCCTGTTGGTTTCTCGTGTACTCCTCTATGATGCTGCGAGTCTGGCATTTAAAATCTAAAAAATATAAGTCATGTGATCAAAATGTACAATCAAAGTCTAATTTTAACTAGTGAAAGTCTAGCTTCTCATAGCTATGATCCTTTAGCCTTATGAAACCGCTCGACAGATTTTGATCAAATAGAAGAAAAGGTGTGGATTGCCTTTGAGAAATATGCATCTTCTTTGATGTCGATCAAATTAGAAACAACTTGTTTTGTCAATAGCATGCACATACGAGTATAGTGAATTTTTTATGGAGTGTAGAACCTATTTATTTTCACAGGTAATGGGATCAACCTTAAGCCAACTACCTACCTCTCTTTGGAGTGAGGGCTTTCCTACTCCCTGAGGGACAGGTTCACATCTCTTGTGAAGGCTGAGTAACCCATGCGAATAGAATGATTTTTGGAATTAAAATAAAAACACTGAAATAGGAAATCATTTCCGATACCACTGGCAAGAATAAACCCTAGCTTTCTTGCTTTGAATTCAAGGGTTATACCAATTGAGCTATCGACCACAGACTCCCTGGATGTAGGCCTCCTCCAATGTTTTATATGTTTTACCATTGAGTAAGTACTTAAAGGAAATATGGATGCACTTACCGTTGTACTTATTTACACCAATTTCATGGCTGTTGAGAGAGTCTGCCAAATCTTGGCCGCTAAGTTTGTAGGTGGACTCTGAATTGGATGTCCTGTTCAGTAGCGGCGCATGATTTTCAAACCTAGACATTTTAATTGTAAAGTCTGTTATCACAGTTATCACTTTCAGGAAAGATATTAATTTCTGTATAATTTAGATTTCACTAATATAAGTAAATATTAGATTTCACTAATCTAAGTGCTAGTGATGTAACAGGGAAGAGGGCCAGCCTTTCGCAAACCACTTTGGCTGAAGTGGGGGTTTCTCAGTTCTCGAAGGGGCTGGCACGCATTTCTGGTGAAGGCTGAGTAAATCTTGCGGGTATTTTATTTTAGATTTCTGAAATAAACACCGAAATGGGAAATCGTTTCTGACACCTTGGGTGGGATTCTAACCCGAGCTCTCGCCAGAAAATGCAAGAATTTTACCAGCTGAGCTATCAACCAGCGATGGTGGAATTTATAACTAACCATTGACGAACCTATTTTTAGTCAAGATATAGCGGACATAGCATAACAAAAAAAAAACACAGCATTAAGCGTACTTACGCCTTGACCAAATAATAGAAATATTTTTTCACTGTAAGTGGAGATAGCGGTTTTTGGAAACAGCTGACGCATTCAATGGAAATTGTGATTATATTGAGTAAATAATTATGTAAAGATTAAACTTACCAGTCATTCCAATTTCCCAAATACTTCTTCATAAAGAATAAGGAGGGCGCAGGACCAGATAGAGATCTGTCCTCCGACATTAAAATTTTCACATCCTGGAACAATTATTCATCAATTTCAGTTAAGTGTATTCATCATGCTTGAATTATATGCGCTGTAAAAGGTAGCCGACTACACTTCGTCCCCTTAAAACTTGTTGTCTTATGTCCAACAGAGGTAATTTCTCATGAGCAATTTCTGCTTATTGATAAAAAGTTTAGAATTGTGATTGCCAGTGGCTGATTATCATAGCACTTGAAGTCACATCACAATTTTTTGAGTTCTGTGCACACTTTGACTACAGAGCCGGTGGAGGAGAGACTGCGCCTGTGGAATTTTACGCGACCTGAAAACTTTGTGTAGCCAAGTGAGTACCTTCCACCTGGACAGGATCTCTAGTGGTCTGTATGGAGGGCACTAAGCAGGCTGAGAACAGCTGTTGGCAGAGCTTGTTGTAACATGATGACCTGGGGAATCTTACATCACGATGTCACCACACTCTGTGAATGCGGAGCTCAACAGTCCATGGATCATCTTCAGATCTGTCCGGCCTGCCCAACAAGCTGCTCACTGGCCAACCTAATGGAGGGTTATGATGGAGCGTTGGAGGTTGCCCAACACTAGACAAAAATAGTGTAGCGTCTGACTCAACGAAGAATTGCCAGAGGTGAGAAGGGCAGTAGGAAGGCCAACATTAAAGTACAGAGTGGTAGTTGAGTGTTGAGAAAAAGATTTAAGGCCAGATGACGAAAGCTTTGAACACGTAGTGATTGCTGAAAGGGGACTTGATCCACACGGGTTACTGTGCCAGTTGTGACGATGACATAGAGGGTCGCAGGACAATGGAGATTAATGAGAATGCATTGTGAAAGTGTTCAATTCTCATAAAAGTAGTTGAGATGTTGACTGCAAAGGGATGATTGTAAGGACAGCTTTTGTTGTAGCAGAAAGAGGAAGACCAATGAAAGCTGAACTCACCGTCAGTGCCTTGTCCAGCTCAGCCATGTCCACCAGCAGAGAGGCAGCGTCCCGGCACATGTCCTCAATATTGTGCCCTTCATCAATCAGGATTATGTCTCCTTTCACGGACTCTATCACCTGAAGACAGCAAGGAATGCAAGCAACTCACAAAGGTAATCAATAGAACTGTACGATCCAACTCCATAAGCTCTCATAAGCTCATTTTGCAAAATTTCACTCATTAAGTGAGCAATTTTTACACTTTTTTTTCCTTGTCACGTGAATTACTCATTTTGAGAGTTGCTCTTTAAGAGAGGTTCTACTGTACTTCCACAAGGGTCACAACCTTCAGCAATGAGGAATAAGATGAAAAGAATTTGGGAAGCTGATGAGCTTACAGTGGAGCGTATGATGGGATCTATGATGTAGTTGTAGGGACAGAAGACGATGTGGGCGGTGTTGGCGAGGTCCCTGGCAGCGAAGTAGGGGCAGGAGTCGCGCCTGCTGCCCAGCGCCACCAGCTCCTCTATGTCCCAGGCACCGCTGATGGCATGTTTGCCGGTCAAAGCTCCACGGTTATCCTTGTAGTTGCATCCCACAAGGGCGTACTTTTTCTGAAAAATGTTATTGTCAAAAATTGAGTACCTACTTTATTGAAAGAAGGAGGTGAATGTGTAATACAATAGATGTATCTTTAATCTATAATCTAAGTTGCAAAGCTATATTACATTTAAGATTCATATTAAATGCATTCCCGTAAGCAGACATGTATAAGTTCCTGCTTACACATGCCGTATGTGGACTTAGACCATAAAAGCCCAATCTCAAATGAACATAAACCCTGAAACTCTTGCCAACCTTTCCTGAAACAGGGGTGACATTCGCAAAGTGAACAATATTGGTGGTCCGCTTCATACCAAACTTTAAGATCGGGTTCACAGAAATCCTGTCCTTACTATTTTCTTCTTATTATTTTATTATATCCTTCCCGCTACCCGTGCTCTAGCAACAATCCCACAATGAGTCACCTAGATAACAATAATAATACAAGGATGATTTATTTAGTGAGCGCTGTTTTTGTGTGAATCACATCTCAAGAGCCCTATGCAAGCTTGGTCGTCGCTATGGAAAGCGCGAATTCGTGCTCCACTGGGATTCGAACCCACATCCTTCCATTTACGAGTCTGAAGCGTCATACCTTCTTATCCAGCAGCTCCCGGCACATGGTGGTCTTGTTGGTGTGCGGCGGCTGCAGCTCCCTGATGCAGCTGTGCTCCCTGCCGGACAGGATGGACATCTTCAGGCCCGCCGCGTAGCTGGTCCTCTTCAGCTCCTTCACCACCTGCGACAGCTGCTTGTGCGTGCGCGTGCCAAAGATGATCTTCGGGATGCTGAAACATACAAGTCAATATTGTCACATTTATGAAAAGAAAGAAGTGGTGGATCTTTTAATTTTTTTTACAACCAAATGCAACCAAGCTGAACGCATAGTGCAACTTCTGGGACCTGCTGACTTACAAAAGAAGAGGAATACGACAATTTGCTCACTAGGTTCCGCCTTCTTCTTCTGCTTCTGCTGTGATTGAAGATGCACACGAGTGTCCACACTGCTCCCCTGAACACGAAGGTTCCTCCTGTCCATCCCGGGGCTCATTCTTCATAGTTTTTCTTCGTTTATGGATGCTGACCAACTCGGTGTTGTCATCGTTGTACTTTTTGGAAAATTCTGAAATTTTAAATATTTACAATTTAGTTATTTTTTTAAAGATCTCCTAAGGGAGACTTCAAGTATTTAAATGAATCTCATTGACTTGAATCTAGAGGTTTATCACACTTGTTAGAGAGTCGCAGTTTTCCCCTGTTTCCCCCGAAGGCATCACATGAGGCGAGTGGAACCTACTTATTTTTACAGGTTAGGGGGTCAGCTTTACGCTAGTTAAAGTGGAGGTTTCCCAGCTTCCGAAAGGGCTCGCACTCATTTATTGTGAAGGCTGAGTAAACTTTGCTGGTATTTTATTTTAGGGTTGTTGAAATAAGCACCGAAACGGGAAACGATGCTTAGTAGAAGGCGTGCTATCTGCGTAGTGTTGTATTGTGTTGCTTTTTATTTGAGACACTGAAAGGAAAAGTGGCGATTGATGTTGGTTTTGAATTGACCAAGATTAAATTGGGAAGGGAACACAGATACCGTAGACGAGTTCTATAAACGGGCAGTTTGACAAAGGAATGAGTCGTGAAAACACCAAGTTCTCATATTTTTGATATCGACTGCAAAGGGATGAATGTGAGCCGTTCTACGAGTTGCCCTTGTTGCGACGAGGGGAGGAATAAGTGAGGATATTTCATAGTTTTCTTTTTCTATGCTCGAAGGAATCTAGATTTGCTGTGAGATGAGAATTTGATCTATTAGTAAAACATAAGTTAGCTTTCTCTCGAGCAACGCGACCGAGTGACATCACATTTTTCTCCGGTTTATTCGAGCAAGAATATTTGGTACACGAATTTTAACTAAACTTGCTTAAATACCCTCACACACATAACTATCTATATGTACGACAGAGTTATCTCAAATTCTCTGAAGTTCTCATTCGTGGTCCGTCCGCCATTTTACCTACCGCACCTCCCCCCCACCCCCCGCCTTTAAGACACTTGACATATCATCCCCCCCTCCTCCCAAAGTTGACCAGCAGGATTTACCGCACTACCCCCACAAACCCCCCCAGCCCCAGAGATCCAAGAGAAATTATCCCAGAAATGTCTGACCCAGGGAATTCAGGCTATGAGACTGAATATTAGATAGATTGCGTGCTAGTATATTATGTATTTTAGACTTTACATATAATGAGTATTTAGTAACTACAATTAAGATGTACGCAAATTCTAATCCTGTAATTCATAGAGAGAACTTTATAGACCCCCAGGGGTCGATGTTGACGTGATGGGGGTCCATCTATAATCTATAATCTAAGTTGCAAGGATATATTTATTTAAAGCTCTCAGATGCATGTCCACAAACAAACACGTGTAGTTCGCGCTTACAAATGCTGAATGTGTACTTACAAATAAAATCCAAACCTCAAATAAACATAAGCCCTACAACTTTTGCCGACCTTCCCTGATACAGGGGTGACATTGGCCAGGTAAACCATTTTTTACAGTATGGGTGGTCAGCCTCATACCAACCTATAAGTCAAGGAAATCTATGAGAACGAAAATAAAAATAAGGGGTTGGTAAATATGTTATCTCATATTCTCTTTTACACCACACTCGCTGATCAGCCAATAATTGCCAAGATAGTTTCCCCCCAGTGCTTGTTTGGCTTTTCTATCATTTGATTCAAAGATGACCTTTCAATCAAATTGTCTTAAGAATCACATTCTACACAATCTCAGCTAAGAAACGAACGTAAAACTTCATAATGTGAGAGTTGATTTAAATATTTTTAAAATTAACTTCCAGCACACATGAGTACACATACAATATGAAATTTCCTCTGATGAACATAAAACAAACAAGCACTCAGAGGCCGATAGGTATCTGAGCTAAATAAATTAACTGAAATACATAATATGGGTAATTGCAGTTTTTTTCCTTTATGGAAACTCAAGAACCTGTGACACACTTCAATATGAGCAGTTTTTTAATAGCAAGCATGAAAAAACCTCCAGAGAGAAACAGGCGCGCGCTTTTAGAATGCCATGATGCTTTTTGTGGAGCAGAAAGAGCGCCTGGTTTCTGGGAGCGCTCGGGGGAAGCTAAATGGCGGTGGGGGGGACGGGGGGACGCTTTCGCCGTAATCACTCATAGTACTCGTGGATATTATGTGCTTGGGTATGAGGGTCTAATTACCTGAGTGCAAGTGTGGGTTAACCTTGGGTGATGGGTGAAAAAAATATGTAAATGCTGTATCAAGGACTTTTTTCTAGGCGGGTAAACGTCACACTTGATTGGACTATGGTCGTTAGCAATCAATAACAAAATATCTGTAAACTCTATCCCTAGCTACTCAGCCGTGTGACGTGATTTTGTCTAATTTTGTCTACTACTGTCTGCGGACCTCATTGTTCTTCTGGGTCTCGCGTGTGGTCCATTGCTTTTTACTTCTTATTTCTTGATTAGAACGTTTCGACTTTGCTATTTGTCCATCCTAATATGAAAATTGGTTAACTTTTGCAAATACCATCGCTGAATCAGGCAAAAGTTGCTGTTTGCCTTCATTTGAGACTTGGGAGTTAGTACTCATGCAACAACAGTAAGCACGAACTTACACATGTTTACTTGTGAGCGAGCATAAATCGTATATTTTAAATGTCATATTTATCTATGCAACTTAGATTATAGTCATTTAAGGGTTACGGAAAAAATACCGCGTTGACTTTAAAAATGGTAGATATAATGGCATATAGAAAAAAGACTTCATATTTTAGATACTTCGCCGGGAAAGGTAGCATCATATGAGGATACGAAAAGAGATGCATTTTTGATGATGAATCGGTTCTAAAATATTTTTTAGCCTTGTCTTGTCTTGTATCCTGCCGCCATTCCTCTAGGGGTGGCCAGTACCTCCACACAAGTGCCTCCACTTGACTCTGTCCCTGCATACTTCTTTCATCTCATCTAATTTCATCACTCTTTTCATGCATGCTCTTCTCTTGTTTCCACTCTGTAAATTCCATTCATTCGCAATCTCACTTATCTGATCAATCCATTCTTTTCTAGGTCTTCCCCTTCCACGCTTACCTATTACATTCCCTTTATACACTCTTTTTGTCAGTCGGTCTTCATTCATCCTTTCAATATGTCCAAACCATCGCATCACACTTCTTTGAACTTTCACTTTCACGCTTTCTTTTACTCCGCATTCATTCAGAACCCATTCGTTTCTCACTCTATCTTTCAGTGTTTTTCCTGTCATACTTCTCAAATGAGCCATTTCTACGGTGCATACCTTATTTACTTCTCTTTCATTCACCGTCCATGACTCGCTTCCATACATCAGGGTCGGCAACAATATAGGTACAATTGTGTACCGCCATTTTCATTTTCTTTGGTATCCTTTTATTCTTCGCTATTCTACCAAACGCTCCTATCACGCATCTTCCTTTGCTGGCACGCTTCTCTAATTCCTTCGTCATCTTACCATTCGCCTCAAACTTGCTTCCTAAATAGTCAAACTCATTCACTACTTCAACTTTTTTTCCATTCAAATTAACTGTAAGTTCCTCACATACTTCATTCCTGTCAAAAACTAATATTTTTGTCTTATTCGCATTCACTTTCAAGCTATTTTTACAAAACGCATCATTCAGTTTGGTTAACATCGCTTGGAGTTCCTCCGCCGAGTCAGCTAAAACTATAGCATCATCAGCATAAAGAAGTACTCCAACTCTTGTTTCACCCACTTTCACTCCGCTCTCTGATATTCCAGCTTCTTTTATGCAACTTTCCATGATTATATTAAACAACCATGGACTCAGCATAATTGCTAATTTTCATAGGAGTGTTTTCTGAAGTCAAAGAGTAAAACTTATATTACTACTTTTTTTTTCGCTCCTTGCATCCTTCTTTAATTTCGGCCAGAGCCATAAACTTTTTCATACAAGCTCTTTTTTTATTATGACGCCAGATATTCCATTTATTCGGCAAATTTTCAAGCAATACATAATTATTGTAAGTAAAAATATTAATCATTGGAAGGAAATTTAGAAGCCAGTCTTAGATAAGAAAGACATTTTTTTAAACACAGCAAAGAGCAAAAAAAAATTTTCTTCTCGCGTTAATCACTAGACCACCATATATCATGAGTCTTCTCTTTCGTTTTATCTCTCATTACTGAGGCTTGTGATCCTTCTGGAAGGAATAACTCTCTTCCAGTTCCCCTTGCTGCCTGCAGCGCTCAAATTAACGATGTACCTACTGTTGTCTTTACTTGATCGATTTATGGTGTGGAGGATCCTTCAACTATCCTCATTGTCACGGGAGATGCGTCCATAGACCTAAATAATCAGTTGTGTACAGATATTGCGTCCCCTTAGTGCTTGTTTGTTTTATGCCCATCAGAAGTAATTCCACATGAGCAATGTTTGTATGTGAACTGGGTCAATGTGTTTTTTTAAATGGAAATTTATTTAAAAAAAATTTAAAACAACTCTCACATTATCGTGTTTTAAGTTTTTTTCTTATCTCCGGGGGGACGATTGGCCTGAGTCAATCATCCAAGGTTACGAATGACACACTTTTTGTTGTTGATGTTCTGATCCATATTCACTGTTATAATTTCTTGTATACATTTCAAAAAGGGTTATTATGAAGAGAAAAAAACGAAGTAGATAGAACAATATTTTTTGTAGATGCTTATCTATACATGTGCGACTTGTATAGCAGGTTAGACAAGAGGACTGTTGTACGTCCATAGGTATGCTTGCTAAGGGTTGTAGGCGGGGGTTGATTATGCCAATGCTACCACCCCCCCCTCCCCAACTCCCCACCCACATACCGCCATTTCTGAAATTGCACACACTTGATACTTGAGCGCCAGAAGCGTGGCATTATTTTTCTTTAATAATAATAAATAATAATAATAATTGGACAATATGTATACAGCGCCGTTTAGTGACACTAGCCACCCCAAGGGCGCTTTTATGTTTTGAAGCTTCTGTTAAACAAATGTGTCTTAAAAGCCACTTCCTGAAACTGCCAACACTGGTCTCTGTTCTCAACTCCAGAGGTAGACCATTCCAGCAGGATGGACCAATTTAGTTAAGTACTTAGAAATCTATACTCTATAATCTAAGTTGCAAAGATGTATCAACATTCAGAACTCATATCAAATAGGCGCGCACAAACAGACACGTGTAAGTTCGCGCTTAGAAATGCTGAATGTGTAGGTACTTACCTACAGTATAAAATCCCTTAAATCAACATTCACCCTGCAACTTTTGCCAACCTTCTCTGAGACAGGGGTGACATTGGCAAAGTGAACCTTTTCTTATAGTATGGGTGGTCAGCCTCATACCAACCTATAAGTCAAGGAATAAAAAAAAAAATACTAGGATGATTTATTGAAGAGTGCTGATTCGCTGTGAATCATACTTCTAGTCGTGTGGAATCTAACCGATCGCCATTAAACTTCCCAGAAACCATGACAAGAATATTTTACAAGTTTCCTGAAAAAATCCTGAAGATTTATTTCCTCGAGCGCTTTCGACGCTATCACATCATTGTCAAGAAGACAACTCTGAGTTTTAATTTTACATTATTAATTGAATTAAATGAACGATGCCAATACACAAACTCTCAACTTTTACTTTTCAGCTTATGTAGATTGTATTGCATGTATGTTGACAAAGCTTTTCTTTCCAATTCCGTTGGATACGCTAATGTGGAAAATGCCATATCAGCTATGCAGCTGGCTGCACGTTGCTCACATTGTGCAAACTCATTACGTCTAAACTGCACTCTTCCAGTTCAGAGCCATTTCTATTCGGTACTTTAAGTGGACTTAACCACAGCGTTCCCCAAAAGTGTAAGGAAACTAAAAGATGGCCCTAGTGAGCGTTTTAGTTTTGGTAAACCTTTATGTTGAGTTTACACGTCAAGTTTAATACTTGATGAATGGAGGAGAAGATGTATTGTTCTCAATAATCACACCGTCGAGGACCTTCTCTATTTTAGCACAAGTTTACCATGGCGTTTTATCAAAAGTGTATGTAAACTAAAGCAGTGCCCCCTAGTGAGCGTTTGGATTTCTATAAGTTTTTTTGATAAGCGCTATGAATGAGTTAAACGTTAAGTTTGCGTATACACATATGGAAATCTGTTTCCATGGCAGTTTAAAAGACATGCACGAGTGGTGTTTTTTACCGGAATCCAACCCTCGCTTATGTGCTTTTAAGTAAGGACTTTTACCTCTTAGTTACAAGCCAAGGATGATAAGTGTTTATAAAGTACGTGCATTGCATGGAAGGAAGGGTTCTCCAGAATCTGTTGCCGTAGTCGTACCGTTGTCTGGGCGATAGTTCAGTTGATAGAGCGATTGCTTTCAATTCCAAAGAGCTAGGGTTGTCAGAAATAATTTCCCATTTTGGTGTATATTTCAAACCCAAAATCATAGAATTGGCAAGGTTGATTCAGGCTTTGCACGAAATGAAATCCTACTTCAAATAAAGCGGTTCTATTCGTCACATGCAGCCCCTTCGGAAAGCACAAGGCAAAAAGTTACTCTGTGGGTGCAGCTTAGTTGGGTTTATGTTTCTTACACATGCAGTAGGTATGTGTAAACGCAAACTAAGACACTTTTCAATAATTGGTTATTTTTTAGGATTCAAATTAAACACTGTTTTATTTTCACGTATACAATTATTTTTCTTTATTTTTTTTATTTTTACAAACGTTTTTAAAAATACAAAAATAAAAAATAATTGTAAAAATAAAACAGTGTTTAATTTGAATCCTAAAAATTAACAAATTATTGAATATGAATTTTCACAGTGTTTTCACGCAAACAATACAAAATATAAGACACTTTTGCTTGCACGCCTACATTCGATGGAGACTTTATCCATTTGAAAGCTATAGACTGGCAACATTTTCTAGAAGGAATTGTAGCACCGGTTTTGGAGACTGAACCTTCAAATGACACGGTCTTCCAGATGACCTTCGAAAGATGGATCTGGAGAGCATAACGAGGAAGAGCTTGTTCGTGCGCTCGTATGAGCAAGGGCCTTTGGGATTAAGGGTCATGAAAAGACGCTTTGAAAATCATGGTGTTTTACCTGGAGAAAATTCTTGTCTCTTGTTCTTATGTCTGGACGTCTTTGTAGAGAATTCATTTGAATCATCGTAAGAGTCATCAAGGATATCTGAAAAGAAAAGAAAGACATGTTTGATTGGTACCTAGGTGAAACTTGTAGTTGTCAATGGAGGAAGAAACACTCCGCCGGGTTGCTAGGCAAATAGCATTCTGCATTTTTTTGTTCTGTTATGAAGACCCTAGTAACCTAACCTTGTGACGTCATCCATACGATATCGTCGACGATAACAGAGGGAAATTTGGAATGTTTCGACACAATTATATAACCAGTTTCTACTATATATACCTCTCGACATTTTTTTGGCTCCTTAGTCAGCTTTTTCAAGAGAGTTTTTCGCTAAGCGAACAAGAGAAAAATGCCAGTTTCGACCGTAATATGACCAAAAATATTAATTTTATTATGTATCTATGTATAATTTAATTTGCAAAAATAAATTAGCATTTAAGATTCACACTACATGCTAACTCCACAAGCAAACACGTGTAAGTTCGCGCTTACATATATGCTGAACGTGTACCTACTTACAAAATGAAAACCCAATCCTGAAATGAGCACGAGCTCTGCAACTCAGCCGTCTTTTTTATGAAGCAGGGGTGGCACCGGCAAAAGTGATAATAATTGACAATTATTAAACGAAATTCTTTCCCCTTTGGCTAATAAACTTGATCCTAAATAATGCTGTCATAAAAATGGCGCATGTTTTGTTTTCATTTTGCGGCTTACACAGTCCTACAAACGGTCCGCGAAATTAATATGGTGAGGGCCGGCAACCATTCATCCCTTGGAAATATTGGTCGACGTTTCAAATACAATGACATATCGGATTTCATTGAAAAAAAACAGATGATGTTTTTGAAGTCCGCCGCCCCCTCTATGAGTGACGTCACACAGCCGAAGGATATTAAGAATTTTCGAAGTCCATTAATTATCAACAATACTTCATGAAAACGCAATCACAAATGAACTAACGCCCTGAAACTCTTGCCGACCTTGCTTGAAACAGGGGTGACATTGGTACAAGTGAACAAATTTTTAAAGTATGGGTGGTCAGCTATACGCTTTTAGCTGACCACCCATACTTTAAAGGTAAGGTAAGTAATTTACATACCTTAGGTAAGTAAAGGAAAATTATCAAAAAAGAAAGAAAAAAAGCTTAGTAAACAAAAAAAACTCCCTTCCCGTATTATTATTTTTTGGTAAAAAATGTTTTTGATATTGTTATGGTTTTAATCTAATCTAATCTAATCTAAGCTGCAAAGATATATATCATTTAAGATTTATATTAAATGCATTCCCACAAGCAGACATGTATAATTTCGCGCTAACACATGCCGCATGTGGACCTACAATATAAAAACCCAATCTCAAATGAACATAAGCGGGTTCTATTTAATTAAAACTACGTCTATTTATTTTATCACTTTCTGTTTTTTAGGTATAGTTCGACGGTTGATTGATATCTCTACACTGCAGGGAATTTCGGTCTTTAATTTATACTTACAATAAATATCATTCTCGAATCATGGATAATCGTCACACACCACCTTGCTACACTTTACCAGAACATTCGATCCAACACATAATTCATCTCCAACGAATACAAATGGTTATTAGGTACCTACCTAAGTTTCTACTCACTTCTAGAGACTTCAGAGACCTACTATCAAACTAACACAGATAACCCAAACACAACTACCAATATCCTGCATATTCATAACAATATAATTTCGTATTCCTTCTCGCAGGCACAACATTGTATGTTTGCGCATTTACATAATTTATGTAGGCAGATATCAGAGGACAAAAACAAGCTGTCGGTTTGCTGCCAGAATAAGAGGAAGCGGACCTCCCAGAATCTGCGTCATTTAACGATGTGGCTTTGCAAGTTTTCTGACAATTTGCGCCTTGGCATGTGAGGCAATTAGACACACGGGAAAGGCGTTTCGAGTAAGGCACATTATCCTAATTAAAAAGTTAATTAATAAAAAATGTGCGTATTTTTAGTGTAGAAGAAGGTTAATTTCCATATTTTTTGTGAAATTGAGTTCCTTGACTAGTTGGTATGAGGCTGACCACCCATACTCTAAATAAGTGCAAATTACTGTAGCCAGGACCAGTTGCTGTAAGGCTGCATGAACCTTTGGTAAAAAACGAATATTTTTTTGTGCCCCGCTGCGAATCTAACCTACGACCTTCCAATTACGAGTGGTATTAGTCACTAGACTACGACTGAAAAAATACAAAAATCAATAATCTGAAAATGGATCACTTTTCCAATGTCACCCTTGTTTCAGGAAAAAATGGTAAGAATTGTTATGTTACTTTTTCAAAATTCATCCATGGACGCATTCTGCCACCATTCTGGCCGGTTTTCTGTGTTGTTTTCACTCGTATCCGACGCCGGGTCGGAGGTCAGTAATGTATGGAGATGAAGACGTATGAAAGCTTTCACACAGCTTGTCCCGTAATCTATAGACAATCCGGGCAGAATGCGTTGTGTCTGAAAAGGCCTTCAAAATAGCCACGACGATCTTCGGTAAAAAAGAAACTTAACTAAGCAGGATAGGCTATAGATGTAGCTAGGAACTTAAATATAATATAAGTAAACTGTACTGTGTGGAGGCCATATCCCAATTTCCTTGTTTGTGGCCGCACTAGGGTGAGAGAAGGGGGGGGGGGGAGGTGAGGGGAGGGTCTAGATCACCGCCCGTCAGAGGACGACCCTTTCCCTTAGGGTTGCTGGTCGCCATGGCAACGGGGTCTGCCTATACTACGGGGTATGTCCGTGAAGTATGTACAAATAAACGAGACTGGTGCCTGATTTGACAAACAAATTGTCTCATTACTCTGAAGGCACAGGAGGCTACCCTGCTACATACAGGAGGCGTCTCCTTATCAGTATAGATAAGCAGTCTCATTACCCTGAGGACACAGGAGGCTACCCTGCAACCTCACATACAAGAGGCGTCTCCTTACAGTATAGATAACAGTCTCATTACCTTGAGGACACAGGAGGCTACCCTGCAACCTTACATACAGGAGGCGTCTCCTTACAGTAAAGATAACAGTCTCATTACCCTGAGGACACAGGAGGCTACCCTGCAACCTCACATACAAGAGGCGTCTCCTTACAGTATAGATAACAGTCTCATTACCTTGAGGACACAGGAGGCTACCCTGCAACCTTACATACAGGAGGCGTCTCCTTATCAGTATAGATAAGCAGTCTCATTACCCTGAGGACACAGGAGGCTACCCTGCAACCTCACATACAAGAGGCGTCTCCTTACAGTATGGATAACAGTCTCATTACCTTGAGGACACAGGAGGCTACCCTGCAACCTTACATACAGGAGGCGTCTCCTTATCATCAGTAAAGATAACAGTCTCATTACCCTGAGGACACAGGAGGCTACCCTGCAACCTCACATACAAGAGGCGTCTCCTTACAGTATAGATAACAGTCTCATTACCTTGAGGACACAGGAGGCTACCCTGCAACCTTACATACAGGAGGCGTCTCCTTACAGTAAAGATAACAGTCTCATTACCCTGAGGACACAGGAGGCTACCCTGCAACCTCACATACAAGAGGCGTCTCCTTACAGTATAGATAACAGTCTCATTACCTTGAGGACACAGGAGGCTACCCTGCAACCTTACATACAGGAGGCGTCTCCTTATCAGTATAGATAAGCAGTCTCATTACCCTGAGGACACAGGAGGCTACCCTGCAACCTCACATACAAGAGGCGTCTCCTTACAGTATGGATAACAGTCTCATTACCTTGAGGACACAGGAGGCTACCCTGCAACCTTACATACAGGAGGCGTCTCCTTATCATCAGTATGGATAACAGTCTCATTACCCTGAGGACACAGGAGGCTACCCTGCTACCTCACATACAGGAGGCGTCTCCTTATCATCAGTATGTATAACAGTTTCATAACCCTGAGGTCACACGAGGCTACCCTGCTCCCTCACATTCAGGAGGCGTCTCCTTACAGTATAGATAACAGTCTCATTACCTTGAGGACACAGGAGGCTACCCTGCAACCTTACATACAGGAGGCGTCTCCTTATCAGTATAGATAAGCAGTCTCATTACCCTGAGGACACAGGAGGCTACCCTGCAACCTCACATACAAGAGGCGTCTCCTTACAGTATGGATAACAGTCTCATTACCTTGAGGACACAGGAGGCTACCCTGCAACCTTACATACAGGAGGCGTCTCCTTACAGTAAAGATAACAGTCTCATTACCCTGAGGACACAGGAGGCTACCCTGCTACCTCACATACAGGAGGCGTCTCCTTATCATCAGTATGTATAACAGTTTCATTACCCTGAGGTCACAGGAGGTTACCCTGCTCCCTCACATACAGGAGGCGTCTCCTTATCATCAGTATGTATAACAGTTTCATTACCCTGAGGTCACAGGAGGCTACCCTGCTCCCTCACATACAGGAGGCGTCTCCTTATCATCAGTATGGATAACAGTCTCATTACCCTGAGAACACAGGAGGCTACCTTGCTACCTTACATACAGGAGACGTCTCCTTATCATCAGTAGGGATTATAGCGAGTCTAACAAGGCGCAGAAGGATGGACTTGAAACGAGGGCAGATTGCCGAAGTACTGTCTTTAATATAAGTCCAAGACGACAAACAAAGATTTTTCCGAAAATTATATAAATACATAGAAACATATAAAATAACATTCTTTACGTTTACATATATTTTTCTCATTTTCGGAAAAGCCCAATAGTCATCTAAGCTTACAATAATAATAATAATAATAATAATAATAATAATAATAATAAACTTTATTGTACACCACAAATAAATTACATTAAAATTATAAACAAAAGAGACATATGTACAATGGGCGGTCTTATCGCACATGGCGATATCTTACAGACAACCTTAGGATGGACAAGATCTGCAAGCACAATGGTATGGGTAGTCCGTGGTATTACAATAATTATGGTAAAAAAATACTGTATAAATACATATATATATATATATATATATATATATATTAATAATATATCAACATATACATATAGATACACACATAAACATAAATACATAAATACATACACACACACATACATACATACATATATACATATAACTTAGCCATTACACTGATAGTAAGTGTTCCTTTAAAAGTTTCTTAAATATGGCCAGGGATTGCCAGGGACACAATATTACTTAAAAAAAAAAAAAAAGAGATATTGATTATCTGGCTTGCTGTTCAATTGAATTGGATTTTTTTATACTAGTTAATGCACTAGTTTCGTGCAAACCTTTATTGTTAATTTTATGGATTTTTATCAGATCCATTGCCGGTCCTAAATTGATCGATAAAGTATATTTCACGCTGCATTCTATCAAAATGATGATAATCACACCCTTTGGGGATAACGAAGGCAAGAAGTTACTGTATGTGTTTCTTAGTTACGTTGGGTTAGGTGTTGTTTTTTTTTTAATGAGATAAATCTATGCAAACACAGAGAAAATCATTTCCTGTGTTTCTATATATTTATTTTCATTCCTAGAAAAACCTACATTGCCGCCTTTCGTTCTAAGAGACTAGATTACAAAGTAAGGCCTGTTTACACTCACATAGCTGACTTTAATTAATTATTATTTCCTAACTATCGGGTATGAGATACGTGAGATAATGTGCACTCGACTTTATGTTCTGTGAATGGAATGAAAAACTTGCATTGACGATGTGTAATGGCATTATTGTACACAGGATTGTGTCTATTTATTAATTTAAGTATATAGAGTTAAATAAAGTTAAGTATATATTAAACAATCCGATGCAGTGGCGTGCAGTGACAAATAATCAAAAAGGGTAAACTGATAAAACAACTGCCCACACGATTGAAATAAGTGCGACCTTTTCACTCATTCTAAAGTCGCTATGCTAACGTTGAAAATACCCGGCCAAAATGATTCAATGCACGTTTGATGAGGATTCGATCCCCCCATTAGAAATCATTTTCCGTTTCGGTTTTTCTTTCAAAGCCAAAATCAAAATACCGACAAAGTTTCCTCAGCTATCACAAGTAATGAGAACCGGCTGGGAAACTCCCACTTCAAGTGAAGAGGTTGGCGTAAGGCCGCCCCCGTATCGGTGAAAAAAATCAGTCGCCGGACAACACAGCAAGTAGTTACGCTACATGTGTAGATTAGTTGCGCTGCACTTTCCGTGCTGCCTTAAAAATGCTTACAATTTTCTGAACTCCTCAGACTGTTCCACTCCATTGGTCTCGCAATACGGAAATCACGGTCCCCAAAATAAGTGTTCATTTGACGGCGTGACTGTATAAACCTAGACAGCACCACTCCCTGCTGACGTCAGTGTCCGCCCCCTCACACTCACCTCAACGGGGAAAACATATCTGCCAGATATGACGGAGCCATACCATTTAGGGCTTTCAATACCATTAAACACACACGGTACACTACACCACCCTCTCAGGAAAACGAAGAGAATAATAAAAATAATACTAGGATGATGTATTTGTGAGCACTGGTTTATGTGAATCACCCCTCAAGAGCCCTCTGTGAGCTTGGTCATTGCTATAGAAAGCGCCAATTCTTAAGTAAGACCCAGTTGCTGTAAGGCTGGATGGACATTTCGCTGCCTTAGTTCTTGTTTATCGTATACGCCATTGAGAAAATTTTATATGAGCAATGTTTGCATGTGCACTGCACCAATGTGTCTTATGAAAACAAGAAATTTATTTAAAAAATATTTAAAGGAACTCTCACATTATCGAGTTTTACGGTTTTTCTTAGCTCAGATTGTGTAGAATTTGATTCATAAGACACCTGCATGAAAAAGTCAATTTTGACAAGATTGGCGTATACGATAAACAAGAACTGGGGGAGCGATTTGGTAACCGGTCTTCGGTAAAGGTAGATAGGTATATGATTTTTTTAACCCAGTGAAGAGCATAAAAAAAAAAAAAACGCAACTAAGCTACACATATAGTGTAACTTCTTGCCGCGTTATCCCCGAAGGGGTCGCATGTGGCGAGTTGAACTTATTTATTTTTACAGGTAAGGGGGCCGGCCTTACGCCAACCACTTCAGTTGAAGTGGGGGTTTCCCAGCTCCCGAGAGTGCTGGTACTCATTTCTTCTGAAGGCTGAGTAAACCTTGCCGGTATTTTATTTTGGGGTTTGAAATAAACACCGAAACGGGAAATCATTTCTGACACCCTCGGTGGGATTCGAACCCGAGCTTTCGGTATGGAATGCAAGCACTCTACCACCTGAGCTATCGACCGGACTAGCATACCTACTTGAAAATACAAATTGCAGTGGTATTTTTTTGTGATCTGCCGGGATTCGAATCCACAACCTTGAATTTATGAGTCTGAAGCGTTACCGCTAC
Source organism: Agapetus fuscipes (assembly GCA_951799405.1). NCBI lineage: Eukaryota > Metazoa > Arthropoda > Insecta > Trichoptera > Glossosomatidae > Agapetus > Agapetus fuscipes. Next base: position 9,616,244 of record OX637344.1, read on the forward strand.
ACTACGGACTGAGAATTTAGAAGTGTGCGCCTGTGGTTTCTCAGCTTGACATTTCAGAGCTGCCGAAGGAAATACGTGCGTGTTGTCGGACCTGCCGGCCGTTTCCGCGAAGTCGGCCATGTTTGCTGTCCCCGCAGCAATTACAGCATTCCTCCTGCAGATATTCCGCTTATTCCACTCAAGACCACCGCAACGGTATTCGCACACAGTCTGCAGTCTGCTATGGCGGAGGCGGGCAGCGCGCAAATGCTTGTGTATGCAGAACGCCACTGGTATGAGCGCGATGGCCGACGGACAGGCTGAATTTTGGTTTTAAAAAATGTAGTCTGCTTGGAATATTTTAAATTTCCCTTGGCGTGGTGACGTCACGCATCTATAGGTTTGACAATTAGAAGTTTAGCTCATAAACTTATTTAGGTTTTTGTGGTAGGAGGCTTATGATCTGTTCGGTCGAAATCGGATCACTTTTGCCAATGCCACACCTGTTTTATGGAAAAGCTGCGACAGTTTCAGGTTTTGTGTTCATTTGAGGTATGGGTTTTTATTTTGTAAGTACATACCTATGTAGCATGTATAAGTGTGAACTCAGAGACTGGATGGCGTAGTTTAGATAGCAGTGACTTCAGTTGATCAAGGAAGCAAAACTCATTACAGGTTGTCGTGTCATTGATGATGTTAACATTGGAGGGCTCTTGAGGTGTGATTTACACAAAAACAGCGCTCACCAAATAAGCCATCTTAATATTATAACTTTTATCCCCATACACTAGATTACATACGAACCGGCGCCGGACTGGGTAGTGTGAATAGACAACGCATTCTGTCCAGAATGTCTATGGATTAACGTACTGTGTGAAAGCTTTTATCCATCTCTATCCTGACGTCTGACCCGCGCCGGATAGAAAAAAATATGGAAAAACCGGGTAGAATGGTGGCAGAATGCGTCTAGTGTGTAATGCTGTAAGGTTTATATAAAAAGAGTCTATGTAATAGTACAAACCACTTCGTTTCATATTATTTTCATGGTTAGTAGAATATTGTGGTCTGTACACAGTAGGAGATAATAAACTTCTCTCTCGCAGTGTCGGGCTGATGTTTACAGCTGCCCCCCGCCCCTGATCGATACCGCAACCTCACCCTCAGGCCCCCAGCCCACCACCCACCATCACCTCCCTCCCACCCAACACTCACAGGAGGCTCACGGGTTCACACCGGGGACGGACGACCTTTTCACAGAACAGAGGAGTAACATCCACATTTTTCTAACCACCATATTGAGAGTTTATGTCGCTTCATTGTATTTCTTTTCTTCAAATTGTGTGTGCACGCAAACAATAAAGCTTTTGTGAACGATTTTGCATATTTCGCATAAATGTCATACAGACTGAAAATTTGAATCGTCCCACTGGCGACAATTTTAAATTGTCATGTGTCATATGGGAAATTGTCAAGTGTAAGTAATATTGTCTTTTAAATCGGAAAATTATCCGTCGTATAAAAGGCCCAATAAAGGAGGGGGAGATAGGTGAGAAAGATGCAACTCTGAACTATCTGTCCTGTACTAAGACGTTGTCGCGATACAGGTCGTATAGTTCTGAAGGGAGACATATCATATGCATCGAATGTAGGTTCGATTGGAGACTGTAAAATACAGTTGTGATGACAGTGGGACAACTCAGTTAAAATATCTGGACGGATTCGTTAAAGACTGCTGTGCGGTAGGAGTATGAAATTGAAGGAAGAAGGCATGGACAAGCAGAGGTGGCTGCGGTTGATCAAAGAGGCCAAATCTCACCCTGGCTTTTTGTGCCATTGACGATGATGAAACTTGATATCTCCAGAAAAATATGTAATGAGGAGCAGAACGAGCAGGATTGAGACTTAAGCACCTGCAAGACACTATAAAGTAGCAAGATATGGCCTGAGATTCTGGCATAAAACTGCCCACTATATTTTTTTTTATTGTCAGTTCTCATGGATCTTATTAAAAATCAGAGGAGAGGAAAAGTGTGCTGGCGAAGCCGGACTTTAAACTAGAATGCCGTAACCATGCGCAGCACGAGTAGGCAGGATAGTTATCAAATATTTTAGTTATACCAAAAAAATGTACACGAATTTAAAATTTCTGAGTTACTCGTTTTTAAGTATTTGAGCTACCTACACACTTAAGAGGCTTTTAACAAAAAAACATGCGTAGCTGTTAAGTTACAAGTGTAAAGGAGGTAACAGGACACCAGAGAGTGAAGTGGGCCAATGGGATTAGCGGGCATAAGACGACCAGTGTAGCAGGCCGACATGTGTAGTGATGTTGTAAGCCGCGGCACTTACCTATAAGTGACACACCACAATGTATCCGATTACAGAGTATCGCATTAATGCTGGGTGTTGTTTATGCTGTTGGAATCATTTTTTTTAATTAGCTGTTTTCCTACTCGTATCAGTAGCGTAGAGATGTTAAAAAATACTTATTAGAGCTGAGGAAGCACATAGAAATATACTGTTATGTAAATACGAAATATAAATATTTAAAATAAGTAGGTATTAGTTATAGTTATAGGAATTCTGTATTGTATTGTGTGGGTAGGAATAAGTTAATAAAATACTTGAAGCATCGAGAAATAATGATTACTACGCCTTTCTGGAACTGTCTAGCGAATATAGATCTAGATTGTACTGTTTTGAAGAGTATAAGAAGGGTGCGAGTGGCTTGCAGAGCGAGTATCTTACGAGCTTTACTACTACATACATTGAACCAAAACCAGTGAACAGAAACCAAGTGTAATGGAATAGTCGAGACTACCTTTGTTAAAATAAATTATTAAAAGTGTAAAAATAAACAACTGTATAAGAAGACCAGTATTTTTAATTGAAAGACTTTTGAACCCTAAATTCGTAACAATACTAAGAACAATAAACTAGAAGATTTGTACTGTATAAATTGAAATTAAAAATATTTGCCTCGAAAAGAAACGTATGTACGATTAGTATTGATTTCATGGGTTACATGATACACAGTGACAAAACGCCACATGACATAACATGTAACAAAACGCCACATGTCCGGTCGATAGCTCAGTTGGTAGAGTGCTTGCATTCTACCCCGTGAGCTCGGGTTCGAATCCCACCGAGGAGGGTGTCAGAAATGATTTCCTATTTCGGTGTTTATTTAAAGCCCCATAATAAAAATACCGGCAAGGTTTACTCAGCCTTCACAAGAAATGAGTACCAGCCCCCTCGGGAGCTGGGAAACCCCCACTTCAACTGAAGTGGTTGGCGTAAGGCCGGCCCCCTTACCTGTAAAAATAAATAGGTTCAACTCGTTACATGCGACCCCTTCGGGGATAACGCGGCAAGAAGTTACACTATATGTGTAGCTTAGTTGCGTTTTTTTTTTTTTTTTTTTTTTTTTTTTTACATAACGACAGTGTATGGTGTGTCTTGTTTTAGGTATGTGATGTTTTGTCCTTGTGTTTTTTGACATAGTGATGTATTTTATGTGTTGTTTTGTCATAGTGAAGTTTTATCATGTGATGTACTGTCATTGTGATTTTCTGTCATGTGTTTTTCTGTCATTTATCGTTTTGTCACAGTGCCGTTCCGATTGCATGAACGTATTTTGCGTCACCAACATAACATTAATGTATGGAATTGAAGCATGGACTATGATTGTAAGAGAAACTTGTAAGGCATAGGTATACGGTGGAAATGGAGGCAGCTCTGCAGAGACTCTGGACAGCTTAAATGAAATGGGAAAAAGAGTTATAGTTACAAATGCATTTTTGAGGTAGGTACCTAAAAGATTTTGATTGAATTTAGGTATTATGAAAGGTAAGAAGGTTAGCACAACAAAACATGTCTCGTAGGTATCTCAGTTTTTTTTTTCACGTGGAGAAGATGCTTTGGTTGCGCTACTGGTGGCTGAAGTAAGTCAACATGGCGACCGGACTGACACAGGCTTCGCCTACTCTCCAGCCTTCCCAGGGGAGTAACAGAGGGGGGGCTTCAAAATAAACAGACAGCCTCTTCTGTCCATGCCTATACGTAATATGACGAAATGTATATAAACTCATGTATTATGGACATCTAGAATTGAATTCGACTTGTAGGTAAGTATTTTATTTATTTTATATTTGAGAAAGGCTAAATTGGTTGTACAAAAAGGGATGAGTTTGTAAATTCACCGGAGTAGAAAAAACACGACTCCTGATGTCGTTGGATATGACCGTGACGAAACGTTGGGAAATTCGGATTTTTCTTCCATCACAGTTTATAAAATCTTTGTTTCGTTTTTTTCATACAAAATGTAATTATTCATAGGTAACGTTCGTGATAAAGTTTAGGAAAAATCCAGAGAAAAAATATGACGTCACACGGCGGGGTTGCTAGAGAAATTGCAAACTAAGTTTTTTTGAGATTGTGTAAAGATTTAAAAAACACAGTTTTATTTTCACAAATTGGGCATTTATATTTTCCCCTCAAGTATTTTCGACTTACTTACGTTATTTTCAAGACGACCGACACTCTGTTTTTCATTTTTTTATAATTTCTCATAAAACTGTTTTTTCACTGAGTAAATACACAAACTTCAAATGTTTAATGTTTTGTTATTAATTGATAAGGTAAGGACCTTAGTTACATATGTATTGCTGTGACGTCTACCCGCCGAGAAAAAAACTATTTTTTTGTAAACTTATCGATTTATCAATATCGATAGGTAATCGCTATCGATTAAGCATTTATCTTCAGATTCTACGTCATAATTTAAAATTCATATGAAATAAACTTTTTACATGAAGCTTTGGTCTGAGCAGTGTTTATAGCGCCTCCCACCCAGGGGGGTGGGCTTGCTTGCACAGGGGGGGAGTGAGGGGTGTTTGCCAGCGACGCCCGAGCCAGGCGCCTACCACGGGCGCCATATTTACCTACGACAGCAGGGGTGAACAGGGAAAATCCAACAGTTTTTTTTGATCTTCAATACTTTCGTACCTACTCTTAAGTTTTTTAAGAAAGACAAATGCCAGAAGGTTTTCTTGATGAGAAAAGTTTGTTCGATAGATCACTTGGTAGAATGTTTGTTTTTAATACTAGAGGGCAAAGGTTCGATCGCCACTACCGGTGTCATTTATGTCAGAGATAATAGCCTGAATCAGTGTTTGTTTCAAACTCAAACTCAAAATCATTTGATTTGATTTTGACATTTGATATTTGATTACTACCAAAACATCTACTTTTTTACTTTCACTTTGTTACATCATTTTAAAAGGGAAGCCGATGGGAACCGGCTTGCTTCGCCACTGCTAGGTAGGTATCCTATAGATCAGTGGTTCCCAAACTATGGTACGCGTACCACCAGTGGTACGCGACGCTTCTCAAGGTGGTACGCAAGCAGCCATGGCCATAGGAAATACATAGTAAATAATAAGATAAAACGTTTTTCAATTTCGCGCTTCAAGTTAAGTACAACTGAGCCAAATATTTCCTCTTTTGTTTCGAACATGCAGCACCATTTTTCAGACTAAGACAGGCCTGTCCCGCCACGATTACAAAAGTACTAAATCTGGCCCTCCACAATATTATGTTGGACACCCCTGCACTAAGAGATTTGTATTTTTCACTATAATAAATAAATAAGCATAATGTTTTCATTAACAGTTGCAGTTTTTATTACTTTACCATTTGAATGATTTTTTTAACTGTTGTTGTTTAACTGGTCCGGTCGATAGCTCAGTTGGAAGAGTGCTTGCCTTCTACCCCGTGAGCTCGAGTTCGAATCCCACCGAGGAGGGTGTCAGAAATGATTTCCTATTTCGGTGCTTATTTCAAACCCCATAATAAAAATACCGCAAGGTTTACTCAGCCTTCACAAGAAATGAGTACCAGCCCCCTCGGGAGCTGGGAAACCCCCACTTCAACTGAAGTGGTTGGCGTAAGGCCGGCCCCCTTACCTGTAAAAATAAATAGGTTCAACTCGCCACATGCGACCCCTTCGGGGATAACGCGGCAAGAAGTTACACTATATGTGTAGCTTAGTTGCGTTTTTGTGTTGCACTTCAGTGGTACGCCACTGATTTATAATTTCATTAGTGGTACGCGAAATTAAAAGTTTGGGAACCACTGCTATAGATACAATTTTAAGAGTCGGATTGATACTGAAATTTGTAAGATGAAATAAGAAGGAATGTCATAATAAAAAGATCCTCTAGATTAGAGGCGTGCCCATGACTTTTAAAATGTATTTATTGATTATACCTACCTACCCCGGGGAATAGTTCCTAATTGTTAATCACGAGTAGGTATATATGTGTTACCTTTTGTGGAGAATAAAAAAACCTTTAAATTGTCATTGTCCAAAATGGCAGCCCTGTCCGCATGGGATGACCCCCCCGCTGATAATGATTCCGCGGGTCACAGGCGCCGCAGAGGGTCAAAGGCTCGCCTGTGGGAGGGGGCGGGGCGAGGTGTCGCTGCCGGCTCGCCATTGGCTGGCCGGGGCGCGAGACGCCACGCCATTGGTCAGCTGGTGCGACATCGTACACCTCCCCGTGTCGCGCGCCCCACCTCCCCCCGACTCGTACCACCCTGATACTTATTAGTCACCAGGAGAACGGATTTTGTAAATATAAAATGTATTTTCACTTTTGCTTATGCTACCACTGTTTCAGGGAAAGGCAGTAGAATTTCGTTCTGATTCGTATTTGTTATGACACGTATGAAATTTTTACAACTTCCATTATCGATTTAAATTCCAAGGTGCCTAACTAATTTAAAGTTCTTTGAGTTGACCTTCACTCTTGTTTCAGGGAAGATCGACAAGAGTTGCAGGGCTTATGTTCATTTGAGATTTTGTCCTATACTTGCGTCAAGTGTAAGCGCGAATTTAAACACGTCTGCTTGTGAGCACGCATTTATTAAGAATCCTACATGTTTATAAAAATATATTTGCAACTTAGATTAAGTACCTACCTACCTACCTACATAAGTGCACATTTAACTGTTTTGTTAGGGACAGGAAAACCCCCCCAATTTAAGAGGAAATAGTCTCGCTTGGAGTGCCTTGATTTACTCCCTATCGTAGACTTACCTACTCTCTCTCCGACTCTCCCTTCTCTTAAGGGTGGCTGCAACCACCCACCCCTCACCTCTCTACGACTGATGAAAGCCTGTTACAAAATTTATGACAGATAAAATCACTATTATGAGTCCTATAGAATCAAACATGGCAATCTAGGATTTTATGATTAGAAGAAATGAGATGAATACCTAAATGGAAATGATGAGAAAATGAATTCACGCATTTTCATGTAGATATTAATCTCAGTTTCTAATAAAAACAAGATTACCGCCCTTGATTCTACACGGCTCATATTTCACTTAATGCTCTTATGAGTAAAGCAATGAACAGGAGCGGACACTCAATAGAGGCAAAATCCAACATTTCTGATTTTCTATTCCAAATGAGTATAAAATTGGAAATGAAGTCGAGACAAAAGATTTGGAGAACAAATTGTGACGTATGCTCGGGTTGCCTTGATAGCATTTTTGTTTGGCTGCCAGTGACCAATCTTATTTTTGAATCTGTGATCGGCTGAGATTTTATCCTGTTTTCGTTGTTACTATGCTCATAAACTACCTACATACGTAGGTAGGTATCACTAGGTACCTACCACGAATATTTTATTTTTAATATAAATAAAAAACATCTTAATATGCTCTTCGTCTGGTAGAAAAAATGATTTGCCTTTACAGAATCCCTCGGTCACAAAATGTCTATCTAGGCTTACAGCCTTTGGGTCTTTCATGTGCAATTGGCGCTTTCTATAGCGGACCAAGCTCGCTGTTGTTATTCACATAAAAACAGCTTTCAATAAATAAATCATTCCAATATCTATATTTCTTTAGATGAGATATGCTCTAAAGGTTGGTTGTTCCTTGACTAATAAGTTACTTAGATCAAAATTGACTCATTAATGCGGTTTATGCCAATGTCACCCGTGTTTGAGGTAAGGTCGGCAAGAGTTGCAGAGTTTGTGTTCATTTGAGCCTTGTTTTTTAATTGTAACAACATACTTGTATGCGTTGTGTACCTACCTAAGCGCGAACTTAATACGCGTCGGCTTACGAGCATATATTTGATGTGAATTTAGAATATCTTTGCAACTTACATTATATATTAAAAAGTTACCTACTGGTGTAGCTTACATATGGGTGGATAGGTGATGAAGTGATGAAAGTGGCAGACAGGGGTGAGTGAGTGGATGGGGGAGGGAGGGAGGGAGAGAGGGATTGAAAGGAAATGAATAAGTGAGTCTGGCGCTGAAGCCGGGACGTGTATTAATTAAGTCGAGTGTGCGAGTGATAGCGTCACTCACTCACTGACTCACTCACTCATTCCCTCGCTGATTGCAATGGGGGATCTGCGACATAAGTGGAGAAATAAAAGGGGTGGGACATACCTATTTGTTTAGAGAACCAAGCACAGGAAATTTCTTGGTTTTAAGCTAAACTGCACATTTCTGAGAGATTGATACGAAACCCCCCACTTTTAGTGAAGTGGTTGGCGTAAGACCAGCCCCCTTACCTGTTAAAATAAATATGTTCACACGCTACTCACCATTTGCTACGTCTTTGGGGTCAACCGCGCAAGAAGCTGAGTAAATGTGCTCCTTAGTTGCGTCAAGTAGGTATAATCTACAATAATTATTATCTATGATCTTAGTAGCATAGACCTTGTTCCTTGACTTATAGGTTGTTATGCGGCTGACCACCCATACTGTAAAAAATTGGTTCACTTTGCCAATGTCACCCCTGTTTCAGGGAAGGACGGCAAGAGTTGCAAGGCTTATGTTCATTTGAGATTGGGTTTTTATATTGTAGGTCCACATGCGGCATGTGTTAGCGCGAAATTATACATATCTGCTTGTGGGAATGCATTTAATATAAATCTTAAATGATATATATCTTTGCAGCTTAGATTAGATTAGTAGCATAGACCTAAAAACATTTCGAGTTCATATTTAATGCACGTAGGTAGCTACTCACGCAAAGACGCGTAAGTTTGCGCTTACAGGTGCTTCATATATACTTACTAAATAAGACAAACCTTAAATTAACTTTATACCTAATAACTTCGAAATAAACTTCAAGATGATTTATTTGTTAAGACCCCATAGAGCGAATACGTCCAAAACGGTGTTCCGGGTTTTAAATGTCCATAATGTTTACTTTTTTTTTTAAATCTTTTACTGTCAGAATACAATAAAGAAATGTATAAACTACAGATTGACCGTTTCCAAAAATGATAGAAGTTATTTGAATTCTGTCAAAATGAACACAAACTAATGAAATATTACGAAATAATGCTATCTGGGTTCAATGAATAACTTGAATTTTTTGAATGGAAGGATACAAAAAATATGTATAAATGGTAAGTTTATTAATCAAACTCAAAATTGGTCGCATTTTTTTTTCGTAATAATGCATGTAAATTGTACAAAATAAAATAAACAAAACAGCTTCAAAAATCCCATACTAATTTTGTAGGGAAACAATTTGACAGAAAAACGCAGTGGTTTGCTCGGCGTTCCCGCCAGTCTGGAGCAAACTGTGAAGGCGAGAGGACGTCTGTTCGCTCCGCATGAATTCTAGCGCGCAGAAAAAAGAATACAGGCTTCAAATAAAAAAACCCGATTAGTATATAAAAATATTTTCTTCACGTAAAATATTATTTGTAAATAAATGTGTGTCAATTAATCAAAAATGTCTTTCGTTTTTTTTTTTAGAAAATATGGGAGTACGAAAACAAAAATACTATAATAAAAAAAGTAATCGAAGATTGTTTAGAAAAAAAAAGGTAAATTTTTCTACTTCCATATGATAATAATAATATAATATAATAATATTAGGATGATTTATTTGGTGAGCGCTGTTTTTGTGTGTATCACACCTCAAGAGCCCTCTGCGAGCTTGGTCGTCGCTGTAGAAAGCGCCAATTCTCAAGCAAGACCCAGTTGTTGTAAGGTTGGATGGACCTTTCAGTGACCGGTCTTTGGTAAAGGTTTATGAATTTTTCAACTCAGCGAGAGCACATTCGAAATATAAATGGTATATTTTTGTGCTCCGCCGAGATCCGAATCCACAACCTTCCATTTACGAGTTCGAAGTGTTTCCACTACGGACTACGGACCGGTCCAAGATGCCAACGACGCGCGGTGTACGTGAGCGGTCACCCATCCAAGTACTGTCCGCGCCCAATGTTGCTTGATCATTCCCATGTTTTTTTTTGCATTATTGAACTATACACGGATGCATAAATGAACGTGATTACTTTTTTAAAATACAAAAATGTATTTACATAATGGCGCTGAAAATGCTCATAGCAGATATAATAATAGGATGATTTATTTGGTGAGCGCTGTTTTTGTGTGTATCACGCAGATCACGGTCAAAACTTCCCAACTCTTGAAGCTTCAGTTACCATAGATCATGGCAGCAGTACCCCGAGTGTAACTTGTGTAAACTTATCTCGATTGTCTAAATCGAAAAAAAAATAAAACAAAAAAAAGACGTGCCGTCGTATATTTCATTCATTTTCGATTTACGCAATCGAAGGGAGTTTATAATTATTATATACTCGAGGTCGAGGCTGCTCCAGTGAGATACATATTATAATTCACGCAAGCCCTACGCTACGGACAACGGAATTATTATTATTGCTGATGTCAAGCAGTCAGTTCAATGATACGAGTATAATATTATGACAATCAGGTACGGCTCGTAGCATACCGTGCAACGTAGGCTTTATTCTCAAAAATATTTTAATTTGTATAAAAGGTTGGTATGAGGCTGACCACCCATACTGTAAATAATAGTTCACTTTACGAATGTCACCCCTGTTCTAGGGAAGGTCGGCAAGAGTTGCAGAGCTTATGTTATTTTGAGATTGGGTTTTTATGTTGTCCTTATACATGTCTGCTTGTGGAAATGCATGTTATAGGAGTTTTCAAATGTAAAATAATTATCTTTGCAACTAAGATTCAAATTTGGATGAAATTTGATTAACGCCTTACATTGTATTTGCCCGTCTGAAAGATAGTACTAATAACAAATATAAAAAACCATTTGTGCAGATATTAAGACAAAACAATTGAAAATACATTCAGGGTTTTTTTATTTAAAAATTGTGGAATGCCACATTACTAAAGCATTCACCCTTTTTTATTCCAAACTTGAGATGTTTTGTTTTGTCGAAGTCTTTATTATCACATTTATTTTACCTATTGCATTTAGCTCTTCGTGTGTCCCGTGAAAAAAAGTAATGTTATGCTTTAAAATGTCAGAAAACAAGAAAAAAATCAAGTAAAAAGTGAAAAATTAGAGTTTTTCGTGTTTTTTTTATCGAGCAAACTTTTCAGAATCGTGCTGTCAAGCGATTGCAACTCTTTATTATAATGGCAGTAAAAAAGTCTGATGTGTATGAATAATAGTGTTAAAATTTTCATTGATTTGGATCCTTTACTTTCCGAAAAATGTAATTTGGTTAGGCAAACATGTTTGCCGTTTATATCGCACGGCACCGCTTGACATTTTGCGCCGGGTAGCGCTTCGAGTTGAAAAGAGACAAACATATTCGATTCGAATAGATTTGCCACGTGCGCCAAGTATTTACTTTATAATATATACTTTTGACGTACCTTTACCCGCAAATGTATGAAAACTTAAATAGCGTTCCTAGTTAGCGTTCCAGTTTCCTTGTTTTTTTAAACGTTGTTGTTTAGTTTACACGTATGTTTTTTTTTACTTAAAAGGTACTTCTCTGAAGAGAAGAAAAATATAATAGATAAGAGTAAATTCGTTCTCGCATGCGATCGTTGTTTCGATAATAAAACTTTTGCAAAACGTAACAAGGAATTCTTCTTCTTCTTTCAGTAGGTACCATTTTTAACAAATATCGGCGATGATCATGGATATTTTTACTATGTATGCTACAGGTCTAAATAAGGATTTGGTGCTTTTGTTAACTACTAGGTAGGTCCATTTGCGGCATGTGTAAGCACGAACTTATACGTGTCTACTTGTACAAATGCATGTTATATAAGTTCCTAAATGTACTATATCTATGCAACTTAGATTCTTATTTAGATATTGCCCTATATTCTAATAAATTGAACGGCCTGTCTACTGATAGAACACTTGAGCTATGATAGAAACAAAAACAATGCTTACCGAATAAATCATTCTGTAAATTTATTATAAATAAAAATGGAAATATTATTTGGTTATACAGCCGTACAGTATATATTTTATCACGTTGAGTTTACTGTTTGCATGTAATTCACATCTCAATGGCCCGAACTGAAATGCCACCGGTATAATCCAACTTTAATTTTTACAATAGGTATGTAACAGTTTACAAAAATGAAATTTATCTCTGTAAAAAAATGTATGCAGGCATCACACGCAGTATGTACACCTTTAACCTTATATTCTACATCCATATTCCTCAAATGTATGAGGTATATAAAAATGCAAAATATAAGCCATAATGATTATCAAAAATGAACACTTCCATTTATGTTATGATTTATCTGAGTTTGAGTGATCGCGCGTGCACGGAGCGGTAGAGTCGATGCGCGCGCCGCAGCGCGCGGGAACCGAAGCAATTAGAGGTCAAAACTCAAAGGCATATTTGGAAGGCGCCCTCTTAAGCGCTGTTTTCGTGTGAATTACACCTCAAGAGCCCTCCATATAACTAAAGCAAATACACGATTAGTATAGGAAAGTGTTTTTATAAAATAATCTTTGCTATGCATTTTATTACATAGCTGGCAGATATTCAAACAGGGGTGACATAAAAAGTAATATGCCCACGTTTATGTTCTTCCTAAAAGGTAAATAAGGGTGACATATTAAAATATACATACACCTCAGGGATTTTCTGTTGTAAAAATGGGTAAGCACATAAATAGGGGTAGGTTACTATATTCTTTCCCTCTCCAAAAATGCTTTAAATTGCCGTGTAAGAGAGAGACGCAGATGGGGTAGGCTAGGCGCCGTGATTAGCGATAGGGGAGGAAAGATTTAATTTGGTGACGTCATGCGGTGTTGGCGAAATCAACCCCGTCTCTACCCCATTCTGTAGCACAACGTCTGCTGAGAGAACGCGTAGAGCTCTGCGGTATAAAGTCGTTGGGTTAGAATTGGCAACGTAGCCTGTAAGAGAGTAACTGTAACTGTAACAATGCCGTCATTCCGTAGTCAGAGCCTCTGCAGAGCTGCCTCTATTTCTTCCTATCCTATCTTCGTTCAATTCATTCATATCCATGACCTTTTTCATACATTTTCCTCTTTTACACTCACTTTGTAGGTATATCCCATTCTTTTACAATCTCGTCAATCTGTAACTGTAACTGTAACTCTGTCGCCATTCCGCTAGGGGTTGCCAGAGCCTCTGCAAAGCTGCCCCCATTTTTTCCTATCCTTACATACCTCTTTCAATTCATTCATATCCATCACCTTTTTCATGCATTTTCTTCTTTTACGCTCACTTTGTATATCCCATTCTTTCACAATCTCCTCAATCTGATCACTACATTCTTTTCTCGGTCGTCCCTTACCTCTTTTTCCTTTCACAGTTCCTCTGTATATATCTTTGTCAGTTTATCATCATTCATTCTTTCCACATGTCCAAACCATCTCATCACATTATTTTGTACCTTCGTAGTTTAGGCGAAATAATGAATTGCAAAGAATAAATCCTCGATGTGATATTGGCGGTACCAACGCAATCGTATATTGATACCGGCACTCATGTACGGAAGTGAAGTGTGGATTGAAAATGATAGTGAAATGAATAAAGTATATACGAATTGTGAAAGTTTGGGATATAGGAATTCCAAAATTTTAAAATATTGAATTACTTTTTTTGAAATTACTTTATTCCTTAAATTAAAAAAAAAAAAAAACTTTATTTGAAAATACTTTCAATACATTTTTTACAAGCCTAGACATATTATTGTTTCCCTTATCACCTGAGTGTGTTGATAGGTACATTTTTTTCATTTTCGTAATTTTTATAGCTACGGAATTAACCCAATGCACGCTACAGAGTGAATGTTGAAGAAACAAGTGTATGAAAAAAGAGATGGAAAGGAATTTGAGGATAAGAATAAGTGGAGAAGCTCTGCAGAAATTCTGGTCACTCCTAGTGGAAGGGCGATAGCGTTACAGTTACCTATTTGATTGCGGTGAATTTACCCGATGCTTTATATTAGGAGTGCAGGAGTCACAAAGTCGACCGGCATGTAATCAAAACAGGAAGACATTGGATTAGATTCCCGAAAACAAATAAAGGTAATTAGGTATATGATTTATTCATCGAATATGCTCTCAGCTTCATTTGAACGTAGTAGACCGTTTTTCATGCAACGTTGCCAGTTTCTGACTCGGAGCTTAAAGCGTCTGCAGGTGTGCTATGTAAGTACCTACTTGTCATGTTATAGGTAGTACTATTCTGCATGGTTCACCCCCCAACACGGGTGGGTTTGTATTTTTCAAGTGTAGGAAAGAACCGACCCCCTCATTACGGTAAACGAGAAAGGAAAATGCTCAGAGGGTTGTAGACTGACTGTGGGGGAGGAGGGAGAAGAGAAATTCCGTGTATTTTGTCATGTTTTTCAGGAAAATTGTAGGTACTACTCCAAATAATAATATCATCCTACATATACGAGAGTTCCCAAGTTTTAAACTAAGGGCATGTAGTTTTAAACAAAGGTTAGCGACTTTATGTTATGACACTAAATTAAAGAGGCTAGAACTCATTTCTTGTAAAGGCAGAGTAAACTTTGCCGGTATTTTATTTTGGGTTTTGAAATAAACACCGAAACGGGTAATCATTTCTGACACCCTCGGTGGGATTCGAACTTGAGCTCTCGGTATGAATTGCAAGCATTCTACCAACTGAGCTATCGACCAGACTTATACCACGAGAACATATTTTTCTTGCTTAAATGTGTACATTTTTTAAAGCCTATTCTTTAAACATTTGAACCGATCAATGGATCATCGTTTTTTTGTAAAGAAAATTTGCGTTAGGTGGCGGTTTAGCCATGGATTTTCTGTGTGTGAATGACACCGTATGCGAGTAATATAATCTACATTAGAAAAGGTAATTGATATCAACTGTTAACAAGCCATTCAGATACAATCAGTAAAATCTGTAACCGAGTAGGTATTGCATAAATACTCAACGCAAATATTGCGTAAAAACTCAACGCAAACGCAACTAAAGTAATTACACATACCAATGTATAGTGTAACTTTTTGCCTGCGTTATTCCCAAAGCATGTGCCAATTGCCAATCCCTTTGCCAATGTCACCCCTGTTTCAGGGAAGGTCGGCAAAAGTTGTGGGGCTTATGTTCATTTGAGGTTTGGATTTTATTTGTAAGTACACATTCAGCATTTGTCAGCGCGAACTACACTTGTTGGTTTGTGGGCATACATCTGAGAGCTTTAAATGAATATATCCTTGCAACTTAGATTATAGATTATTATATGTGTCCAGCAAAGCAAAGACCGGTCCGTAGCTCGGTTGGGAACCCAAAATCTTCCATTTACGAATCCGAAGTGTTACTATTGGACTGCGGACCGGAGCTCGATCGTGAAAATAGAAGCAATGTATGAACACTAAATCAATCACTAATGGTCATAATGTATCTTCCATACATTATTGCATTTACGCGATAGAGGGGAGTTTACGTGATGGTTTGTACTCGGGGTGCTGGTGTTTAAAATGAGAGTTTTGCTTGAGAGACTGGAGGCGCCTGTATCATATTCCCGGCGCCTTGTGTATTTGATACGATCACCTCAAGTGAAACAACCCAAATATTAAGCTATAGCTCGGTAGCTAGAACGTGGATATATGATAACAGTAATTTGAATCGAACAGAATCACGAAAAAGAGTTCTTTAGCTAATAGGTTGGTATGGGGTTTATATTAGTCAACGAACAAAAATTGTAATAAAAAACAAACCTCAAGTGAACATAACCCTTGCAAATCCTGATGCGTTCCCCTGAGACGGCGGTGGCATTTGCAAAAGTGAACTAAGTTTTTAGAGCATGATGGTTCACTTTGCCAATGTCACCCCTGTTTCAGGGAAGGTCGGCAAAAGTTGCAGGGTTGATGTTCATTTGAGCTTTGGATTTTAATATATAAGTAGGTACCTACACATGGAGAATTTGTATGCGCGAACTTACAAGTGTCTGTTTGTGGGCATGCATTAAATATGAATTTTAAATGTTAACAAATCCTTGCAACTTAGATTATAGATACAGGTGTTCCCGCTTTAACTTCCAGGCTCCCGGGTACAGCTTCCTTATGCTCGGCTTCCCTGTGATTGGCTGTCACTACAGCTCATACCCATGTCACTCCACCGCAAACAACCTCAAAACTGGAGGCTATCTATAATCAATAATCTAAGTTGCAAGGATATAATAACATTTACGATTCATAGAAAATGCATGACCACAAATAGACAAGTGTAAGTTCGCGCGAATGCGTCATGTGTAATGACAGATTAAAATTCAAATCTCAATGAACATGAACTTTGCAACTTCTGCCGACTTTCTCGGGAACAGGGGTGACATTGGCAAAGTGAACCATTTTTACAGTACCTATGGGTGGTCAGCCTCATACCAACCTAGTCATAATCTTTAATAAATTAACCTTAAACATTTAATATGAATCAAAAATCTTTGCAACATAGATTATATACGTAGGTTGTGCAACGACCACAAATTTTGCATCACAATCTTCACAACATATTTCCAAACAGCAACCAAAAACTTACTCAAGCGGAATAAAAATCCAAAAATCTGTATTGTTCGCCTCTAATGTGTACCTACGGGCAGACAAAGAATCGGACTCTGAAGAGGCGAGCCCATGTAAACGGATCTCCAGCAAACTCCGAAGATCGCTACTGTATTGATACAATTCAAGCAGGCGGAAATATAGGTAAAAAAATATTCAACCAATTATTGTAACGTTTTTGAAAAATAATACCATTTCGGTATAGTTCTTTGTTTGTAAGACTACCGAAAAAAAATGTGTGTTTGCTTTAGTTGAGACTACTAAGTTCGCAGAGTGCCCTTGGGTTATGATTCATGAAAGAACGGTGCCCACGAAATAAATCAGATCATATTGTTCTATATCTATCTATAATCTATAATCTGAGCTGCAAATATATTAAAGAATGAAAAAAAAACGGATTTTACTGACCGTGTAAAAGAGAAGAACGAATGCAAATATACATATTATGTTAAGACTTAAGGCTCATATTAAATGCATGCCAACAGTTCGCGCCTACACATTCTGCATGTGTGCATACAAGTAAACAAAACCTCACACGAACATACACCTTGCAACTCCTGCCGTCTTTCCCTGAAACTGGAGTGGCATTGGCCAAAATGAACCAATTTTCAACAAACAAATTTCAACAAATTTTCAAAAAACAAGAACCAGCACGGGGGGTCAGACTAAAACCAACCTCTTTGTTTCGATATTGTGAAATGAACCTGCAACAAATAAAAGAGTGAAAAAATGTGACTTCATACGCTCGTATTACTGGGGCAAAGGCAAACAAATATTTTATTATTGGTTTCAAAGGACTGTAGTTACATAGATGTGTGACGTTTGGACAACGAGAAAAATTCTAAATAAAATTCGTTTTCAGTCTATTTGACGAATTTCATGTTGAAAGAAGGAAATGAATTCGGAACAAAAATGACCTGACGTCACCTCGCCGGGTGGTTAATAAAATAGCATTCTGCATTTATGTTTTGGTGGCTAAGGACTCTAGTCACTTAGATCTGTGATATCACTCCACTACGTCACTAAAGAAAATTTTAAATGTTTCGACTCCGTCCATTTTAAAGGACTGAATTATTCGGCTGTTCACACTGTTTCTTACGTCTTTAATATTAGTTGCAAAGATACTAACATTGAAGATTAATATGCAACGCATGTCTACAAACAAACACGTGTAAGTTCGCGTTTACACTGCACGCTCAAATGCAAAATGAGACACGAAACTCAGATAAACACAAACCCATCACACCTTGCCGACTTTCCCTGAAACCGAAATGACATTAATAAATAATATTAGGATGATTGATTTGGTGAGCGCTGTTTTTGTGTGAATCCCACCTCAAGAGGCCTCTGTGAGCTTCTTTCAATTCTCAAGCAAAACCTGTTTGCCGTAAGGCTGGATGGACCTTGGACATTGTTTTTAATAAACTGAAATCTTACTTTTCGAAGGCTCCTTTGTCTTCGTAGGTGTGGAAGATCCGAAGACTGTTTTTTGTGGAGACGATGGCCCGGTGTATTCCTTGGATGGAGACGATCTTCCAGACGTATCGTACGGTTCTTTGGTGCTGGGGATCTTCTTCGCAGGAGAATGCTGGAACCGTTGAAGGGAATCCAAGGTGTCTGCTTGAGCGGTCTCATACTGCTTCTGGAGCCTGTCGGATAGCAGTTTGGATACTCGAGCTGGCGACAAAAGAAAAAGAAGGAAGTTAAAGATGATTTTCTAAATATATCTTTACGCTATTGGGTTATACCACGGTTCTACAGTTATCAAAAATAAATAGGTGCTTGATTTTTTTTACTTGTTTCTTACTTGCAGTGTTTACCTACACCATTCGGAAAGGCCTAATCATTATTTCTTACAGGTAAGGTAGGCAGCCTTACGCTACGACAGGGCAGATTTTTTTTATTGAAAATCTGATCGACATCAAAGTTCAAATGTTTATTTGGAGGGTAAGCTCTACAAATCCTGAAAACTTGATGAACATTTTAGTCAGGCATGAGAAGCAACATTCCATACATTTTACGAAAAAAAATTATTCCACCTAGGGAGCTGGGAAAACTCCACTTCAAGTGAAGTGGTTGGCGTAAGGCCGGCTCTTTTACCTCTGAAAATAAATATATTCCATTCGCCATTTGCGAACCACTCGGCGACAAAACGATAAGACGATATATAAACAAATAACAGTGCTATTCACAAAACATTTGGTCCAAGGCTGATCCACGGATCATTGTTTCATGTAGTAAGTGTAGTTTTACTGCAGGCTGCATTGCAAAAACCCAGCCTCATACCCGTTCCGTTTATACACTTCCATCCGGGGAAGTACTTATATCACAGAACGCTCATGCAATGCTATATTTTGTTTGTTCCGAAAGGCCTTCCCGATCGTCGTGAGCCGACCCAGCAGTCTTGTCTTGTCTTGTATCCTGCTGCCATTCCTCTAGGGGTGGCCGGTACCTCCACACAAGTGCCTTCACTACACTCTGTCCTTGCATACTTCTTTAATCTCATCTAGTTTCATCACTCATTTCATGCACGCTCTTTTCTTGTTTCCACTCTGTAGATTCCATTCATTCGCAATCTCACTTATCTGATCAATCCATTCTTTTCTAGGTCTTCCCCTTCCCCGCTTACGTAGCTTACCACGCTTACCCAACAGTGAATCTAGATTTACTTGTTCGTCCACTAGAGAAAAGAGCAAAAACCCGAAGTTACTGACTCGGTGCAGATGAGCCATGGCTTTGCTGTTAGAGAATAACACTGTAAGGATTCATACAAAATGTACGCCCACAAGCAGACCGGTGCAAGTTCGCGCTTACATATGCCGCATGTGTAATAACACCCAATAAAAACCCAAATTTCAGTCGAACACAAACCCGGCAACTCTGCCGACCTTCCCCGAAACTGAGGTGCCGTTAACAAAGTGAACCATTTTTACAGTAGGCATGGGTGGTCAGGAAGAAAAAAAAGAAGAAGCCGTGTATTCCCCGCGCTTCAGACCGCCTACCTTTCCACAGCCCCTCGTCATCCCTGCACATTGGCCGGTATTAATTTCAACCCATTGTGAGCGGGCTCCTTGTGTAACGCTATACCTCTGTATGGGAGGCAGCCGCAGTATGGGAGTGAGAATACCCCGGACAAATGCTGCCACTTAATTATCAAGTGTACGCTCATCATCTGCATCATCATAAATAAGTAAATGCATATTAGGATTATTTAGGGCTTTGGCTGAATCCAAGATTGTCCTCCACTCTCGCCCGCCCATCGCCTTTGCTCTCCAGCTACGTATGTCTGGATTGGCTGCATCTGCGTTAACATGGTCCATCTATCGCATCTTTGGCCTTCAAACTGATGTGTCAATGGGCTTCGATAGATCTTACCGTATCTATATCTATGTAACAAGGCGGCTTGTAAACAGCTGACCGCTGTACCATACAAATGTACCAGCTGTTTACACGCCGCCATCTAATCTAATCTAATCTAATCTAAGCTGCAAAGATATATATCATTTAAGATTTACACTAAATGCATTCCCACAAGCAGATATGTATAATTTCGCGCTAACACATGCCGCATGTGGACCTACAATATAAAAACCCAATCTCAAATGAACATAAGCCTTGCAACTCTTGCCGTCTTTCCCTGAAACAGGGGTGACATTGGCAAAGTGAACCAATTTTTATATTATGGGTGGTCAGCCGCATAACAACCTATAAGTCAAGGAACATACATGACAAATTACATTTTTTTTAAATCAAAGATTAAAAATAACAATATATACATGGACATAAAAAACTAAATCATAAAACCAATTTCACTTTAACAAACCCTAGCCGCCAACATCACAGATCAACCGCCATTTCTTTCTATCCTTGCATACTTCTTTCATTTCCTCCAGAGTCATAACCTTCTTCATACAAGCTCTTCTTTTATTATGACTCTGGATATTCCATTCATTCGCAATTTCGGATATTTGGTCCATCCATACCTTTCTCGGTCTTCCTCTACCACGACATCCATCTATTCTACCAACATATACTTTCTTCGTCAGTCTTTCCTCATTCATTCTCTCCATATGCCCAAACCATCTTAACAAACTTCTTTTAATCTTCACTTTCACACTTTCTTTTGCACCACATTCTTTTCTTACAAAATCATTCCTCACCCTGTCACTCCGTTTTTTCCCAATCATACTTCTTAGAAAGTCCATTTCAACAGTATGGACTTTACTAATTTCACTTTCATTCACCGTCCAGGCCTCGCTTCCATACATCAAGGTGGGTAAAAGTATGCCACTGCGTACCGCCAATCGAGCATTGTTTTATTGAATTCTATCAACAAATAAATAGCTACGATAAGATCTACTGACGACCGTTGAGACTGCAGAGACTGGTCTCCTTGTTGTGCTGAGAGTGTTAGGCGGGGGCTGGCGAAGTTCATTCTAATTATGTAATCAGCCCTACTTTTATTAGGTCAGTACCTAATCTATTTTTTTTTCGCCTTTTTCGTTCTCATACTACCTATAATTTAATTTGCCAATATATATTAACATTGAAGATTACTAAAAGATAACTAAATTTCACATATTATTTTACATATTATTTGCCAATGTCACCCCTGCTTCAGGGAAGGTCGGCAAGAGTTGCAGGGCTTATGTTCATTTGAGATTGGGTTTTTTATATTGTAGATCCACAATCGGCATGTGTAAGCGCGAAATTATGCGTGTCTGCTTGTGGGAATGCATTTAATATGAATCTCAAATGATACATATCTTTGCAGCTTTGATTTAGATTTAGATTTTAGAAATGCATGCCCACAAGCAGACACATGTAATTTTTTACTGAAATATTTTTTTATGGTTTTCCTTTGCCGTGCTTGAATTGTCTAGAATCAAAGGCGGCAATGCAGGATTGTTTCTCGATGGAAGTTATGGAAACACAGGAAATTAATTTATTATCATTTTGATGTAAAAACGTCTGTCTGTATGTGTGTGTGTGTGTGTGTGTGTGTGTGTATGTGTGTATGGCGAAGAGCACATTCGAAATATAAATGACTTATTATTTATCCTGTCGTTCAGACCGATCTATAGCTAAGTTGGTGGAATGATTGCATTCCATACCTGAAGGCTAGGTTTAGATCCCCACCAAGGGTGACAGAAATGATTTACCGTTTAGGTGTTTACTTCAAACCCAGACGTTGCGTGAACAATCCTAGATAGCCGGTTTTGCTTTCATACGACTCACTTATTCCTCTTGACGTTTCGCTGTACGTATTGTTCAGCAACAATCATTGCCGGCACAATGCCCGCCTCCTGATTGGCCAGATGTGTGTCCCCCACATCGGCGTCATATGAAAACAATGGCAGACACGGAGAGCGAGGGGACACACACACATCGCGCGTGTGTGAGAGGGTGCCCACATACGCGTATGTGCCGCATGTTAGGTGCGGGCCAATATGGCGTATGGAGTGACGCCATTGCGACAAGACAAATGATAGACTCGGCACACTTACAAAAATCTCTCATTTGTGTGACGTCTATCATAAATGCCACGCAACTCGCAGAGCTACTAATCTGTACATTTGTGCAACTTCTTGCCGCGTTATTCCCGCAGGGGTCGCACGTGGCGAGTAGAACCTATACTTATTTGTATTGGCCAGTCCGTAGTCTAGTGGTAACGCTTCGGACTCGTAAATGGAAGGTTGTGAGCTCGAATTCCGGCGGAGCAAAAAAAAAATACCATCCATATTTTTAAATATGCTCTTTACTGGGTTGAAAAATCCATAGATATACCATTACCAAAGACCGGCCACTAAAAGTTCATACAGACTTACATAAACTGGGTATTGCTTGAGTATTGGCGTTTTCTATAGCGACGACCAAGCTCGCAGAGGGCTCTTGAAGTGTGATTCAAACAAAAACAGTGCTCACTAAATAAATCATCCTAATATTATTATTATTATTCCTTGACTTATAGGTTGGCATGAGGCTAACCACCCGTTCTGTAAAAAATGGTTCACTTTGCCAATGTCACTCCTGTTTCAGGGAAGGTCGGCAAGAGTTGCAGGGCTTCTGTTCATTTGAGATTGGGTTTTTGTATTGTAGGTCCACATGCGGCATGTGTGAGCGCGAAATTATGCGAGTCTTCTTGTGGGAATGCATTTAATATGAATCTCAAATGATACATATCTTTGCAACTTAGATTTAAATTATATGTTTTTGATCTATTTGACCTTCTCTGAAATGGGAGTGACTTTGGCAAAGAGAGCCCTTTTAACTGTATTTTACCTGTATTTTTATGATTAACTTATAATTAAGTCCATGTGTATAATAAGATATGAATAAATTTAAACATCAGTGGCGAGTTGTCGTATGAAACAAGGCTGGTCGGCGCGCTTTGTGCATTTCAATAAAGACGTATTGCTTTTGGCGGGAAAACGACCTCCGCATACAGCCGCCATCTTGCCAATGCTGCTACACGGTGGGTGAAGGTGATTAAAAAAAATAAAAAAATCTAACTATGTATACTCTAAGTTGCAAAGAGTTTAAAAATTTAACATTTACAAAATTTTATAGAACTAAAACAATTATGTTAAAACACTGTGTTATTTTCATTCACTTTATTAAAATACACGAACGTAAGAAGTAGGTACTTTTTATTAACTGCTGTTAACGTGAGACCATTTTTTTCGCTTGTTATCTATCGATATGATTGCCATTACCAGACTGCATGGGCACAACAGGGAGCGTTTCTAAGAAACGGATCCGGTAGGAAATGTGGAGAAACAGATCGGCTACAAGTTTTTTGTAAAATGTTGATTTGTATGTCGGTGTTATGGCGAGGGCATAAAAGCGTATGTTCGAGTAGCGTATTTGGAACAGAATAACGTTGGTTCGAATCGGGTCTGGCCCACTTGACCATAAATTCGACGCTGCTTCAATAGATGGCATAGCATGCACACAACTGGCCAGGCAAAATAGGTTGGTGAATTGCATTCCTCTTCACAAATCTATTTTATGAAAAAAAGTTTATTTTGCGGTCCCCCTGTAGCGGCGGACTGAAAGGAGTAGCCGCCGTGACATTTTTATTAGCGCCGGAAGAGGACAGACCACCTTGTAGCTGTGCCTGCCTACCTCTCCGTGCATTTCCGTACGCCCCAATGTTTCTCTTACCCCTTTCCTAAAAAAATTGATAAAGAAGAAAAAAAAATTAATTATTAGCTGAATTCACCACCACTTAATCAATGATCTAATCTATGTTGCAAAGATATGTAACATTAGGGATGCACATTATATGCATTTTCACAAGCAAACACGTATAAGCTCGCGCTTGCATATATCTTGGGATATAATTTCTGACACCGTTGGTAGGGATCGAAACTTCTACCAACTGAGCTATCTACCGGACAAAGAGCATGTTTGAAATCAAATGACAATATTTTGAAGGTAAAATATAAACTGGTGTTATGGTTGCTAAACACATAAACAAATTACATTTGGAAAATTCACACTTTTGATTTAGTCACGGATATATAGTTCATGCTTAATTATCGTGCAGAAAGGGTGCTTCCTGAAGACGTTGGCAATAACGCCGAAACGAAACATTGAGAATAATGTAAGTTCTTCCACAACGCTAACTACTAAAATATCCATCAAGTGTCAATATATTTTTGTGTACCGCTGTGAATCAAACCTGGGAATATAACTGTGATAACTTATACAGACATATGTGCCTACTACTGAATAAAGCGCGTAGTATTATAATAATAATCATCTAAGTTGCAAAGATATATTAACATTCAAAACCCATATCAAATAGACCACAAACAGACACGTGTAAGTACGCGCTTACAAATGCTGAATGTGTACTTACAACTTAAAACTAAACCTCAAATGGACATACACCCTGCAACTTTTGCCGACCTTTTCTGAAACCGAGTTGACATTGGTAAAGTGAATAATTTTTGACAGAATGGGTGGTCAGCCTCAAACCAACCTATAAGTGAAGGAAGGAACTCCGTGATAACTTATACATACATAGACCGTGTCTACTACTGATTGAAGCGCGTAGTACTAAATTTTGATGAGTTATAACTTATAGTTGATAAAGAGTATGATGCGAGCTCATGCGTAGATATTTATTAAAACGAACGAGTCGAGCAGGTAATATAATTTCTGTATCTGATGGATATTTGGTTGTGAGCATGCTGGTTTACAGTTATCGACAATAAAGGGCGCGCAGATCCAATATCGTGAACGTTTATTTACGGCGCAATAGTGCGGCGGAGACGTTCGGCATTTCGGCATCGTGGGGGGTGGCTTGGGGGTGGGAGGGTGGGCTCCCAGGGTGGTGGGAGATGGGGAGAGTGGTGGGGGCGGAGATGTCGCCATCTGCCACGCGGCTTCCCTCCACAAGACTTGTTAACAACTAGAAGGAAAATCTATAATCCGCTATAGCCTCAATCAGGCTTGAAATTGAACGGTATTTAGGCTTGGTATTTTCAACGTTAGTATATTATGTGACTTAAACGTCCAGTGGCGACCCAGGATGTCCAAGCGGGGAGTCCCCAACTGAGGTGGACCAATGGAACTGCAGGCAGAGGATGGCTAAACACAGCAGCCGATAGACAGGAAAGGAGAGGATTTGAAGTCTCATCAGCACGGTAATTCTTACCTACCGAATATCGGTAATATTTGTATGCAGTATGAAGACCTATCAATTCAAGATGGCCGCAAGTGAACAGCTGATTAGTCTTCATACAAATATTACCGATATTCGGTATATAAGAATTACCGTGGGGATGAGACTTTCAGCCCAGTATGACGAAGAGAGGAGCGGGGATACCCCAACGGAGGTGGCTGGGCGACATCAAGGGAACTGCAGGCAGAGAATGGCTGAACACATCAGCCGATAGACATGAATGGAGAGGGTTGGAGGAGGCCTACGTCCAGGAGTGGACTGAGAAAAGCTGAGAAAGAAGAAAAGGAAATTTCAACTGATAAAAAAACTACCTACACGATTGACATAAGTGCGTCATTTCAGTCAGTATAAATTCGCTATGCTTACGTTGAATATATGTACCTCGCTCTTAATGAATTTTCATGTTAAACTAGCAGTGGAGTATGACAGGAAAAACTCTCAGAGATAGAGATAAGAATGGACGAGTAAAAGAGAAATAACAGGCTAACCACCCATTTTGTAAAAGATTCTTCACTTTGCCTTATTTCAGGGAAGATCGGTAAGAATTGCAGGGTTTATGCTCATTCGAGCTTTGTGTTTTTATTTTGTAAAATATGTTCTACTTCTGTAATGTCGTTTCAAAGATTATCGATTATTATTCCTTGACTTATAGGTTGGTATGAGGCTGACCACCCATACTGTAAAAAATGGTTCACTTTGCCAATGTCACCCCTGTTTCAGGGAATGTCGGCAAGAGTTGCAGGGCTTATGTTCATTTGAGGTTTGGATTTTATTTGTAAGTACACAATCAGCATTTGTAAGCGCGAACTACACGTGTTTGTTTGTGGGCATACATCTGAGAGCTTTGAATGAATATATCCTTGCAACTTAGATTATAGATTATAGATTATAGATACAAGTCGCTGGAAAATAGGGAATAGTTTTTTGATTCGATTGACATTAAATTTCACATGAACTGCTCCAAGAATATTTTACATGCTTCCTGAAAACTTGATGAAAATTGGTGGAGCGGTTAAGGAGTAGGTACATACGAAACAAACATATTATATTAAACGCCCTTGGGGTGGCCAGTGTCACTAAACGGTGCTATATAAAACTGTCAAATTATTATTATTATTAATACATACATACATAGACATTTATATAATTAGATAGATTAGAGATATAAGTGACATTGAAAAGAGAAGAAGAAGATCTTCACGAATTGATTGAAATGCAAAGCTATAGTCTTACGCTGGTATGAGTATAATGTACCCGAAATGAATAGTATTGAGTAGATGACGTGGAGTGGTGGGCTGAGTTGATGGATTTGACGTTTCCTGTCATGCAGGAGCTGATGATGTATGGCTCGGGGACCAACGTCTTGTCTGCAGTTTTTGTTGCCGTGCTCGCGTCCGGCGGCAATCGGAAGTGCTTTGATGTACCGAGATGGTAACAACTATACCCACGCTATACCTATGCTGAGGTAACAACTATACCTATGCTGAGGTAACAACTATACCTATGCTGAGGTAACAACTATACCTATTCTGAGGTAACAACTATACCTATGCTGAGGTAACAACTATAGCTATTCTGAGGTAACAACTATATCTATGCTGAGGTAAAAACTTTACCTATGCTGAGGTAACAAATATACCTATGCTGAGGTAACAATAATTATACCTATGCTAATGTAACAAGTGCACGTATGCCAAGGTAACATGTATACCTATGCTAAGGTTCCAAATATACCTAGTTAAGATAACAAATAAACCTATGCTAAGCCACGGTATTTTCAACGTGAGCTTTTGTCCGGTTGATAGCTCAGGTGGTAGAGTGCT
Source organism: Agapetus fuscipes (assembly GCA_951799405.1). NCBI lineage: Eukaryota > Metazoa > Arthropoda > Insecta > Trichoptera > Glossosomatidae > Agapetus > Agapetus fuscipes. The sequence goes on from OX637344.1 coordinate 9,643,628, forward strand.
TGCATTCCATGCCGAAAGCTCGGGTTCGAATCCCACCGAGGGTGTCAGAAATGATTTCCCGTTTCGGTGTTTATTTCAAACCCCAAAATAAAATGAAATGAGTTCACAAGAAATGAGTACCAGCACTCTCGGGAGCTGGGAAACCTCCACTTCAACTGAAGTGGTTGGCGTAAGGCCGGCCCCCTTACCTGTAAAAATAAATAGGTTCAACTCGCCACATGCGACCCCTTCGGGGATAACGCGTCAAGAAGTTACACTATATGTGTAGCTTAGTTGCGTTTTTTTTTTTTTTGCTTATGTGATTTGAAACTGATAAAAAAGTACCCAAACGATTGAAAGATATGTGTCCTTTTCATTGAGTATTAAGTTTCAATGCTAACGTTGAAAATACGGGGCCTTAGATTCCAACTATACAGGGCTAAGGTTCCAACTATACCTTTGGTATTACATACTTAGGCCCGGTATTTTCAACGTTAAAATATGTGACATTAACCTGATAAAAAAATTACCCACATGATTGAAATAAGTGCGTCCTTTCCATTTAGTATAAAGTCGCTATGCTATCCCTGAAAATACTACGCCTTAGTGTTTTTTTTTAAATTAACCATTCAAATATATTTTACACTACCCGCGAGCTTCTGAAAAACCTTCTCGGATTGGGGAATTTCCCAAAATTTCAGTTAAGTAACTTTTTTCAGTACAACATTTTTTTTAAATTTGACCTTGAAACATAATATAAATCTAGAAAGCATACCAGTAGGTACGAGTTGCTCTTCTCTCGCGCTTTCCTTTGTAAAGTAAATATTTGATATATTGCCGAGAGGTGATCGCTGCAGAACTAATTTCACAAATATGCCCCGCTTTTTAATGGAAGTCGAACCCCGCTAGGCCAAAGGAGAGAGGTATATGGGGTATAGTCTGTAGAGGGAGCTTAGTGAAGAATACGAACAAATGCCGTTTAGGAAAATTACCAGGATAGGCGAACGGACTCGGCACAAATTTCATAGATAAATATATAAGCACAGATTGAAGTCTGTTCAACTGTGCAAGTGGCTATTCATTGTATATTCCATTAAAATAATCAAGCTGGGAAAGTATTTTTTAAAGGAATTCTGTGCGGGAGACTCTCCAGATTCCAGAGAATCTGGAGGTCTATGGCACTTGTTGGAGTGTCGCTGAGGTGTGGATGTTCTGATTCTTTGAAGGAAGGGTGTTAGCTGCGTAGTATTTTGTTGTGTTGCGTTTGTTTTGAGACATTTCAAAGAAGTGGCGATTGATGTTGGTTTTGAATACGACAGGACTGAATGAAGGTGGGGACACTGATATCGGTAACTCGTTCCATAAGCGGGCAATTTGGCAAAGGAATGAGTTTTGAGAACACCAAGTTCTAATATGTAGTTTTGATATCGACTGCAAAAGGATGAATTTGAGCTGTTCTTCGAGTTGCCCTTGTTAAAACGAGAAGATATTTCATCAGAACACACCGTTGGACAACGAGTACCGATGGAGGAGGCTGAGCATTTCAATCCTCCTTCAATGTTTGAGAGAATGTAGGCTAGCTGTGAGAGTAGGGTCAACTCTCACATTATTGTGTTTATTAGCTTAGATCGTGTAAAATGTGAATTTCATTGAAAGGTCATCTTTGAATCAAATGGTAGATAAGCCAAACAAGCATTAGGAGGACGTGCTGGAAAAATAAACATTGGGTTCTAAAACTGGCAGGAATCTACTGGTCTTACTTAGTCAGCTACTTCTTGTCCACAGGTAGACATAGGCCTCCCCCATATCTTTCCAAGCGTCTCTGTCCTGGGCTCTCTGCATCCAGTGGCCAGCAACTCTTTTAATATCATCTGACCATCGTGTAAGAGGCCTTCCTCTAGTTATTTTTTTGTCTTCAAGAGGTCTACTGATCTACCTGATTTGAAACATTCTAGAATTCACAGTTTTTGATATGTGTGTATCAAATGAAAAATGCAAAATTGATGTGGAGTTTTAAACAAAACGTCGCTTGTTCGTGTTAGATAGTGGAGTGCTGGCGGATATTGCCGGTTGGATCGAAGCGGTATTATTGGATTCTTTTGTGCTCGGCTGAGAAAGGCCGCGGGTTAGCGATGGCCGGGTAAAACATATAGAAGAGGAGATTGGAGTGCTGCCTTAACCTATACCCCTATACACAACAGTTTTAACAGTTTTTAAGGTTTAATTTTTAAACCACTTTACAGTTAGAATTTTGATACAAAGGAGTTAGTTTGAGCCTTGTTTTTGGTTTAACAAGTCTAATGAATAAGACCAACCAAGGTTTCATTAGAAAATATTACTATTAAGTAGGTACTTAAATATACTAGAAATCTTAAGTTTTTCAGAGATAATAGGTATGAGGCTGATATCCCATTCTGCAAAGATTTAGTTAAATTTTTCCAATGTTTCCTATGTTTCAGAGATATGCAAAAGAAGTTGCAAGGTTTATGTTCATTTAAAATTTGAGATTTCATTTTGAAAAGTATTGCATTATGTGTGTGCGCAAACTTACGCGTTTTTGCTTACAGCCGTGCATTTTTGATCTGAAAAGCTCAATATAACTAAAATTATAGGCTGACCTCCCATTCTGCAAAATTGGTTCAATTTTGTCAATGTCACGCTTGTTACATTAAAGGGTAGCAATAAATGAAAGGTTTGGGTTCATTCGTCATTTGGGGTTTAATTTTGTGTGAACATATGCAGCATGCGCAAACTTAAACGTATCTGCTTATTATTATGACGTACGTTAAATATGAAAATTTTACATAAATATGTAAATCTGGTCACGTATTGCACCCTCCGCGTGAGTAGGTTCAAAATCTATCTATAATCTAAGTTGCAAGGATATATTCATTCAAAGCTCTCAGATGTATGCCCACAAACAAACACGTGTAGTTCACGCTTACAAATGCTGATTGTGTACTTACAAATAAAATCCAAACCTCAAATGAACATAAGCCCTGCAACTCTTGCCGACATTCCCTGAAACAGGGGTGACATTGGCAAAGTAAACCATTTTTTACAGTACTATGGGTGGTCAGTCTCATACCAACCTATAAGTCAAGGAATAAATGGCGTTAAAAATACTTTTTTATAATAATGAATTTCTCTCCCGCAACTTTTGTTGATCTCATCCAAGGCTGTATTTGAATTGTACCTACCAGCCCGAGGCCTGTCGATCTCCAGCCTTTCACCCCGGGTTCTCTTTTCTTGTTCCACATTTATCTGGAATTGGCTGGCTGGCCAATAATGGCTGAGGAAGGAAGGAAGGTGGCCGCCATTGGCTGAAGAGGGGAAGGCATTGCGGTGATCCGGACCCCAAATATACAACATTTATGTTCAAACTCAGCCAAAATGTTCTACCGAGAATTGCAAGAAACAAACTGCTGACGATGGATGTAAGACTCGCGGTACACAATGGCATACTGTTGCCGACATTGATGTATGGAAGTGAAGCGTGGACTATGAACGACAGCGAAATGAGTGAGGAACGGGTAAAAGAGAAATGCAAGTTGAAAGAGGATGCGAAAGAGAAGGTAAAAAATAATGTGATAAGATGGTTTGGATATTTAAAAACAATTGACGTTGAAAGACTGACAAAATGAATATGGAGAGTAAATGTAAAAGGAAAAATAGGAAAGGGAAGACACACAGAAATATGATTGGATCAGATTTGTGAAATGGTGAAAGAATAAAGAGTGAATGTAAAAGAAGAAAATCAATGAATTGAAAGAGGAATGCATGGATAGGAAGAAATGGCGACAACTCTGCAGAGGCTGTGCCCATCACTAGCGGAAAGACGACAGAGCTACAGTTACAGCATGGAAGCGAAAACGTTCACTAGAAACCGCTGTAGTTGCACTACGTTTTTTTTTATTACTAAAACGCTACTTTTAAGTGTGAGTAAACCCTTTTATACTTGGGGTGGCCTGGCTGGCATACTGCACACCAAGCCTGTCCATAGGGGAACAGGGAAACCCCCACTTTCAATACCGTATGTGTATTATACACCCACGGGGTTGCGATCGGATGGGAACACAGCGGCACAATAGAGGCGAGATCTGTAGGGATATAAAAGAAATGAATCGAACGGTGTAACTGTGACTGAGTTACGTTCACGACTGGGTATCGCCCAGGGGTGAATATTGCATCTATAATAATCTGTAATCTAAGTTGTAAAGATATATTAACATTGGAAATTCACATTAAATGCATGCCCACAAACACAAACAGTTTCTTATGAAGTGAGATTAATTTTAATTTTATTATCTAAAATAATTTTAATTATAAGATTAAATTTTTTAGATTTATGAGTTAATCAGGATAATATCTGATTTATTATTTTATTATTCCCTTTATCTTTAATATGGTTTTCTTCTATATTAGCAGAAACTAATCGAACTCCCTTTGACAGACACGTATTAATTCAGTATTAGGTTTTGCCATGTGATGTACTGTCATGTGTCGTTATGTCATGTGTCGTTATGTCATGTGTCGTTATGTCATGTGTCGTTATGTCATGTGTCGTTATGTCATGTGTTGTTATGTCATGTATCGTTATGTCATGTGTCGTTATGTCATGTGTCGTTATGTCATGTATCGTTATGTCATGTGTCGTTATGTCATGTGTCGTTATGTCATGTGTCGTTATGTCATGTGTTGTTATGTCATGTATCGTTATGTCATGTGTCGTTATGTCATGTGTCGTTATGTCATGTGTCGTTATGTCATGTGTTGTTATGTCATGTGTCGTTATGTCATGTGTCGTTATGTCATGTGTCGTTATGTCATGTGTTGTTATGTCATGTATCGTTATGTCATGTGTCGTTATGTCACGTGTCGTTTTGTCACTATGTCGTTCCGCTATGCATAGACCCCGCTATGCGTTCTCATAGCATCACTTCCACAATTGAGGGTCCCCAGTACATTAGAGGCCCTCAGGGTACGTACACACACACAACAGGACGCGGCGTTTGATTTCTGAATTGGACCCATTGAAAAGAACGCTCAATAAAAATAATTGGCATTTACCAATTCACCGAAAGAGAAGGGTGCTGCGCATTCATGCCACGGACATGTCTACATGAAAAGGCTCTATAGAGTGCGGTGGATAAAAAATAATTCATAATAATAATACTATAAGGCAGGGATGAACATTCGATAGAAGCTAATAATCACAAAAATAATGTTTACTTGACTTTCCGTCAAAATGAGCTCCGCATAAGCAAAAGTTGTGATATTACCAACTTAAAAGTTAAGAAAGTTTTACGCAACTCAGCTCCACATGCAGTGCAAGTTCTAGCCGCGTTGTCCTATTTTTTCACAGCTAAGAGGGCCCCGCCGAACTAACGCCAACCACAGTGAACACAACAACCGATAGACAAACATGGAGAGGATTGCTGGAGGCCTACATCCAGAAGTGGAGTAAGAATGGCTGAGGAAGGAAGAAGAAGAAGACTTGAATCGAAGTTGGGTTTCCATTTCTTGTGAAGGATGAGTAAACCCTGCCGGTTCTATGATTTTTGGGTGTGAAATAAACACAGAAACGGAGAACCATTTCAGACACCCTTGGCTGGGATGAACCACAGCACTCTGGTAATGAGCGCAAGGGCTCTACCAACTGAGCAATCGAACGGGTAGAAAAGTATTTTTTAGGTATTCGCAAGATACAGTTTTGAAAAATAGTTTTTGTAAATGAAATAACATGGGTTAACAATTTTTGAGATCCGACGGAACTGCAAAGTATCTATGCTAAAGTATACTAAGATAAAACTCTAAGTACTTCATGTACATGTAGGTACAACTTGAAGGAATTTTGTTAAAATGTTTTTTTTTACTTTTGTCTAATGAGCTTCTGACATTAATTACTTATAAACTAAAATTTTCATTTTATTTCATTTTTTAACTTAATATGTTCATCGTTTTACTGATTTTTCTATCCTTTTGTTTCATTTTATTTTTGTTTTTTTCTTTCTTTCTTTCACCAAAATTTTCAACTTTTACCATAAATGAACTAAATTTTATCTCTTTTCTACATACAAAAGTTCTGTTTTTCCTTTTTCTGTAAAGATCGTAATTCAAAATTTCAACTTTTACTTTTATCATACTTGTCCACGCACAGGCTATGCCCATGTGGGTTTCTCTTTTAATTTTTTTTTTAAATGTATATTTTTATCTGTATTTTTGAAGAGGAATATTAATAATAAAAAAAAACAAAAATGTGGAGAAGGAAAAAACATTAATGAAAATTGTCGCATGCAAAAAACAACCCTCATTTAATTTTGCTCATGAAGCTCCAAGTGGTATACTTGAGGAATGTGATTACAGGCTGAAAATCATCAAGGATATCAGTCAGTTTATTTTTGACAAGGCTTGATAAAAAATGAGAAGTTTGTTATGCACTTACTTGACGTAGTAACTATGCAATACCTACAATCACGTGCAGTTAAAAATCACAACTAAGCTACACATAAAGCGTAACTGCTTGCCGCGTTGTCCCCGAAGGATTTCGCATGGGGCAAGTGGAACCTATTTATTTTACAGGTAGGGCAAGGGGGGCAATTCAGTTGAAGTGGGGGTTTCCCAGCTCCCGAATGGGCTTGTTCTCATTTCTTGTTGGCTACTAAATCTTGCCGGTATTTATTTTGGGTTTGAAGTAAACACCGAAACGGGAAAACATTTATGACGGTGGGGATCAAGTCCCTGCTCTTGGCATGTGAATTAAATAATAGACGGTCCATCCAGCCTTATGACTAAGGATCTTGAGGTGTGATTCACACAAAAATAGCGTTCATCAAATAAATCCTTCTTATTATAATAATAATTATATGCGGCTGACCACCCGTGCTGTAGAAAATGATTCATTTTGCCAATGTCACCCCTGTTTCAAGGAAGGTCGGCCGGAGTTGCAGGGTGTATGTTCCCTTGAGATTCGGGTTTTTATATTGTAGGTCCTTATGCGGCATATTTAAGCGCGAACTTATACGTGACTGCTTGTGAAAATGCATATAATGTGAATCTTTAATTTTACATATATTTGCAACTTAGATTAGATAGCCGCTGAGATGAGTGCGTGCGTGTCTGGAGCCTTCTAGCGTATACTCGATTGCTAGTGTTTACGAAGAACATAAAGTTGAGTTATAAGTACAAAAAGAAAAAGAAGAAATGTTTGCAGTAGATTAGAGAGGCCTATTTCGCACAGCACATTTGCGAGTTATCACACTGTCGCTACAGACAGCTAGCAAAAAGGGCATTGCGCACGCACCTCGGAGTATCGATCACCTCCGCCCCTCGCTCCCCCAGGGGGCCTCAGGGAGCGGGGGGCACATAGGGGGCGTACATAAGGGACACCGCCCCCTCCACATAGCGCCAACATCTTTTGGGCTTATGTACACCGGCGAGAGTGAAAAGCGTGCGCCGATCTCAAAAAAAACAAAAAAATACTTAATTTCATAGACATCATTATCCCCCTAAAAGAAACTCGATGATCGCCATTAGCCTTCTTTTACTTTATTTTTATACATCCAAATAATTTGTTTGTGCCGCTACTTCCTCCTGCGATCCAGACTGCCAGCTGGAACACCATATCTTAGTTGAATTTAAGGTCGATCGATAACTCAGTTGGAAGGATGCTTGCGTTCTGTGCTTCAGAATTTGATTCCCACCAACAGTGTCAACAAGGAGGGCAAGGAAGCCTCGCGGCTAAGTCCACGGGGGCCCCAACTGGGAAACCCAGGCAATTGTCCGACCTCCTCCTTCGTGCGCGCGTAATTCCAGACTGGGTTTCCGAGCAGTGTTGCCACTTAGTTTTAGTGATGGGGGCAATTGAAGAAGCTAAAAAGGGCTAGATCGGGCTAAAAGGAGCACAAAAAGAGTTGGTGTAAAAAAAGGCTAAAAAAACACCTGGACTAATGATTTCAATTATGTATTTATTTTTTAGTTTGAATCACAATAATGAAAAATATTAGTTATTTTACAAACTAAAATTAACAAATTTTCCGTTTAGAATCATTTGGTTGCTATAGATATGTTGCCATAATCGAACAAATGGTATCTACAAAAAAAAACAATATATAATATGACAAAAATCGCGAAAGTTCGATGTTATCGCGATGTTAGCATGGCGCAAATTTCAGATTTTCGTACAATATTTTTAAGTAAATGAAAAGGGCTAGATAGCCCTTTTCGGGCTAAATCATTAAACAACGAGTTCACCTAAAGTAAAAAGTGCTAGATCTAGCCCCAAAAGGGCTAAGGTGGCAACACTGTTTCCGAGCTCGCGGCGAGTGGAGCCTCGAGAGCCCTCGGTAGAACTCGGTCGTAGCTAGGCTACCGCCACGCCGACGTAACTGCAGTCGTCATTGCGCTGACTTCACGCTTATTTAATTTTCATGTTATTTAAAAAACTAACATAACAAGGGTGATCAATAATCATACAGTGATCCAAGTTACTGACGCTAAAGCAATGCTCGAATCGCGCTCCTTGCGGTTTCCTGCGATATCCACAAATAGATTGTTTTGATTTTCGCGAGTTAAATTTAAGTGAAACTATTGATTGATTTAACACAATTTATTTCATATTCGGTTCACACACAGAGTCACTTTGCACCTGCACAATACAACGCTCGGTTGACTTCTAAGGCTACAAAAAGTTTTGGCCATGAATTTATTCCAAGAATCTCACTCTCGAGTCATTGAGAATTGGTACATGCGAGAGTTTACTAGAACATCCAACCAAACACTCGATCAATTTCGAACAATGCAAATTACATAAGTACCTACCTAGCATCTATTTATTTCTAGAGAGACTTTATCATGTACACTAAACACAGACAAGCCACAACACACAACTACATATTCGTAACAATATTATGTAGTTGGATAAAGTGCCATTGGATAAAATGACTACACCTAATTTTGGATGTTTGGATTTTTTCAGTATCACGAGGCTGATACATTAAGTCGGCGCCGTGTCCCTAGTCGCTGGCGTTTGTGCCGACGCCGCTAGGTGTGCCTCGGCCGCCCCGCGCGGTGTCGGCCTTCACGCCGCCCCGTCGCCTAGCAACCACCCCCACCCACCCCACCACCCACCAAACAAGCTGCAAAGGGGCTATTTACTGCTCACAACTACTACCACCGTATACACACTCGTACTTCATTATAAAAGTAATGCGCACGATTTTATTGTGATGCGACTATCCATGGTAGCGCGGTAAAATCTGTAAATAATATCGATACATGTACCCGAAGTCGGGATTAAAGACACGTTTGTTTCGAAGATGTTACAGTTGAACAGTGCCTTTGCAGTGATTTATCACAAAACGGCACTATAAATATTGTCTTATTGTTATAACTTAAAGGTACAAACTGAATAAGTGGCATCTAACATGGGTTTCTCAGATAAATGCTCCGCTTTCCTATTTTTTACGAGAGGAAACACGACAAAATGTGAATATCTTGTAGTTTAGAAGTTTGTTATGAGTATTTTCTTATAATTAGTTCACTTACTATTAGAAAATGCGCATTACTTTTATAATTTAGGTACCATGTAGACCGACTGTTTTGTATGATATGCTTACAGCCTTCATTATATTGTTCGTTTTCAGGTTCTTCAGTTTAAAAAAAAATAGGACAGTCATGCTCAAGCCCACTTCGTACTTGTCCTGTATGTATGTGTTAGAAGGACCCTCATCTAAAATATCACATTGAACCAAAGACAGCAATATATTTTTTTAATGGGATAAATATATTGCAACACAGGAATTAATTTTCTTATCTTTTCCACATATTTATTTTATTGAAAAAATCTGGTTACATACGACTCGCGAAGACCTTGTTTTTGTAAAAAATAATTCGTGAAAAGAAGTGCAATTTACCAACCAATGTATTTTTGCCTGGAAAGTAACAAGTATAAACACGACCAATAAATTATTATAGATAACGGCGCCTATCGTCAGAATTTGAGACTAGTTGGACTTTTTTTCTTCTTTTTCAATGACTCGTTTTCGAAAATCGGCACGTATCACGGCTTTATATTCGTTAGTCCCCTCGGAAGTTGGGAAATCCACACTTCAACTGAAGTGGTTGGAGTACCTAAGGCCAGCTCCCTTAACTGAAAAAATAAATAGGTTCCACTCGCTAAATGCAACCCCTTCTGGGTAAACGCAGCAATAAGTTACACTATATGTGCAGCTTAGTAGCGTTAGCGTTAGAGAACGTATCGTCAAAGTAGTATCGAACGTAATCAGGAAACGTGTCTTTTCTACGGCGAAGAAACACGAACTAAACTCTCGTTGCTTCTAGAGAATCTCGTCAAAAGATTGTTGTTGCTCGTGATCGAAGATTGTAGGAACATGAGGTTCCTTTGATGATGCATCCATTAGTGCAAGAGGTATTGTATTGTTTGAATGACGAGTAGGTGACTAGGAGGACCATGTATGTGAGAACTGGTTTTCATATTTTTTCTCTCTTTTAAGGTATGCACCGTAGAAATGGCTCATTTGAGAAGTATGACAGGAAAAACACTGAAAGATAGAGTGAGAAATGAATGGGTTCTGAATGAATGCGGAGTAAAAGAAAGCGTGAAAGTGAAAGTTCAAAGAAGTGTTATGCGATGGTTTGGACATATTGAAAGGATGAATGAAGACCGACTGACAAAAAGAGTGTATAAAGGGAATGTAATAGGTAAGCGTGGAAGGGGAAGACCTAGAAAAGAATGGATTGATCAGATAAGTGAGATTGCGAATGAATGGAATTTACAGAGTGGAAACAAGAGAAGAGCATGCATGAAAAGAGTGATGAAATTAGATGAGATGAAAGAAGTATGCAGGGACAGAGTCAAGTGGAGGCACTTGTGTGGAGGTACTGGCCACCCCTAGAGGAATGGCGGCAGGATACAAGACAAGACAAGTCTCGAAATCCTTCGCTATAACACGGTTCGTAAAATGCATTTTTTCACCCGATGTGCGTAACAAAAAGTTCTAAATGTTTCTTGATTCATAGCTTGATATGAGGCTGGCCCCCCATGCAACCAGTAAAACCTTGCTCGTTTTTGCCAATGTCACCTTGTTTCAGGGTATTGCGAAAGAGTTGCAAGGTTTATGTTCCTTTGAGATTTATATTTTTATTTTGTAAGTACCTACACATGCAGCATGTGTAAGTGCGTAGGTACTTACACGTGTAAGCGTGCGTGAAATATGAGTATTAATTTAAATATATTTTTTCAACTTAGATTATGGATTGTAGAAACGTTATGGTTTAGTTAAAACGATAAATTTTAATATTTTTTAGTGTTGATCTGTTAACACAGTGAAAGATAAAAACGATAAATTTTATACTTACTGTAAGTACTGATGTAAACGCCATAGATACCCCTCTCCCTCATTGTCATATAGTGAGCTCTAGATGTGCCGTGTATGTATCTACTATATATGTGTGGAGCTTCCCTAGGGACTAAAGATGATGCCTTTTCGCAGTGCGTTACGCCTGCCAGCTATTAATTTCTGATGTGGCAAATTCAGACAAAAAAATACTCTACTTAGTTAAAAAAAAAAAGTTTATTCTGGGTTTTTATCTCACTTTGACTAGAAAAATGGTTGAGGCTGTCTTACCACGCTGTGAAAATTATTTACTTTGCTTTACCGATTTCATCCCTGTTTTCGGGAAAATCGGTGATGACTTGCAGGGTTTATGTTCATTTGGAAAATGGGCTCTAACTTGCAAGATTTTTGCAGCATGTGTAAGCGTGAATTTACATGTGTTTGCTAATGGAAATGCATTAAATATTCATCCTAAGGAAGCCATTAATAGATCATAATAAATGCACATTTTTTCCTTTTCTCTGCGAGAAAAAACACTAAATAAGTGTGAAAATCCTGTAGTTAAGAAGTTTGTCATGAGCACTTCCTTATAATTACTTCACTTACTATGAGAAGTTATACTCAATAAATGAATGTTTTATGACATCACTGAGGGAACTGAATTTGGAGAAATTGTTAAAAAGAAGTTTCAAGACTCACCTCTTAGTCCAATCATATGGACAAGCGCCTTTGCAATGACACACTGTCATAAAAGGCGCTATATAAATTTTGTATTAATAATAATAATAATCTTTAATGTTTAGTATGTTTTTTGAGATCTTTAAATTAATTTAATACGACATTTTTAAGGTAACGATAAATAGACATCGTAGAGCCTATTTTTCATATAATTTTTCAGCAGAGCAGTATCAGGGTGGGGAGCTCCCATAGCATTGCGGATAAGTAAGGATTGCTGGGGGAGTATGAGGCAAGCGGCCGTATCATAGGCGTACCAGGGGGGGGGGGCGGGATCATACACGCACCACGGGGACTCCAACCAGAGAAGGGAGGTGGAAACTAAGCTGCACTGATACGCCAATGGTGGGAAAATGATAGGAAAAAAATTTGAAAAAGTTTTTTTTTTAGTGTTGTACAGAGTTTCATTGGCAAACGTTAAAAGTGTAGTTAAAAGTAGAACGCTTGCCTTCAAAACCAGAGTATTAGGGTTCGACCGACTATTAGAAAATCGATCAAATCTATTAGAAATGATTTCCCGATGCTTGTTTCGAACCCAAAATCAAAATTCCGGCAAGGTTTACTACGTATTCATAATTGCCATAAATATAATTTTATAATGTAAAGTTTTTTTTTATTCGTAGATTGGTACACAAAAGAATACAGTTCGGTTTTCCGAACATGCTGATTTTATGTCCCGAAATTAGTTCGGAAAATCGACTGTCTAATGTAATTATTTAAGAACTATTCATTACATAAAAATGTAATAGTCGTATTCACAAATAGATAGATATGAAAAACTCTTTAGAAACTTGGCTATACAAAAAAGCAGCAGGTAGATTTGTGGGCATTGTGGGGCGGTTGGGTGCCCTCCCCCCCCCCCTGGTATTTTACAGCGAGCCCCCTGAGCGCCACTCGAGGGCGCTTCATATTTTAATTTAGCTGAGTAAAAACCTCATCCGACGCCCGCGGCCTCCCACTGGAGAGTTCCACCCCTAATCCGACCCCGCCACCCCACCATGTGAACTAGCGACGTGTTGGCTTGCAATATGTGGTAAAATAAAACTAAAAACTATTTAAGTTTTGTCATTATTTTAAAATTAATTAAAATGAAAATCGTGTGACACACACAGACACGGCGCTCTCGAAATATGTATAAAATATCTATGAAATAAATTAACCTGTAATATAAATGGTTCAGTTAATATTGTTCGGTCGATGAGTCGGTTGGTAGAGCGCTTGCGATCCGTGCTAGATAGTTAGGGTTCGATGCCCACCAAGAATCTCTGAAAAGATTACCCGTTTCAGTGTTTATTTTAAGCCCAAAGTTTTTTATAAAATGATTCATTGACCTATAGGTTGGTATGAGGCTGACCACCCATATGTAAAAAATGGGTAATTTTGCCAATGCCCCCCCGGTTTCAGGGAAGGGCGGCAGGAGTTGCAAGATTTATGTCCATGCGAAGTTTGATTTTAATGTAAGTGCACATGCAGCATGTGTGAGCGCGAACTTATATGTGTCTGCCTTTGGACGTAAATTGAATATAAACCTTGAACGCAACTACGATGCATATATAGTGTAACTTCTTACCAGCGTTTTCCTCGAAGGAGTCGCATGTGGCGATTCGGGACCTATTTATTTTAACGGGACAGGCCGGCCTCACACCAACCACTTTCAATTGAAGTGGGGGATTCCCAGCTTCCGTGGAGGCTGTTTCTCATTTCTTGTTAAGGCTGAGCGCACCTTGTCGGTATTTATTTTGGGTTTAAATTGGATAAATGTCAATATATCTTGGCAACTGAAACTATGGATTATCTCGTATAACTATGCAATTATGGATTATAGGTTATTTCGCCTGAAACTATGGATTATAACTATGGAAATTATGGATTATAGGTTATTTCGCCTTTTTTGACATGGATCTTTCCTATTTCACTTTATTTATAGAACGATTTCAGAGCTCCGATTAATCTAGTACGTTTCAGTATAATTTCGTGAAATTAATATTCATTTAATTCTGCTAGGGAGGGGGAGGGGGAGCATGGCATAAATTATTACATTAACAGGGAATTTCGCGTTTAGTTAATGCGACAACAGTTCATTTGAGGCTACAATAATGTGCTGGGAGAGTCAACCTCAAACTACCCTTATCTATACAGCTATAATCTATAATCTAAGTTGCAAAGATATATTAACATATCGATTGCGTGCCCACAAACAGACACGTGCAAGTTCGCACTTCCAAATGCTGCATGTTTACTTACAAAATAAAATCAAAACCTCAAATGAACATAAACCGTATAGCACACGCCGCTGTTCCCTGAGACAGAGGTGACATTGGCAAAGATAAACATTTTTTACAGTATGGTTGGTCAGCCTCGTACCAAATTATAAGTCAAGGAATTAGTTATTCAATTTCTAATCACGTATCACCTCGATAGCTCAGTTGGTATAACGCCCGCGTTGAATACCAACAGGCTGCGATCCCTATAAAGGTTGATAGAAATGATTTACCGTTTCGGTGTTTATTTCAAACAAAATATCGCGAATATTTGTTAAGCCTTTAAAAGAATTAATCCCCGGGAGTTTTTTTTGTCTTGGTATTTACTGCCATTTTAACATTTCCAAAATTCTTGCAGCTCACAGCTTTTAAACTTATTTTACACGCACGACGATTTTTTTGGGAGTTATGTGCATTAGCATACAGAACTGAACTATATCGTTAATTAAAAATTAAATACATTGGAACTTGTACCTCCATTTAAATAAATCATTTAATTTCAAATGTTTTTCAAGGCCTGACAGCCGTATTTAAGTTATTTGCCAAACAGAACCAACCAGCATGTACTTCGTTTTACTTTTTTTCTTGAAAGTTTAGACGCCCATTTCATAGATAATAGATGTTTGTAGTTGTAGGTTTGTGTATATTGACTCGGGTATACGACAAACGACAAAATGGCGTCGGAGACCCTCTTTGTGGCGTCACCCCCCTCCCCCCCTGCCCCAGCCTATGTCACGAGGGGGTGAGGGGTGAGGGGGGACAAGGGTTGTACGGAGCGACCCTTATATACGGACAACGCTAACGCTAGAGGAGCGGACTGACTGTTTTTTTTTACTGTTTTATTTTTGCGATTCGATGGATGACATAGAGAAATGGATACGGGAAAACATTTTTTTTTGTGTGTGTTTTTATGTAGGTATGTACGTAATTACGTTCCCTATGAACTCTTAAGCTAATCAACTGATTCTTATCCCATTTTCAGGAAAAATGTAAATTTTCTTGTAATGGTTTCTGTCAAGTGTAATGTCGATCGGTTTCCGAATAATTTTTGACTAAAATTTCAGGAAACGTGTAGATTACCTTCAAAATGGATCGCGTGAACTGTGATATCGATCGAATAACAAACAAACAAAAATGGACTTGTTGATGAGTAAGGCTGTTTCCCTTACCTGTGTTAAAAAAATGATTCACATGCCCAAATGACGTAGTGAAACACGAGGGGTATTGCTACTGCGTATATGTTCTGTTCCTCTTTCTTTCACAGACTTCTCCTGGGCGCAGGCCGCCTCTAATATTTCGCATAACTGTAACTATATTTCCATTCTACTTTGGGGTGGCAAGAGCCTCTGGAAAGCTGCCTCTATTTTTGCCTATCCTTACATACCTCTTTTAATTCATTCATATCCATCACCTGTTTCATACATTTTCTTCTTTTACACTCACTTTGTACATCCCATTCTGTCACAATCTCCCCAATCTGATCACTCAACCGTCCCTTACCTCTTTTTCCTTTCACATATTATCTGTATGCTTCTCTAGTTATCACGCTGGTGCGTACAGGTATATAAAATAATTTGATAATAATTTTCTTTCGCAATCCGCTCCTGTCTTCTCACCAACACTCACACCTTTAGGGGTGAACTCACCCAGGGTATGTGTGTGTGTGTGTGTGTACACGGCGTGAGAGTGTGGTAGTGTCAGCCGGCTTATGTACAGTCCCTGTACATGAGTAATTGTCACTTGAGACCCTCTTGTACATAACCTACGAGCTATATACCCCACCCCAAGCGATAAGGGTGCTCCAGAAACACTGCAAGTACATTTACATATGAAGAATTTTCAGGAGACTGAAAAAACGCTATGATCGAGCGGACAAAGCGCTTTCTGGGATGATTTGGTAAGAGAAGAATATGGTGCAAGACAAAAGCCTGACTTTAATCATGTGAGAGAGATAGAAGACCATGGGAAGTTCCGAAATGCACTGAAGACAAGTAAATTTCTGCCGTCATTTGCACAAGCGCGCTTGTAGTGATTTTATTACGAAACGGCGCTCTAAAAAAGTCATACTCATCATTATAAAAAATGACCATATTTGGATTTTTTTTTATAGTCCGAAGCGTTAACCACTAGACTATAGACCAGTCCAAACACAATAGAGCAAATAAAATATATTTTAAAAAGTGACTTGTGGTGTTTCTAAAATACCTACACGTAATTTTTTTTTAAACTAAAACATAGCATCAGAATATGTATTGAAACAAAAATAGCGCCTGCAATGAGCGTTTTAGTTTTCATATTTTTTTGGTGAAATGGGTTGGGTTTGTACATAATGTATACTTTGTAATCTGAGGCAACCACATACGTTACTAGATTTGTCCTTAAATAAGCGATGTGTGCAGATCCTTAGATGCGTATTAATATTTAAACTTGGCTTTGAAGTAGCCAGACAGACAAGCAAGCCAAAGTTTCTAAATTTGATTAGAATAATTAAAAACTACGGAGAGGGTGAGGAATTCTTTCATAAGAGAAGAATGTGGTGCAAGAAAATGTTAAAGTAAAGAAAGAAAGATTTTTAATAAGATGATTTGGACATACCTATGGAGAGAATAAATGATGAAAGTCCGGTCGATAGCTCAGTTGGTAGAGTGCTTGCATTCCATGCCGTGAGCTCGGGTTCGAATCCCACCGAGGGTGTCAGAAATGATTTCCCGTTTCGGTGTTTATTTCAAACCCAAAATAAAATACCGGCAAGGTTTACTTAGCCTTCACAAGAAATGAGTACCAGCCCCCTCGGGAGCTGGGAAACCCCCACTTCAACTGAAGTGGTTGGGTAAGGCCGGCCCCCTTACCTGTAAAAATAAATAGGTTCAACTCGCCACATGCGACCCCTTCGGGGATAACGCGGCAAGAAGTTGCACTATATGTGTAGCTTAGTTGATTGATTAAAGAGTGACGAAGAAAGTATACGTAGCAAGAATGGATGGCTGTCGTGGTAGAGGAAGACCGAGAAAGTGGAAGGATCAAACTCCTGAAATAGCGAATGAATGGGATATATAGAGCCCCTAAAAAAAGGAGAGCTTGCATGTAAAAGATTAGGAACAAAAAAATGGCGAATGATCTGAAATGTTAAGGCTTTTAAATTTGAAATATTTATTTCCATTGTCATATTGTACCTACTTAAAAGTTTTTTTAATTTAATTTCCTGTTTTAAAGTTAAATATTTTTTGTTCCTTGACTTAGAATTAGTTCAATTTGCCAATGCCACCCTTTTTTCGGGCGGCAAGAGTCGAAGGGTTTATACTCATTCGAGATTTAAGTTCATAAGTAAGCATGAACTTATACGTGCCTGCTTATGGCCTTGCATTTAATATGAATCTCGAATGTCACTTTATCTTACCATTTAAATTGTAGATTAAAAGTACCTATAAAAGAAAAACGAATATAAACGTAAGAGAGTTAAAAAGAAAGAAAACAAATGAGCCACAGTGGATTACTGATTATAATCTCCGATTGATTTTAAAGCCAACTACAAAACTGTTCGTAAACAAACCCTACCTCATTAAGGTGCAATCGATATAATAACGTCGCCGTTATTGTCTTGTGCACGAACTTGTCGTGTACACAGCAAAAATCTACTTATAAAACATGAAGCACAAGCCAATATGTGTCCTACAAAGTATGCGCTTGTGTACAGTACGCTTAGCACGCGTTGCAAAACTTGAGAAAAGTAAAGTTTACGGAAAATATTAATGAGTGATTTCTCCCAAAATCTGCCGTTTTTGTTTCTTACACTTTATGATCTTAGCAAAAGAGTTACAGTGATGAAGAAAATCAAGTTCAAACAAACAAAAACGGAAGATTTTGGGGGAAATCACTCTTTAATAATTGCCATAAACTTTACATTACTCAAGTTTTGCAACTCGTACTAAGGGTGCAGGTGACTTTGGAACAACAAATATATTTTTAAAACAACGTCAACGTTCTACAGTATTCTACAACATATTATAGGTTCGCATTTTTAGTTTATGCCATAAAACCTATTTGTATACGTCTACTTTAATGTATAGATTTGTTTCGCGATGAAACGTTACAGGGTTTTTATTGGTAGTAAGAAGAAAACAATTTTTTTCAATTGTCAGAAATATAGCGGTGAACTTGAAACTCGTGCACACAGTGTTCCATCTAAAAATTCAGAAGCTAGTTTGAATGTCGATTGTTGAATAGTAAAAGTATTCGGTTGTCATGCAGAAAAATACCAATGTCTAATTTTTTCCAATGCGAATCATCTACAAACCAATAGGTATCGGGATTTTATGATTCAACATATTTTAAAAGAAAATTAATTGCAAATATCCTACGCGGATTAAGATTATGAAATAACTAGCCTTTGTAATAAGTTAAAGAAACTTGTTTTTTTTTAAATTGCAAAAAAGTTTATGAAACCAAAAAATAACACATTGTGTTATTTTTTTAAGTTCCTTGACTTATAGGTTGGTATGAGGCTGACCACCCATACTGTAAAATATGGTTCACTTTGCCAATGTCACCCCTGTTTCAGGGAAGGTCGGCAAAAGTTGTGGGGCTTATGTTCATTTGAGGTTTGGATTTTATTTGTAAGTACACATTCAGCATTTGTAAGCGCGAACTACACTTGTTGGTTTGTGGGCATACTTCTGAGAGCTTTAAATGAATATATCCTTGCAACTTAGATTATAGATTATAGTGTGATAGTTGTATAACTGTCATTATTTAAGACTCTTACATTCAATAATTAAAGGAAATTCCTTCTTTTCTTAATTTAAGCAACTGCTTAAAGTGTTTTTTCGAAGAATCAAAAAGTTTAATGATATATTTGATGGGTAGCCGAGAGCCCTGTTCACTTAGGGGCAGGGAAGGGGGGAGGGATAGAATGGGGGCATCAAAGTAAAGTAAAGGCAATATCGTTTCGGGCTCTGGGGGGTGTTTTGAAATTCGATTTCGGCGCTGGGACCAAGCACGATGGGGTGGACAAATGGCGGTCACCCCCGGAGAGGTGGGGGGTGGGTTCAATGCGGGTGGGGTTTGGGGGGCGTAGAGATGTACCTACTGAGGTATTTGGAAATATTGATTCGGACACTTTGAAGTCGTGAAAGAATGGGATGAACGGATGGAATGTGAAGATGAATAGGTATGTATAGAAAACTGATGGTTATATGGGCTAGATGTTAAGTCAACTAAGAAAAGAGGAAACAGTATTTGTTTGTACTTACCGTAGTTTTAAACATTACACTGTTTTCCAACTAAACTTCTATTTTATGAGAAAGCACTTAAAATGCGGAACTCTTATTTTTTTTTATTTTCTATGTTTTATACTTAGCACATTAACGCGAAAAGCAGGTAAACTTTCCGATAACTTGCAACAAAAAAAAAACTTCTCGTTAGATAAGTTTAAGTCAAGACCAAGTTTACTGTCAGACTGTTAAATGAGGAAAAATAAACCTTTTCAGGAACTGTAACTGTTAATACCGTTTTTAAAACACTTCGTGACTAATGTTTTTAAAGTTTGAAAAATACAGACTTCACTTTATCGTTGTTATACTAAGCCGGTTTTAAGTCACTTTTCAATACAAAAACACATTTAAACCTGATTTTTTGTTTCAAAAACCTACTGAATAAGACAGAGAATGTTTCTACTTTGAGATAACAAACACAACTAATTGCATTTGAAATTGGAAACATTTAAAGTAACCGTTTTTCTGATTGAAGCCGCCCTGGGGTAGGATTTCAGCTTTCCTGAAGACAGCACCCCAAGTATACAACTTTGCGTTTAAACTCAACCATACTACTTCATAAAAAAAGTATAGATACTAAAAAAGCGTACGTAGCGAACGTTTTAGTTAACTTATATTTTTAGTGAATTGCTATGGTTGAGTTAGAACGTAAATAAGAATAAAGATGATTTCTTGCATTGAATTCTAAGTTTTGTTGCACAAAAAGAAGAATGCTCGGGTACCTGGCAGTTGTAGTGTTTAGGAGAAAAAATGTTATGATCTGATTAGAGGGCAATGGGAGCGTTTATATTATTTTGTATTGTTGATGGTTATTTTAAGGGAAGAATGGATATAGGGTTTGTTTGGGGGAGGCAGGGCCGTATTTCAATGATTTTAATTGAAATTTTACAAAGCTAGATTTTTATTTTTTATGTTTCTAAATCTTTGTAGAAGAAGACTCTGAAAAATGTATTCAAACCTGGTTGATGAAAAATCGATTCAAAATCTTTGCAAAAGAAGAAATCTGATTTTGTTTTAATCTGCTTAGCAAGAAAGTCTCCTGTAAACTCTGACTGAGATGCCGGTGAAACAGCTCAATTTCTCTCATCAATGGTTTGTATAATGTATATGCATCATTATTTTTCTTACTTTACAAAAGTGATATTAGAAAATAGAAAAAAACTTCTTTTTGAGGAATTCAAAATAAACAGAAAACAAGTACATAAGAGTATGGCAGTAATTATGATTTATATTACATTAAAAAGAGTCGATTTGCTTAACGTTTCGCTGGAGTCATATCCAAAGATTTTTTCGATGCTAGTGAAGCAAGAAAAAATGAGTGCAAATACAGTCAGTCGTTACTCATTTTTAGCAGCGGCTTGAAAAATACTATTTTATTTATGGAAATTATGGTTCTGTTACCCATGAGTGGATGACGTTGCTATGACATTGGTACCGTCTAAAAGGATAGAATGTACAAGTAAAAAGCATTTTTTTCAGAATAGCTTAAAATTTATAACAACTCCAATACGTTCCTGTTGTTACCAAAACCATGTAAGTCTAATAGGCAGTTGAAATGAAATCCTCAAGACGGATGTACAGAGCAGGGGTGGTAGGTATTTGTTTTTGTTGGCTGTTACTGTGCCGTACATTCCACTGAGAGGGGTTGTAAAAATTTAGTTGCACAATGGAGAACCAGCCGACTGAAAAATATTGAAATTGTATTTCATTTTTTTTATGAAGGTCAGGGTGAAAAAATAATATCAGACCATACAACTCTGCAGGGTGAATATTGAAATGGTTAGTTTAAATAAGGTACTGTGGGTCGATAGCTCTGATGGTAAAATGTTTCTATTCAAAGTAAAAGGTCTAGGGTTTAATCATAACCAAGAGGGCCATTTTTTCGTTACTTTCTTTAGTTTAGGTTTCAAAAATTTAAGTCATACAATTTCATTTTTTTTTTTTTTTTTTTTTTAAAAAACGTAGTTTTATTTTCACAATAATTAATTTTATTTGCCTCGAGTACTTTCAACCTTCAAGTTTCAGGTCATTTTCAAGAGTGATGTATAAGGGTCGAAAGTACTCGAGGCAAAAAAAAAATATTGTGAAAATAAGACTACGTTTTTAAAAAAAAAAAAAAAATTAAAAATGAATTTTCACTGTGTGAATACACAAACCCTAAAAAGTTTCATAAACTTGATATTATGTTTTGTTGCTGAGGATGATCTAAGGGTTGAAAACGTTAGTAATTTTATTTAAGTAATAAAAAATATTGAAAATAAGACAGTGCTGTAATTATTCAGTGTTATCTTATAAAAAAGTTATTTATTTATTTAATGCTAGTGACATTTTCCTTAAAGGCATACAAACGAGAATCTGCTCTTTCGGGAACAAGGAAACTCCACTTTACGTGAAATGGTTGTGGCAAGGCAGGTCTTTTATCTGTGAAAATAAATAGGTACTATTCGCCACATACCTACTGCCCCTTCGAGGACAGAAATTGCATGCCATGTGTGCCTATTAACTAAATACATTGCTTTGCGTATCTAGAATACTTTTATTTGATTAAACATCAACATGTAATTTTCTCTTTACACAAATGAATTAATCAATGGGTTTCATTTGGAAGGGTGAATGCTTCCATAGGTTAGAGGACTAGGGTTCGATCCCCACCAAGAATTTCCGTAACGGAATAGAATCGACAAATTTAAAACAGCCTTATTAGAAATGAGAATAAGCTTTCTCGGAAACAGGAAAACCCTCTCTTTACGTGAAATGGTTGGGGAAGGCAGGCAGGCTCTTAACTGTGAAAATACATAGGTTCCACTCGTAACATACTGCCTCTTCGAGTGTATTACCTCGAGTATAAAATATTGCGTGAACTCCCTTCTATCATGTAAAAGTATATAGAAAAAATGCATGAAAAGTTAATCACTCACACAGGAGCGCTGTTATGTGTTCCATACACTTTTCTATTTACGCGATCGAGGGGAATTCACGCATTGTTATTACTCGGAGTACAAATCTGTCAGAGGTTGTGATTGGAGTGCTCGGCTGACAATGGCGCCAAACCTACTTTCTTTACATCTGCTTTGGGTACATATAGTTATAATGTGAACCTATGTATCGTCCCCTTAGTGCTTGTTTGTCTCATGTCCATCAGAGGTAATTTCACACGAGCAATTTTTGTACGTGTACTGAACCAATGATGAAAACTGGAAAGTGATTTCAAAAATAGAAATCACCAACTCGTCATCATCATCATCATCATCACACAATCGTGTTTTATACTTTTTTCTCAGCTCAGATTGTGTAGAGTTTGACTCTTAAGACTATTTAATTGAAAAGTCATTTTTGTTTCAAATGGTAGATACCTACGCCAAACAAGCACTGAGGGGGACGGTATGTGTAAAACATTGCATAAAATTCCTCTCGATGGTGTACTTGAATAAAAATAAGTTTTAAAACTAAATCACTCCCTAGGGGTGGCCCGACTAGATACCTAAAATCTAGTACCATGGACCTACTAAAAATAACCAAGTACCTACAATATAAACGCAACGCAACTATGCTACACATATAGTGTAACACCTTGTCGCATTCTCCCTGAAGTAGTCGCAATTGGCGAGTGGGACCTATTTATTTTTACAGGTAAGGGGGCCGGTTTTACGCCAACCACTTCAGTTGAAGTGAGCTTTTCCCGGCTCCAGAGGGGGCTGGTACTCATTTCTTGTAAAGGTTGAGTAAACCATGCCGGTATTTTATGTTGGGTTTGAAATATACACCGAAACGGGAAATCATTTCTGACACCCTCGGTGGGATTCGTATCCGAGCTCTCGGCATGCAATGCAAGCACTCTACCCACTGAGCTATCGACCGGACTGACTAGTGTTGCATATTCTGTACATAATTATATTTACGCGATCGAGGGGAGTTTACGCGATGGTGTATACTCGGGATAGTTGTAAGTATATAAAGCTGTCTCTATTTACGTCTAGAGGCCTGTAAAAGTAAAGCAGTAGAATAAATGTTGAAGTGAAAGTGAATAAGCCGAAGAAAGTAAAAAAGTATTGTGAAAATAGACTCAGCACCCAAAATTGACTTACACACGAAAAATTGAGACGTCACTTGGCTGGGTTCTAATCTAATATAAGTTGCAAAGATATATAACATTGGGGTTTCACATTACCTACATGCATTCTCACAAGCAGATACGTATAAGTTCGCGCTTGAGCATGCCGCATGTGAACCTATAGCATAAAAACCAAATCTCAAATGGACATACACCCTGCAACTCCTGCCAACCTTCCCTAAAACAGGATAGACATTGGCAAAGTGAACCATTTTCTACCGCATGTGTGTCAGCCGCAGTCCAACCTATAAGTCAAGGAATATACACAGCAAATAACATTTTAGACAGAAACAAATGGATAAACATTAAAATCAAATACAAAATTCTAATTTCCAAAATTTTGGAAAACTTGAGAAACCTTAGCCCTAGCCGCCAGCATTACAGATCAACCGCCATTTCTTTATGTCCTTACATACTTCTTTCATTTCATCCAGAGTCATAACCTTATTCATAAAAGCTCTCCTTTTATTATGCCTCTGGAGTCTGGATATTCCATTCATTCGCAATTTCGGAAATTTGGTCCATCCATACCTTTTTCGGTCTTCCTCTACCACGACATCCATATATTCTTGCAACATATACTTTCTTCGTCAGTCATTCCTCATTCATTCTCTCCATATGTCCGAACCATTCTAACAAACTTCTTTTAATCTTCACTATCACACTTTATCTTGCACCACATTCTTCTCTTATAAAATCATTGCTTCCACAATTGGTTGCTAAGCAAAACAATTATTTTGTTATTAGTTGCAAAGAATACGGTAAGCTAAGCTGAAATACAGTAAGGTAGTCCAAGTGTGACGTTTGCCCGCCGAGAAAAATTCTGAATTGAAATTTGCGCCGGGTCTATGCTACCCCTTCAACTCGTATATGGGCAGATTATTCTTTTTTCAGTGCCACTTCTTGCGAAGTTGGCGATTTTTCATGACTATTTTTACAGTAGATCATTGATTCCACACTTGGGATTTGGGTATTTTTTTGGCGAGTGGCAACGCAAGGTTGGGAAACACTGCTTAAATGTTACGGCTCGAAACAGGGATTTGGTGCTTATATTAAGCCATTGTCGCAGGTTTTTCAGCCACGATATCTTTCGACGTCCCTTATATGCAGATTAGTGGCGTTTTTTAAAATATATATCCGCTAATAAGCACGCATTTAATATGAATCTTTAATGTTAATTTACCTTTGTAAATAACATTACAGATCCTAGTGGTTTCTTACCCATTGATAAGTTCTGGGGTGGAAGTTTCCACGGCCGTTGGTAGATCTTACCGTACCTAATTGACGATAGGACGGAATAAAACATTGCGATGCCTGAACAGCTGATCGTTGTTCCATTTAAGTGGATCAGCTGCTGATACGCCACCATGTTTTATTCCATAAATAGATACGGTAAGATCTATCAACGGTCGCGAGACTTCCCATCCAGAAGCGCTATTCTGCTAATTTTTTTACACTTTGGATATCAATACAAGTTGGAGCTTGCTAGCGCTTGCGAAAGAACTCCATAGATAAAAAAAATCACAGCACACCTTATTTTTCATCGCCTTAAGGTCGTAAGGAACTTAGCAGAATAGCACTTCTGGACAAAATTCTAAATATCCAGTTTGCATACTTCGCCTTTCGCATTTTAACCACCTTCGTTATAATGCGAGAGGCTTCTCTAGCTGCCAGTAGGCGGGTTCACATGTACAATAACCTCCATCCAGCGGCAGTGGAGAGTAGGCAGTCGAGTCGGCTCGCCAGTGGAGGGCGCCCTCGTGAATCAGGAGAGTTCTTCTTTTGTCCCCGACTGTCACTCAACTCCGGTGAGAGGGACGAGTCGAGAGCCACTCACTCATATAACTGTATGTGTGTGTAACATCCTTGCATTACATTAGTTATACAGAGTTTGTTGTAGGTACAATCAAATGTCACTTTTTTCGTATTTTTCTTTTCATTACACTTTTATCGAATATCAGTTCGTTTCAGAAGATATGATGCGTTTTTAAATTTACCGGGTCACCTGGAATCTGGATGATAGCTAAGATCGTAGAATGCTTGCAATCGATGCCGAGAGCTAGGTTTCGATCCCCACCGAAGGGATCATAAATCATAAATAATTTCCCGTTTCGGTGTTTATTTCAAAACGCACAATAAAATGCTGATAAGGTTTATACTGCCTCCACAAGAAATAAGAACTAGCCCCCTTAGCAGCTGGGAAACCTTTACTTCGACTGAAGTTGTTGGCGTAAGGTCAGCCCCCTTACTTGGGAAGATAAATAGGTTTCACATGCCACGTGCGACCTCTCCAACGATCTCGACAACGCGGTAAAATATTGCACTTTTTCAGCAGGTTTGTTGCGTTGTGTGTTTTTTGGGTCATTTCTCGTTTTTACCGCACTCATTCATAAATCAGTCATTACGGACCATGGCATTCACAGTCTTTTAAAGAACAGACTCTTAATAATAAAAATAATTTTGGTGTAATAATGGTGATTTATTTGGTGAGCACTGTTTTTTAATCACACCTGAAAAGCCCGCTCCAAGCTTGATCGTCGCTATAAAAAAAACAATTCTCAGGCAAGACCCAGTTGCCGCAAGGCTGGATGGACCTTTGGTACAGGTTATGAATTTTTCAACCCAGCGAAGAGCATATTTGAAAAAATAAATGGTAAGTTTTTTGTGCACTTCTTCTTTCTTTTACGTTCCTTCCATTTACGAGTCAGAAGCACTAACCAGTAGACTACGGACCGGTCAAAGGTAAACAACACCACAGCTACATGATATAAAAGTATCAGGGCATCATAACACCCTAGGGGGTGTGGGTTTACAAGTAAGCCGATGTAATCCCCGGCAGTTGTATGGGATGGGAGCCCCACACACATACAGGGTCTTCCCCCGGGGGACGAGACATGGAGAGGCTGAAGCCGGGACGGGTGCTCCAAATTGAATGATCCACCGACAAAGCGACGCCAGAGGGTTGAATCTAAGCCCGTGGCAATCAGACTGACGGGGTTTTGGACTAATTGCATCACAGATTTGCCATTGCAGACGTTTATAAATTGGTAACGTTTTTATACAGTGGAAAACTTCATACTGAACTATATTTAAGATATATTAATATTTTGTCTCTCTAGTGCTTGTTTGGCTTGTCCAGTATTTGATTCAAAGATGACCTTTGAATTAAATTGTCTAAAGATTCACATTCTACACAATCTGAGCTAAGAAAAAAATATGAAACACGATAATGTGAGTGTTGTTTGTAATATTTTCAAAATCGATTTTCAGCATTCATAAGGCACATTAGTCCAGTGCACATACAAACATTGCTCACGTGAAATTACCTCTTTTGGAGATTAGACAAACAAGCACAAAGATGACGATTTAATACATACAGACTAAGGACGTGCCAAAGAGCCTTGAAAGAGGATGCTGGGTATCAGCCTCAGATACAGGGTTTCAAATCAGGAGATCCGTAGAGGCACTGGGGTCACTGATGTCATACAGCGAGTGGCCTACTTAAAATGATGCTGGGCAGGTCACGTCGCAAGGCAAGACATGACAGGTGGCTGAAAAGAATCGTCCAGTGGCGACCCAGGATATCGCGGGGAGATCTAAACTGAGGTGGCTGGACGTCATCAAGGGAACTGAAGTCAGAGGATGGCTGAACACAGCAGCGAATTGACAGAAATGGAGAGGATTGGAGGAGGCTCATTGTTCATGCCGTTTCTGTTGGGAATACCTAAATTGTCAGTGGCCATATCTATAATTAAAAGAAAAATAAATTTAAAATAAGTTGTCACTGATTTCGTATTTTTTGGCCTGGTGTATCAATAAAAGAGCCAAGACGATATTTTTTTGTTCTTAGACGAGTTTTATCTCCAAAACCCAATTATTTCCTTCAAAAACCTCGACACCCTTGTTCCGGATCGAACCATAGCCCTCTGGCATGGAACGCAAGCATTCTACTAACTGAGCATACCCTGGCATGTATTGAGTGCACGCCCCTGGTACCTCCGATTGGCAGTGTCAACTATAAAGGTCTGCGCGGCCATGCTGGATTTGCCTTCACCTAGGGGAGATGGGAATTAATTGCAATGAAAGGTTTCTTCAGAGAAGGGCTGCGGCGCCCGCTGGGGGACGAGAAAACAGGGGTGGCCCCTCTGACACATAATGTACCTACTATGTAGGAGCAAAGCCACACCGCGTCAACCTTGCCGGTCTTAAAAACGATCGCTTCACCCTTTAGGCTAGAATCATTTGGTTGGTTTATTGTAAAAAATACGGAAGAGGTTCTTGTAAAATTTTATCTCTTCATTTTCGTGTATTGTCAGGTTCCACTGACGTTGGCTATCGTATGAGAGAAAGCCTTTCGGTTCTGGAATGTTCTGAACACTTTCTGTACATCTCAGTCCCGTCCAATCAAAACAAAATGTCATCTCAGCAGGGATGAAATTTTAGTAGTGCCAACATTGCAAAGAGAATGTCTTGCATCTCGCACACTTGCCTGTTGATAATGTAGTTACACTCATCTTTGTTCTCTTTCTAACTAAGAAAGATTTATGTGGAGGTAGGTTGAACATACTTCAACGCAAATTTTCCTTTGCAAACAATTGAAAATATATTTTCCTAAATCTTGCACACTTGCCTGTTAACAATGTAGTCACACTCGGAGCATCTTTGTTCTCTTTCTTATTATGGAAGTAGGTTGAAACGGATATAGCATCAAAAGTTTAAGGTTCTTTATATTATTAGTCAATGGACAGTCCATTGCAGCACCCACTTTGACAACCTCTAGAGTCTAGCACATCGAATACATAGCTGGGTGGTAGCATTGGCGTGGGGTAGAAGTGGTCACGTGTCAGATGACGTCACTTTGTTTAGGGAGGAGCGCGTGCGCAGGGGAAGGCGCCGATATAAACAATACCGCCGCTAATGAAAACACCGGACTGAGTCTTTCATTCAGCACTTCCCTTCACATGTCGAGTGTTGACACTCCAGTGTGCGAAATTCAATTGTTTTTCCCTTTTCTTTTTGTTCCTCTCCCCGCCAAAGGTTGGAAGCTATTTTTTTTTTCACTTAACTAATGAAAATTGTAGATACTAATTATATGTACTTTATACATTTCATAATTGAAGAAACATGCACTTTGTAATCATTTATCTTTAAAGATAAAAAATTAAAAACGTTTTTTTTTTACGGCGAGTATAGGTACTAAATTCACAAGAAGATACATGTAAATACACATCATTACATCATCACCTTACAGGTAAAACTGTATAAGTGCTCACTCACTGATTTGAGAAATCGTGGATAAAACATTTCATTGGGTGTAGCTGCTTACAGTAAGTGAGCAAATTATAAGGAAATACTCATGACAAACTTCTAAATTACAGGATGTTCACACCTCTGTAGTGTATGCTTTAGTAGAAAATAGGAGGTGAAAATAGGTGGTTTCGTAGAAAATAGAAGGTGAATTTATCTGAGAAACCCATGTTAGCTTAATATGTCACTTATTCAGTTTTACTTTTAATGTATCGATATGCTGTTTGTATTATCACAAATTAAAATCCAATCCTCAAAGGTACACAAACTCTGCACTGCTAACCGCCCTTCTCTGAAACAGGGGTGACATCGGTAAAGTGCTCTAATTTTTACAGTGTGGGTGTTCAGCCTCATACCAACCTATCAGTAGAGGATAAAAATGTAAATGATTAAAAAAACATGTCTGAAAAAAGTATTTTGTTACATGCGAAAATATGAGAGAAGAAGAAGCCAGACTTTTGTTGCTGTTGAATAGGTATTTTTATTTATTTACTCAAGTTCCTACTTTTCTGAAATCCAACCCGGCCAATATATTATTTCATAGTCAAAAAAAGCTTGAAAAGGCTGCTCTCATTATGCGGCCCTTCTAATCCATTTGATTTGTATTATGGCAGGACATATTTTTTTCGATAGGCGTCCCAAAACATTTTGAAGTGACATTCCCAATTACCATTGTCCCCATTCAGGGAATCGGTCTCGGGACAAATCGGCCGCACGGCATCGCCTATTCAGCCCGACAATTGGATCATCCTCATTGTGCCGAATCGTCTAAGATTTTTGAGTTATGTAGGAAAACCAAAGGCACCCCACTCCTACGGTGTGTACATTGTTCGCAGAAGAAATCCGTATTAAAAATAAGTATTCCTAAATAAGCAGTTTGTTAACTTATATGTTGGTATGAGGCTTTCTATCCATTCTGTAAAAATGGTTTACCTTGCCTCTGTCATGCCTGTTTCAAAGAAGGTAGGCAAGAGTTCCAGGGCGCATGTTCATTTGAAATTTGGGCTTTCATGTTGTAAGTTCACATGCTGCATGCGTAAGCGTGCTTGTGGGAATACATTTAAATATATCTTTGCAACATTGATCTTAGAATCTTCAGTCTTTTCTAAGCTCATCCATGCTTTTCTATCGGCTGCTGTGTTCAGCCATCCCTTCCCTTTAGTTCCCTTAATGTCGTCCAGCCCCCTCAATTGGGGTCGCCCTACTCCTCACTTAGACACCTACGTCGCAATTAAACGAGCCTTTTCGTGGTCCTGTTATGCGATGTGTCCTTTCTAACGCCACTTTAAACTGGTCGTTCAGTCTGTTTGTGCAATACTCAGTAAGCTCTTTCGTTTCCAGGATATAGGTGGATACTGGATGCATGCATGACTCATCAGGATACCACTGTACCTCGTGAAACCTATTAAGCTGGTTTGAGTAGCAAACAATTGACTTTGTGCTAAAGTGGAGAACATTGGTCGACCGGTCCGTAGTTCAGTGGTAGCACTTCGGACTCTGAATGGGAAGGTTGTGGGTTCGATTCCCGGTGGAGCACAAAAAATATACCATTAATATTTTCAAATTTGCTCTTCGCTGGGTTGAAAATTCATAAAACCTTTACTAATGATCGGTTATCAAAAGTTCCATCCAGCCTTACAACAACTGGGTCTTGCTTGAGAATTGACGCTTTCTACAGCGACGACCAAGCTCGCAGATGGCTCTTGAGGTGTGATACATACAAAAACAGCGCTCACCAAATAAATCATCCTTATTTTTTTTTTTTTTAATTGGTTTTTTGTTAGCGAGGAATGCGGTGTAAGAGAAAGTGTGAAAGTAAAGATTAAAAGAAGTATACTTAGATGGTTTGGACATTTGGAGAGAATGAATGAGGAAAGAATGACGAAGAAAGTATATGCTGCAAGAATTGATGGATGTCGTGGAAGAGAAAGACCGAGAAAGGTATGGATGGACCAAATTTTCGAAATAGCGAGTGAATGGGATATCCAGAGTCATAATAAAAGGAGAGCTTGTATGAAAAAAGTTATGACTCTGGATGAAATGAAAGAAGTATGCAAGGACAGGAAGAAGTGGCGGCTAATCTGCAATGCTGATTTTTAATGTTGGTTTATTGGCTTGCTACATTTTTTGCATAAGACATTTTTTACTTTTTTTGTATAGATTTATTTTTAAGGTTTTGTTGTTTTCTTATACTTAAATGTTATTTATTACTCGTATTCCTTGACTTATAGGTTGGTATGAGGCTGACCACCCATACTGTAAAAAATGGTTCACTTTGCCAATGTCACCCCTGTTTCAGGGAATGTCGGCAAGAGTTGCAGGGCTTATGTTCATTTGAGGTTTGGATTTTATTTGTAAGTACACAATCAGCATTTGTAAGCGCGAACTACACGTGTTTGTTGTGGGCATACATCTGAGAGCTTTGAATGAATATATCCTTGCAACTTAGATTATAGATTTATTATAGATAGGTCAACAGTCATCAAGAAATTTGGAACAGTGTTTAGTGAGCGTGCTTTTGCAGTGGCTACTCCTAGGGCATGGAATTGACTGCCACCTGTAGTTTGAGAGATTGCCGACAGCAGTCATCTTTTCCCATCATTTTTTGAAGCGCTATTACAGTGACAATGTCACGAAACAGCATCTTTAACTCATTCATCATCGGAGAATCATTTAAAAATAAACATGATTATTGCCGATCTCCGATAGAAATGGGACTAAAAGGCTAAAAAGCTTTAAGTAGTGCACTAATGTTCAATCACTGAAAAACAAAAACATATTTGACCTCACCCCACCACAGCTCCGCCACCTACAACTTTCTCCGGAATTCACATTTGTAATTTTACATATGTCAGTTGTCCTCTTGATAATGATGTGATAGCACCGAAAGCGCTCGAGGAAATAAATCAACTCGTGGAGAACAACTTGTTATACTTCTTCATTATTAATTTTTCTTTAGTATGATTTCCATTTAGAATGAAGTATAAAAGTACACGTTGTACGACAAAGACGTTTGGATAAAACATCCAAGTACCTACAAAGAGCACAACTCTTTAGAGAGGCACCTTTTTATTTTAGGTATTTTTTTCAACAATAATTTGGGCATTTATCCGATTGCGGAGCACTGGGAGCTGTCAGCGGATCACTGGTTGCTTTAGAAAGACGACATTCAAGATGTTGTAGCGGCCATTGTCGACAATAAGCCCGATCACTCCGAGTGGATGTCTGTGACGTTTTGTTGTATTAGGTTTGGTATTTTTAGAATGAGAGCTTATCCCAAAAATATTTACGGATATCTATTGTACATGTTTATGTATGAAATGAAACAAGCAAACAAGTTTCTTCACGAGTTGATTGCTCGCCAAATAAATCATGCTAATATTATTATTTTTAGATAGGTATATTTAAAATGCAGGATTCAAATAAAGAACTATGCAGATTAAGGCAGCCATATTGCAGGGCTCAAGTGCACCTCTAAGTGATAGGGGTGGGGTGACTGTGTTGTATATGAGATAGGATGGGGAGGGGAGAGGGGGGAGGGGGCTGGCCGTGTTGATAATGCCTCTTATTAAAGTGCCAGGGGGAAGGCTGGGCACCCTGGTGAGCACCCCATAAAAAACTGCCAACTCATAATGAAGCTGTGACATGGGAATATATCATGACGTATTCAAATCCCGAATCTATAAACCGAGTTGCAAAGATACCTACCTATATAAAAATAAGATTCATATTAAATGCATGCCCACAAGCAGATACCTATACATAAAATAAGATTCATATTAATGCATGCCCACAAGTAGATGCGTGTTAGTTTTCGTTTACACATGCCGCATGAGTAGGTACTTACAAAATATGAACATAAGCTCTGCAGCTTTTGCCGACCTAACAGGGGTGGCATTGGCAAAGTGAATATTTTTTTTACAACATGGTTGGTCAGCCTCATACCAACTTATAAGACAAAGATACCTGTATAAAAAATAAGATTCGCTTACATATGAGTACCTACTTACAATATGTGAACCTAAATCTTCAATGAACATAAACGCTGCTATTCTTGTCGCTCTTCCCTGAAACTGAGGTGAGATTTGAAGTAAGCGGTCAAGCTTACACTAGTCTAACCTATCAGTCAAGGGGTTTTAGGAGTTGCAAGCTTTATTTTAATTTCAGGTCTAGTTTTTATTTGATATATTTTAGCATATATATAGCTTAAATGTTGATATATCTTTGAAACATATATAATAGACCCACCTCAAGAGCCTCTGGGAGTTTTTCATAGTCGCTACAGAACTACTGAGAAATCCCAGTTGCTGTAAGCCTGGATAAACCTTTTATATAATCTTTAATCTAAGTTGTAAAGATATATTAACATGTAGGATTCATATAAAATTTATGCCCACAAGCAGACAAGTAAGTATAAGTAAATCAGATAAAGTTTAAAGAATTTTCATCCTAGCGAAAAATATTTTACAAAAATTACATTTATTTTCCAGTGCTCTGCTGGGAATCAAACCTACTGCCTTCAGATTTCGAGGCTGAAACGTTCGCATTAAAAGAACGAGTGGTTGTAAGAACAGGTAAAAATAAAGAGATGAGTAGGTATAGGTAATTAGATAATATAAGAGATATGAGGCTGATCACCCATACTGTAAAAATGATTCAATTTGCCAATGTCACCCCTGTTTCAGGGAAGGTCGAAAAAGTTGCAGGGCTTATGTTCATTTGAGGTTTTGGTTCAGTATTTGTAAGTGCGAAATTTATGTGTGCCTATTTGTGGGCATGCATTTAATATGAATTTTAAATGTTAATATATCTCTTTGCTTCTTAGATTATAAAAATACTGCTTGCGTAAATTCCCATCGATCGCGTAAGCAGAACAAATGCATAACAACTAAATAACTCAACAGGTGTGCAATTGTATCTTTCATACATTTTTCTATTTACGCGATTGATGCGAAATTATGCAATGCTTTATACTCGATATACTACGCTACTATTTACGGGGGATAGAACTTTCCATTTTAAATGATGCTGTCAGTATCAGCTTATTGAATTTTAACAATCGATCCACTGTGCCATTTACCAATATGGCCACAATGAAGGATTAGGTACTGAATGGAAAACCGGGTGTAGAACAAAAAAGTAAAATTACAAATGAGAATTTGTCAATGTCACCCCTGTTTCAGAAAAGGGCGGCAAGATTTGAAGGGCTTATGTTGATTCACCGTGAAAAGTATGGCTGGATCAGATTGGAGAAATTGTGAAAGAATGGGATTTCTATAATCTATCATCTAAGATGTAGATAAAGATATATTGGCATTTTTAAGACTCATATTTAATGCATATCCACAAGCAAGCACATGTAAGTTCACGTTTACACATTTGTACAGGAGTTGCATAAACTTTGCAACTCCTCCCATCTTTCCCTGAAACCAGGGTGGCATTGGCAAAAGTGAATAAAGTTTTTACAGCATAGAGGGTCGGCCTCATATCAACCTATAAGTCAAAGAACACAAAATTTCGGAAAGTCAGAGGTTCGTTAAAGAAGGAAATGTTTGAAAAACGGTGATGGATATGAATGAAGTGAAAGATATTTGCAAGGATAGTAAGAAATTGAGCCTATGTGCAGAGGCTCTGGCCACCCCTAGCGGAATGTCGAAAAGTTACAGTTGCATGTTAGTGTTTTTTTTTTTTTTTTTATACATGCGTGTGTAAGCACGGCCTTAAATGTGTCTGCTTGTGGGCATGCACTTAACATTGATCTTAAATGTTATTTGTTTATATACCTTTAATAACCCAAATCATAGAACCTGTCACAAAACTCAACCTTCACAAGGAACGAGAAGTTTCTTCCTCCACCCAGGCTGGTCCTCTCATGTGTCAAAATAAATAGGTTCTATTCGCCAAATTGCGACTGCTTCGGAGACATCACGGCAAGAAGTTGCATTACGTGTGCAGTTTAGTTGCATTTTTTGCAGTGCCCACGGCGAGTTCGCTTTGTAGTTTCAACGAAGAATATAACAATGTAGTTTGTACCTACACAGAAGAGCCTCGATTATCCGAGCTCTTGTGGGCCGAGCCAGATACGGACTCCATTCAATCTAATCTAATCTGATCTAAGTTGCAAAGATATATAACATTGGGTATTCAAATTATATGCATTTTCACAAGCAGACACGTATGAGTTCGCGCTTAAACATGCCACATGTGGACTTACAATATAAAAACCCAAATCTCAAATGAGCATACACCCTGCAACTCTTGCCGACCTTCCCTGGAACAGGGGTGACATTGGTAAAGTGAACCATTTTCTACAGAATAGGTGGTAAGCCGCGTACTAACCTATGAGTCAAGGAACATACACAACAAATTACAATAGTGAAAAATAAAATCACATTTCAATGTTTTGTTAATATGTTATCTACACACGCAGTGTCCCTAATGTAGGTATGCGTAGGGGAAGGTGGGGCAAGATGGGGCCTTTAAGGTAAGACGTCAATAAAACACATTTATTTTTATTAATCTTATATAAAATATTTATTTTTATAAACTTCAATACTTAATGTAGCAAACGTATAACAAAAATAAACAA
Organism: Agapetus fuscipes; assembly: GCA_951799405.1. Classification (NCBI taxonomy): domain Eukaryota; kingdom Metazoa; phylum Arthropoda; class Insecta; order Trichoptera; family Glossosomatidae; genus Agapetus; species Agapetus fuscipes. The sequence goes on from OX637344.1 coordinate 9,679,237, forward strand.
AATAATCAATAAAAAATAGTAATATTAATCAAATAAAAATAGTCGTAATTACCCCGTCTTGCCCCACTGGTGAGGAAAGATGGGGTACCACCTACTGCGGTTCGCAACTACGGCAAACAAGGATGGCATCTTGATCTTCGTCATCTACTCCAGCGCATGAATGCCCAGTTCCGGCACATTTGACATGCTATCCAGCCTTCATTTGAGTCAAGGTATGACCCACCACAAAACAGGCACTCTGTATCATCGTCATCGGTATTGGAAGAAGATACACATTTTGATCGTTTTGATGGCTGCTTGCGTTTTTGTTACAATAATTTTATTTGGACATCTTTTCTTGATAGCATTTTTCTTGTTGACGTCTTCAAATTCCTTTTTATACGGCGATGAAGTGAGAATACTAGTCTAGCCCCTGGGCTTAGATTTCCTTTTCTCTGTCTGTGTTGTTTTCAACCTCCAATCAATATTTGATTGAAACATCAAATTTGATTGCTTAGTTCTGGTAAGGACCTCGGTTAAATATTTCTCGAAAGTTGGTAAAAATGTGATGGAATTTGAACAGGAAATATGATTCACATCAGCTGACTTACGTATATGCAATCAATTGCTTAATTTGAAAGGGAGAAATCACACTTAATTTTGATATTCGTCTGATTGGAGTTTGGTGCAACAGGCCGTAACTGTCTCGGACTGGATAGGATGAAGACTGAATCATCGGGTGACTCGTTAGGATGCTCGGTAGTTGGCACAGTATCAGTCACGGTGGAAATGGCGTTTGTTGGGGTGGCAGCTGGTTCTGTATTCGGAACGGTTGCTGACAAAATAACAGCCTGGGTAGTTGTCACCGAAGTTTGCACATTAAATGTGGAAATTTGAATATTAGTGGTCTCTGCAGCGACAAAATCCTCTTTAGAAAAAACAGTGGGGTCACATGGCCAGATTCCACATTTTTTAAAGCCGTTTACAGCTGTCGACATTGAAGCTGATTTTATGAAGGCTTTTCCAAATAACCCTGCTACCTGAAACGGTGTAATCACATGCCCAGAATTTGAACAAAGCCAGGTTGTTGCTTGTTTCATGCATTCCTTTGACCAGCTCCCCCTATCGATCTTTCGAACGTAGTTCCGGACCATATTCTGCATAGACAATAAACAAAAATGCTTACTAAAGTTGTTACTAAAATGTGCTCAAGCAATGGGGTACCGATACCCCGTCTTACCCCTTTTACCATTTTTGTTAACAGAGTTTTTTGTGTACAAAATACAATTTCTCCATAAATAATTGATAATCTAACCTTGAATTTCAAAAGTTAGAGCTTGTATTGCGACCATCGGCCAGTTAAAATCACGATATTCTTCCTTCAATGTCACAAGCAGCAAAAATCGATAAAATAACATGAAATTAGCGATAAACACGTTTAGTATTGCTGCGCATCGGAGCATGCGTACATGTCCACTGCGATTATGTCACTGGCGGGAGGTTTGAGGACAGCATCAAATGGCATGATTCGCTCGGAGCTACTCGGCAGCTTTAGGCTTTTTTCATAGGGCCCCATCTTGCCTCACTACCCCGTCTTACCCCACCTTCCCTATATTAATTCGTTGATACACTAAGGTTCGGTATTTTCAACGTTAGCAAAGCGACTTTATACTGAATGAAAAGGACGCACTTATGTTAATCGTGGGGGAAGTTTTTTTTCTCAGTTTTGTAGGCAATAAGTGGATTTTATTGAAAATTAAGCTCGCCTTACAACAAATCGTCTGGTAGTGTTTTATTGTTACAACAGGACATCATGAAAAAAATCAGTGAGAACTATACTAACATATATTTTTTTTTCTTATAATAGATATGGCCAATGACTTTAGGTATCCCTTTATTAAGGTATTCCTAAAAAGTTTAAAGCCACATATTCTAACGTTGAAAATACCGGGCCTTAGGGCCATTTCAGACACAATGCGTTCTACCCGGGTTTTTTTAATGTATTATATACTGGAAAAAACTGTGTGAAAGCTTTCATACATCTCATACGCTACTGACTCCGACTCGGTGCCGGATAGACAAAAACTTGCAGACAAATCGGGCAGAATCCGTCCAGTGTGTAATGGCTGTAACAGTATGGCAAGAAAGCATACAATAAAATCATCTCGGATAATCTAGGTTCTACTGTAGCTGTATACAAAAATGAGAGGGAAAAAAAACGCACGGCGTTGTGTTCGAAATTTGAAAATGGGCGGGCGGACCTCCCGTGTCGCGTTCCAAAGTCAAATATCTCGACAGTCGGATAAAACAATAGCGGCCGCATCGCGCACCAACATCCACTTGTCTATTGTTTGTCTGGCGTCTTTCATTCCATGTCCGCAGATATTGTTTATGTGCCGGACTATATCATCTACTTGTATTTGTGTCTCTACTTTGTTATATGGGAAAGCTACCTCAGTATACGAATGTTTCTCCTTGCAGAGTTCGGTCGGTAGATAAGTCAGTTCGTAAAGCGACCAGAAATTGTTTCCCATCGGTGTAAGTTATAAACCCAAAATCATAAAACCGGGGGCAGCTCTGCAGATACTCTGGCCAACTTTGTAGGCAAGGTTAACTCAGCCTTCACAATAAAAGCTAGAACCTGTCACATCGGGAGCATGGAAAGCCTCACCTGTGAAAATAGAAAGGTTCCACTCGCCACATGCAAGCAGATCGGCGACAATGTGGTAAAAAGTTAAACCATATTCATAATCTAATCGCAAAGATAACATTCATTTCTATAAAACTTTGTGAATGAATTTTTATTTTAGAAAAAAAAAATTTTGAAAATTATTTTATAAAAATATTTCTAACATATTTTTTAGGGTGGATCTTTTAAAACAGTGAAAGTCCATTTTTAATTATGAGGAGCAGATTGCTCCTGCAACAGTCTCATACCAACTTATAGCTCATGGAACACAAAAAAATCGCAAAAAAAAAATCACTAACTCTTATAAATATTTTTAAAAAATCCTCGTATACCTAGTAGGTACATTTTTTATTTGAAATGTAAAATGGATTAAGAATTTTACAAGCATTGTAGTTAGAAAGCGACACTAGCGGCGAGTAGCGAAAGCTCGCGTTAGTTCTAGCTCCGCACGCTAGGTAGCGCTGCCAGTCTAAAATGTAGCGTATTTCTAAATGTTTTTTTTTACTAAGATTTCAATTTAATTAAATTATTTCACAAAATAAATACAAGTACAAAACCGAAAAAAAACATAGATCTAGAGTAAAAAACATTTGGGAAATTAGCGGGAAGGGCGGTAAGAGTTGCAGGGTTCAATGTTAATATGAAATTAGAAAAAAAAAACAAAAATTAAAGTTAAAGCTCATATTTTATTATGAAATTGATTTATAGGTCGGTATGAGGCTGACCACCTATACTGTAAAAGATGGTTCACTTTGCCAATGTCACCCCTGTTTCAGGGAAGGTCGGCAAGAGTTGCAGGGCTTATGTCAATTTGAGATGGGTTTTTATATTGTAAGTCCACATGCGGCATGTGTTGGAGCAAAATTATACATGTCTGCTTCTGCGTTTAATATAACTAAGTTACAATTATAGTGTAACTTCTTGCCGCGTTATCCCCGAAGGGGTCGCATGTGGCGAGTTGAACCTATTTATTTTTACAGGTAAGGGGGCAGGCCTTACGCCAACCACTTAAGTTGAAGTGGAGGTTTCCCAACTCCCGAGAGTGCTGGTACTCATTTCTTGTGAAGGCTGAGTAAACCTTGCCGGTATTTTATTTTGGGGTTTGACTTATAGTTCCTTGACTTATAGGTTGGTATGCGGCTGACCACCCATGCTGTAAAAGTGGTTCACTTTGCCAATGTCACCCCTGTCTCAGGGAAGGACGGCAAGAGTTGCAGGGTGTATGTCCATTTGAGATTTGGTTTTTATGTTGTAGGTTCACATGAGGCATGTGCAAGCGCGAACTTGTACGTGTCTGGTTGTGAGAATGCATGTAATGTGAATCTCCAATGTAACATATCTTTGCAACTTAGATTAGATTAGATTAGATTTGAAATAAACACCGAAACGGGAAATCATTTCTGACACCCTCGGTGGGATTTGAATTATATGAATCTTAATTTGATTAATATGAATCTTAAATTATAGTATATATCTTTTCAGCTTAGATTTAGATTTAGAAATGTATTCGACACTTTCCGGCGTACGCGCCTGAAAAAACAATGAAGATATCGAGTGCTCGATGGAGAGGGAAGTTGAGTCACTGGTACATTTAATATTGTGAGTAGGTACACTCGTTCGTGTTTATAATAATTGTTTGATTTATTATCTAAGTTGCACGGTAACGCGACGATCATTATGGTTCTGATTTACATATTATTCCTGCTCCAGTGACAATTTGCTAAACTCTACAAAGTGCATTCGCGATGTCGCAATAACGACATCTTTTATTTTGAATTCAAACAAATCAACAGTCCCGAATTCTGGTTTATTAAAAACTTTTTATTTTATTTAGTTATTAAAACTCTGTTTTATTTTCACTCTTCATTATTATTTTTAATTTTTTGACACAAACGTTTTCGACTACACAGTAATCATCATCAGGTGATAAATCTAATCTAATCTAATCTAAGCTGCAAAGATATATGTATATAATTTAAGATTTATATTAAATGCATTCCCACAAGCAGAAATGTACCTACCTACATCTTATTTAAGTTTAGGTGCTAATAAAATAAATAATAAATATTAGAATGATTTATTTGGTGAGCGCTGTTTTTGTGTGTATCACACCTCAATGCCTCTCCAGAACGGATCGGAAAACGTGCACTAGACTCTAGTGCACGTTTTTCCATTCGACAGATAGAGTTGTAACTTGTCTTTTAAAAGTTCTCGCTACAGTCCTGCTTAGCGCAATGCGACACCTTTGTCATGTCCGCTAACTACCACGGTTCACGGCTAACTTTTTGTGAGTTGGTGTAAGTCTAACTGTCGGCACGATCGGCGTGGCCCTTGGTACCATTGCTGTGACTGTTTTGGTGCGATGGCGTGGATATAGCGCTGCAGAAACTTCTTCTTGAGCAAACTTAGCGCGATAAAGTTGATACTTTTCCATGGGCTATTCTGAGTTCGACAAAAAAGATAGCACGAGAACATTTGAGATTTTGTAACAGTAAAAATCCAGTCTAGACAGAATCCTACAATTCCTGACAGTTTTTGATGATGTGAAAGGTTTATGAAAAAAAAAATGAAAGTAACGTTATTGAAACCATTTTTATTGCAAATCATTGCTTCTGATGATGCCTTTTAAGGCGAAAACGTTTAAAAGCATATAAAATAAAAAATAAAAAGTGAATTAAGCTGTGTGTTTTTTTACAATTTTTTTTTTTTATTGAAAACAGTTTTTTCATAATTTCTCAAAAACTGTTTATATTATTGAAAATCATAAATATTGTATAATTCTGTAATGAAGAGGATAAAAAATATTTCCAAAATATAGCACATAAAAATAAACGATAAAAATGTGAAATATTTTTTGTGGTGACACTTTTGAAGCTGTGTTTTTTACACCTTTATCATTTAGATAAATAATTAATAAACACGCCTGATTTTTTCATTACTGTCACTTTTTTACTAAGACCATAAAGTTTAAAAAACAAAAACGACAGGCTTAGGGTATAAAATAAGGAAATGAATGAAAATATTGATGAAGGTAATTTTCCTCATAATCCATTGATTCTGATGGATCTTTGGCATAGGTATTATAAACACGTGTTAGCTTTTGATTGTGCACTTCGCAATAGACTGTAACTACTGAACACGTGAAATTATTGTTTTTTTGCAACTTTTTACTTGCCGCGTTGTTTGCCAACAAGACAACTACCTAGAACAGTCGATGCAGGCGCAGGTAGTGAACTAACTTTATGTGTTAATACACATTCTGCAGGTCGCTAAAGTTGGCTGCTCTTTTTGCAACTAGGGTTGTGATTGTGCCAAAGGGCGCATGGTTTATAACCCATTTCAACTTTTCAGTTGATGCCGTACAGTTTGTTAGTTTTATTAGTGAATACAGTGGAAACTTCGAGAAAAGCAAATTTAAGTATGTTAGTCAGGGTCAGTCTTAGGCAGGCGCGTGCAAGGGATAGAGACAATTGCATTTCAGTTTTTTTTTTCATTTGACTTAATAGGGTTGACTTGAATATCTCTTATGAAAATGAAAATGAAAATCCCTTAAGTAATTTGTTGAAATGAGGCTGACCCGCCATACTGTAAAAGCCAATGCCACTCCAGTGTCCGAGAAAGGCTGCAGGAGTTACAAGATTCGTGTTAATGTGAGGTTTGCTTTGTTTGTTAAATACACTGTAAGTTTGTCTGTAAACGTGTCTGCTTGTGGACATGCATTAAATATAAGCCTTAAATATCAATATATCTTTGCAATTTAGATAATAGATAAAATAGACTTGATCTAATATAAACGCAAACGTTAAAGAAACTAAGCTTCACATACAGAGCAATCTATTACTGTGTAGTCCCCGAAGGAGTCGCATGGGGCGTGTGGAACTTACTTATTTTTACAGGTAATGGGGCCGGCCGTAAGAACACCACTTCCTTTTAAGTGGGAACTTTTCCCAGCTCCCGAGGGAGCTGGTTCTCATTTATCGTGAAGGCTCAGTAAGCCATGCCGGTATTTTATTTTGGGTTTGAAATGAGCACCGAAACGGGAAATCATTTCTGACACCCTCGGTGGGGGTGAAACTTTAGTCCAATGGCATGGAATGCAAGCACTCTACCAACTAATCTATCAAACAAAATAACGACAAAGATGATATCATTTTGTTTTAAAAATATAAGTATTAAAATATGGAAATGTATAGAAAAAATGGTTTAAAATATCACAATACCAAAATCTTCAAGTACGTGTGATCACGATACAACTGTTTGGATTGTGTTGCTTATTATTTCAGTTTCAATATAAAAATACCAAAGATCTGCCGTCATGTGATACGTAAATGGTGGTACTTTTTATTTTATAAGGGCTGGATACCAGAAGCGGTCTTGTAACTATCAAAATGCAAATTTTGTTTTACTTCCTTGTTGTCATTTTGGAGGGAAAATTAGCTCCCGATGATTATCGGAATGATGCGATGAGAAAAATAAAAATTATTGCCACAGGGTGTTCGCAAGGTTATCTATTCTTTCCATCATCAGGAATTTTGTTTATAATTCCTCTAGTTTCTCTTTGTTTGTCTTTTATTGCTCACTATACTGAGAAAAAGAAACAATTCCTTGTCTTATAGGTTAGCATGAGGCTGACCACCCGTACAGTAAAAATGCCAATGGCACCCCTGTTGCAGGGTTTACATCCATTTGAGGTTTGGATTTCAATATGCACACATGTGGCATTTGTAAGCGCGAACTTGTGGGCATGCATTTAATATAAATTTTCAACGTTACTATATCTTTGCAACTTAGATTTTAGATGGCCAGTACCTCCGTAGATGTGTCTCCATTTTGTTCTGCCCTTGCACACTTCTTTCATCTCGTCGACATATTGACTTGTGTGCGGAAGAATGTGAGGAAGGCAAAAACTATTGGTGTCTTAAAGGAGCATTAAAGACTTGTGTTTTCAAAACATCTTATCCGTGATTTGAAAGGACCCTTGAGGTGTGACACACACACAAACAGCGCTCCCCATTTTTTTTACAGTATGGGTGGTTCGCCTCATAGCAACCTCCTCTCTAGTAAGCCTCTAGTAAAATGTTGACTGGATAAATGTTGACTTTTTAGACACACTTTCCTGTCATCCTATCGCTTATTACCTTAATGCCACAAATCACGAATGGGAAAATTTAAAAAAATACACAATCAACGTAAAAATGAGGAAAAATACGACAGTCTGTGCGGCATAAATCATGCTGGAGGTTTACGTTAAACGGTCGCGTGACGCGGGGGACATTTTTAAACATTTGCCCGCGCAATCACGATAAGCCACTAATATGCTGAGACAACGGGAATTAGGAAGCACAAGACAATCGGGGAGAGTCGCGCCACCCCTAAACTCTTAACAAGTCATGCCTCAATATTAGTCAGAAGTGTGCTCTAGATAACAAGCTTGATGAACGGTTTATAGAGCAGAAAAAAGTAGGAGAGCTAACAACTTATGCTTCGATTTAAGACAGAAATATGCTCTCAGTAACAAGCTTGATGAACGGTTCACAGAGCAGAAAGCAGTAGGAGAGCTTTTTGCTACTCCTTCAGCTCCTAACAAGTCATGCTTCAATATTAGACAGAAATATCAGTAACAAGTTTGATGAACGGTTCACAGAGCAGAAAACAGTAGGAGAGCTTTTTGCTACTCCTTCAGCTCCTAACAAGTCATGCCTCAATATTAGACAGAAATATGTCCTCGGTAACAAGTTTGATGAACGGTTCACAGAGCAGAAAGCAGTAGGAGAGATTTTTGCTACTCCTTCAGCTCCTAACAAGTCATGCTTCAATATTAGACAGAAATATGTCCTCGGTAACAAGTTTGATGAACGTTTCACAGAGCAGAAAACAGTAGGACAGCTTTTTGCTACTCCTTCAGCTCCTAACAAGTCATGCCTCAGTTTTAGACAAATATATGTTCACGATAAGTAGTTTATCGAACGGTTAGGGCAGCAGTAAAACATCTGTGAGTCTCACGCCACAAATTATGCTTGATATTAGACAGAAAATACGTCCGAGATAACGAGTCTACTGAAAAAAATATTAAAAGATTATGTGTAATTTTACAAAATAAAGAATTTTGGAGATTCACAGATCAGCAGTTCTTCATCGGGGTGAGCGTTTCTCATCATCATACAATTTAAAATAAAATTTAACGTACATATAATTAAATTGAACGCATTCTGAAGCATTCGAAAACAAAGGTTTCTTCCTACTTGGCGTTACAAAATATCAACATTTTCCAGTCTAAAAATACATCTCGTTTCCTATGCATTGAACAGTAATGTATTAGAAAGAAACGGAAAAGCGGTTTATTGGTTTGCTACTTTGCTGAATAATTTCATTTTAAAATATGATTTGTTTTTGGGGGTGAGGGGGAGGGGGGGGGAGGCTTTCGTGTCACGCTGTGTACAAAAATCAAACGGTAGGCGCCATTCGTTCCAAATTTGAATATTTTTTTATAACGGTCTGTACTTTTGCGCTCCGTAGGTTACAGATTAGAAAGACCACTTTCTAAGTTATTTTTTACTACAGAGAACGAATGAGGTATGAATATTTTTGAATTTTGAAATTTTTTCTCGGCGAGCAAACGTCAGTCTTGTATGGGACTGCCACCCAATAAAAAAAAAATGTATTCCATTTCCCTAGCGACCCAGCCGGGTGACGACACATTTTTGTTTATGTGAATTCACGTGCAGACCTCATTCAAAAAACGCCACATTTCATTACCTTTACCAATAGGTCGTGCTTAGAAAATACTCAACTAAGCTGCACACATAGTGCAACTTCTTACATTATGTGGCGAGTGGAACCTATTTATTTTCATAGGTGAGGAGGCAGGTCATACGCCAAGCACTTCAATGAAAGTGGGAATTTTTCAGCTCTCTGGTTCTCATTCCTTGTGAAGGCCGAGTTAGCCTTACCTGTATTTTCATTACCGAAACGGGAAACCATTTTTGACAACCTTGGTAAGGATCGAACCTTAGCCTTTTGACATGGAACGCAAGTATTCTACCAACTGAGCTGTCGAAGAGATTCGAAAATATTTATTTATTATAAGTTTTTGCACGTGAGATAATTATTGCCGCCGTTTCTATTAACTTCATAAAAACACATATCAATCCCAATTTCTCATATTCTTTTTTCTTTTCATTAAATTGCATATTTTGTTTCCCTTCACTAGTTTTCGAAATATACAGATTTTCTTAAATACTGCCAACATAAATAACATAATCATAAAAAAGTAAAATACTATTTTTATCGCATGTCTCTTCATGTCTAAACAATCAATTCATTTCCATTAAAATTGTATGAGATACGTTATCAACAAATTCGTTCATATCCACAGCTCTAAGTATACAATTTAACGTTAAAACTCACCCATGGCGTTTAACTAAAAAAAATATGTAAATTTGAAAGGCGTCTCCATTGAGCGTTTTAGTTTCATTTCATTTTTGGCAAAACGCTAACGTAAATTTTTATTATGGAATTGGAAAACAAAAGTCGTCATATCCAAAATGATTGCGTTCACGGACTGGTCTATAAAGCCCACAATAACGTATTGTCAGAGTATGTACGGAAATTTATTTATAGTTTTATGTTTGAAAAAAATACAAAATTAATGTGTTTCTAAGATATTTAAGAACTGAATCAAAGGAAATGAACAGAGTTAGATTAAAAAAACATTGGTAAAAAAACACAAATTTACAAAACCTGGAGTGAAAATCTTGACGGACGTCGCGTCGGTCGATCTTACGGTACCTACCTATTTGAGGACATGGCGGTGCCTGAACAGCTGATCGTTGTTCCATATAAAATGGATCAGCTGTTCATACATCGCTTTGTTTTATTTCGTATTATCTTCAAATAGATACGGTAAGATCTACAGACGGTCGTCGAGACTTCCACCCCTGCTTAGTTATTTTTATCTGCAACTCTAAAGAAGCAGATAGTTCATGAATTTTTATTAAAGCTATTCTTTCACGTACGAGTATTTTTGTCCGGAGTGTGATTGTGGAGCAAGTAACCAGACAATACAACACCTAGTGGAGGAGTGTGAAGGGGGAAGATACCAGAGAGACTGGATGGACATCCACAGGGCGACTCCGGAGGCGGTGCAGTGGTTGGCCGAGTGGGAGTGAATACTTGAAAACATTGATTGAGTAACGGAGCAAATCGAGCAATCAAATTGCCAATCGCCGAATCATATGTAAGTAAGTAAAGCCCAGACTATCGTAAAGAAATGTTGATGAGGTAATGAGTTCATTTAGTGACCCAATAGTCTCCCTTATTACAGCCATTTCACATACAACGCATTCTTTCCGATTTGTCAATGGATTATCAGACAATCTGGCGAAAGCTTCCGTACATCCTCATACGCTACTGAATTTCTGACCCGGCACCGGCTAAATAAACCGGGCAGATGCGTCTAGTGTGAAAAGCCACATTCTAAAGGCAAGATGGCGTGGAATTAGAAACCCCTCCGAGATGGCATGTGTTGGCTGTTCCGGGATATTGGAGCAACCCTTTGCAGTAGCGCAGCACCCCGCTTCGATACCTGTCGAATTATGCTAATTTAACAACCCCCAAACACGACTGTAATTTTTAGTTTACAGTTTTTTACGGCACGGCGCACGATGAATATTAAATGGGGAAATTTTAAACGAAACCCGGAATATTAATTTCATCGATTAACGATTAAATATTGAGAATTATGGGCGGGCGCGTGGAAGGGATGATGTTTGTATTTTTGGCGGAATACCGAAAAAAATTCTGGATACCGGAAAATTCAATAAAATACTGAAAATTCGATCCAAGATTGGAAATTACGTCGAATAACTACTTAAATGTTTGTTTGTTAAACGAAAAAAAACGAATGAATAAGTACCTACTGAAAGCACGCTCAAATACCGGGAAAACGACTGAATACCAATAAAAAGAAAATCGATAAAATATTGGGACTCAGCAAAATTAGATCTTAGATAGAATAAAGGAAAATTCTGCTAGATTAATGAAACTTTCGTTTATCTAAGAAATAAAGAAAAAAAACATGAAAATTCAGAGAAAAGTTCTGAGGGATACAAGGAAAAATGATGTTAAAATGCAAGGGACGAAATGATGTTAAATTAAATGTATGTGATTGTTTGGATATGAGGAAAGAATGACTGATGAAAGATTGAAAAATGTGAAAACACAGGGAATATAAAAGGAGAGATAAAGATTGATCAATGATCAGATAATGAGATTTTGGAAAAATGCGATATACAGTGTGAATGTGGACGAAGAAAACATATAAAAAGTAATAAAATTAATAAATTTCAATAAAAAGAAGTCGAAGCAACTCACTTGATGGAATAGCGAAAAAACTATAAAAAAAACATTTTCGGTATTTGATCAATTGCGGATAAAAAAGAATCGGTAAAGCTGGTAACCGGATAGAAATCCAGATATTTTACACACCACTAGTGGTTACCTACTGGGTGCTGTTTGGTAATTTTGGGAAATTCGCTTTTTAAGAAGGTAAATAAAATGGCAATTTGATTTTTTAATGTCAAACTACGGGGACGCATTTTCATGTCGGATAGGGGAATACTAAATTATGTATTATAATACTAGATTAGATCCGAATCAAAGATTTCAGCCTTCCCTTATTGATAGGCGGGCATTTTGTGTAGTTTTTATGTCGCTGTGCATCGGAAAAGTTTAAATGACAAAAAGATAATATTGTACATTCGTGTAAGAAAAGTGAATACATTAAATTACTTGTGTACCTATACCTACATAAATGTAACTTCTTTAAACTACGATATATATTATAAATGGTTCTTCCATCACTCATTCTCGAGACATGATCTCTCTAAAGTCACCTCCTGGATCTGCTCTATTACACTGTGTCCTCTATTTCGCAGCTCGAGCACAGAAGGAAAATTGGAATGATCACTCTCTTCTATGGGTACTATGATGGTGTCTGTTCTGATGAAATATCCTCACTCATACGCAATCTCACCTATTTGGTGGTCTATCCATTCCTTCTTCGTTCTTCCTCTTCCACGCTTTCCTCTGACATCTCTCTGTAAACTTTCTTCGTTAGTCGTTCATCATCCATTCTTTCAAGTATTTTTTAATAAACACCGAAACGCAAATCATTCATCACACCCTTGACGTGGATCGTATCCTAATCCTCTGGCATTGAATGTATGAATTTGACCACTGAGCTATCGAACAGATTTCTTCTTTGGGGACCATTTCAATCGGAAATCCCCATGGCTGTTTTCAGTTTAGATGATGGAGCTCTAAAACTGAGACATCATCTATAGCATGGTGGTAGAACGGAGCTGGAACATAAGTTGGGTTATTGAAGCAGACCATGTTGGGGGCGGGTGCCGCAATAAGGATAACTTGGAGAAAGTGATCAGTAGCTCGAGTATACAACATTGCTCAAATCTCACCTCGATTGCGTGAATCGAAAATGTATGGAAAATACGAAGGCACTCCAAGAGGGTGATTTAGTTTAAATACATATTCTCGATTTACTCAATCTAGGTGAGTTCACGCAAGGTTTTATACGGTGACAGGTTAGAACGGCACAGTGACAAAACGACACATGACATAAAACGACAAACCGACACATGACAAAACGATACATGACACAACATCACAATGACAGTTCCTAAATTACATGGAAAAACATCACTATGACAAAAGAACACAATAAAAATCACCGGAAAGTACATCACAATGACAAAACATCACATGACTAATTATCACTTACCCAAAACAGAACATACCATAAACGGCACATGAAAAAACATTACATGACAAAACATCACAAACAACACAAACATTTATGTTGCTTCCACACGCCAGACTTCAGTGATAATGCGTTACGAAGTTGCTCTTTATGTGCAGCTTAGTTAGACTTTTTTTTTTATCTAATAATGATAATCGGGGCCGATTATCATGTGTTGTTTTTTATGCGCCGTTAATGGTACGTTCTGTTTGAGGTATGTGATCTTTTGTCATGCGATGTTTTGTCATTGTGATGTACTTTCTGGTGATTTTTGTCATGGCTCTGTCATGTGTCGTTTTGTCACTGTGTTGGTCTATCATGGAGGGGTTTTACACTCGGGTACGGTAGCCCGGGGCGTGCACTGTACCGCTGTGGGAGAGGCGGAGGGATTCACAACTGAAGACGCCTCTCAACACGGGGAAACTAGAGACCTAACAAGTCCGGCTCATGTTAGATGGGCGACGGCTTCATGGAGCGTTGAAACAGGTTGAATATTTGTGTAAACAAAGAAAGGTAAGAACTAGAAATTCACTGAAAGAATCCTATAATCTAAGTTGCACATCGATGTCTTAATCAGCCAACTCCGTTATGGATAATTTTACAAGTCAGCAAATGAACCATGTATTATTGTTAACATAAATAATAATTTTTCAGTAATATATTTGGAAATATTTCATTGGAATACTTCAAAATTTTAAATAAATCATTATTTGAAATGAATAACTTTTATATTTTAAGAATTAAACAATGTTTTTTGGCTCTCCGGGAAATTTATCCCACATGAAGTAGATCGATATAAAGTCAGTACCTAATTCATGGTACCGCCTTCTTCTTATCATACCTATACATATTAAGATTAAGGGGAGAAGAACTCAGGGACACCGAAGAAGATTGTGGCTAAAAAACCTGCGACAATGGTTCAACAAAAGCACTCAGTCCCCGTGTTTCGAGACGCAACATCTAAGATCAAAATAGTCATGATGATCGCCGATCTTTGATAGAAGTGACACCAAAAAAAGAAGAAGAAGAATTCATGGTAAACAATCCATGCATATTAACAAACAAAGGTTTTATCTACATAGCACCCCTGGCGGGGATTTTTTAGCGAGCGAGAGTACCGAATGATAATTTTTGACCCACGCTGTCGAGAGTCTGTGTAGACCCATTGTTTTTATTTTCTACAAACTGATTACGCACTGAAACTGTATCCAGACGCCATTCCGCTAGATGTGGTCAAAACTTTCGCAGATGTGCCCCCCCGGGAGCTGGAAAACCCCATTTCAAATCATGTGGTTGGCGTTTAAATAAATAGGTTCCATACGTGACACCTTCGGGAACAATGCCGCACGAAGAAGTTGCACTATATATGCAGTTTCGCGTATAAAAATAAACTCTCGTCAAGTTTCGTTTGTACGAGTCTAGCACAAACAGTTCCAATAACTTTTAATCCAGCGCCAACTTTGGGTCATGTTCCCGGCTAAATGGCGTTCCTAATTTGAATGGCACCCCATGGGAGGGTGGGGGTGGGGGTGGTTGATGGGAGGAACCATCAGTATGCAAATGTCCTCGGAAGGGGGAGGAGCTGCGGGACTTCTCCAAATTAATAAGGTGTTGTAAATTCTGCGATGCTAAAAATAAGGATTTGATTATTTTGTGTTACAAGATTTTCCCGATAGATGACGCTGTTTCAGAAAGACAGATCCCCTACACAAAAAATTAAAGACCAAAGACAAAAAAGTAACATAAAGCTTCATTCCTTGACTTTTTTTTTTTTCTTTTAAAAAAAAAAATAAAATTGTGGAAAGGAATGCAATCCACCAACCTATTTTGCCTGGCCAGTTGTCTTCATGCGAAAGCAAAAGCTTGTGTGCATGCAACGGCATCTGTTGAACCAGGGTCGAAGTTATCGTCGGGAGATTGGAACCAACGTTATCCGGTTCCAAATAACCTGATCCCCACGGCCATAACACCGACTTATAGTTGGTATGAGGCTGACCAACCATATAGTAAAAATGGTTCACTTTGCCAATGTCACCCCTGTTTTAGGGAAGGAATGAACGCAACTAATCCACACATGTAGTGTAACTTCTTGCCTGTGTTATCCCCGAAGGTGTCGCATATTTCGATTCGGGACCTATTTATTTTTACGGGTAAGGGGGCCCGCCTCACACCAACCACTTCAGTTTGTCAACGACGATACCATGGTGAAAGCACCGGTTCTCATCAAATCACCGAAATTAAGCAACATTGGGCGCGGATGCTACCTGGATGGGTGACCACTCAGGTACACCGCGTGTTGTTGGCATTTCTTGGACCGGTCCGTAGTCCAGTGGCAACACTTCGGACTCGTAAATGGAAGGTTGTGGATTCGAATCCCGGCGGAGCACAAAAAATATACCATTTGTATATCCAAATGTGCTCTACGCTGGGTTGAAAAATTCATATACCTTTACCAAAGACCGGTCACTGAAAGGTACATCCAACCTTACAACAACTGGGTCTTGCTTGAGAATTGGCACTTTCTACAGCGACGACCAAGCTCGCAGAGGGTTCTTGAGGTGTGATACACACAAAAACAGCGCTTACCAAATAAATCATCCTAATATTATTTATATTATTCAGTTGAAGTTCCTCCTCTCCAGCTCTCGGGGGTGCTGGTTCTCATTTCTTGTGAAGGCTTAGTACACCTTGGGATCGAACCATTGCTCTCAGCATGGAATGCAAGCATTTTACCAACTAAGCTATCGACCGGACTTTTTACGAGCTTGATCGTCGCTACAAAGCGCCAATTCTCAAGCAAAACTCAGTTGCTGTAAGGCCGGATGGACCATTTTGGATGGACCGGTCTTTGGTAAAAGTTTATGAATTTTTCAGCCCAGCGAAGAGCAACTTTGAAAATATAAATGGTATTTTTTTGTGTTCTGCCGGGATTCAAGCCCACAACCTTCCATTCAAGTCCAAAGTGTTACCACTGGACTGTGGACTGGTCATATACAAATAATTAATAACATTTAAATATCTAAAGCCAACAATCACTAAGTGGGCTGGTCATATAATTAGAATGCACAACGCCAATCAATTTAAGATGGACGGAATGGACAGATGGAATTTAAAATTTAGGATTGAGGGCGTCAACACAGATGCAGACACCGCAGACATCCGTAGTTGGAGAGCAAAGGTGATGGACATGTGAAGGTTGAGGAGAATCCTGGATTCAGCCAAGTCCCACCCAGGACTGTCAAGCTCATATTGATGATTGTAATGTCTCATAGTATGATTTGTAGATATACATTATAGAGGGAAGAAGTGGATTTTTGTTGGTTTGAAAGAACAGAAGCTTGAATAAGAGTACTCACCCATTTCATGTCTCTGCCAGGCAAGGGATGAGCAGAGGAGAGCGAGGGTCTTCCCGGAGCCTGTGGGACTTTCCAGCAGGCAGTTCTTCTTGGTACGGATTCCCTCGATAACCTGGGTAGAAAAAAATTAAGTAAGGGCTTTTTAAATTTATTTAATCCAATTTTTAGTTTTTTCTTTGGCATCATTTCACTCTTTTTTAAAAATAAATTGTGGGTGTTCACTAAATATGAATCTGAAATATTTATATATCCTTGCAACAAGTTATCTCACAACCCAAATATCTAGTTGCTTTAATCAAGCTCGTTGTCCTCGGCAAAAAAAACCTCATACTACGCTCGGCAGAAACCTGAACCAAGTCACATATTAAAGAGCCAATAAGAAGAGTTAACACAGTGTTTGGAGAGTGTGCATTTGCGATTGCCAATCCTCTGGCCTGAAACTGCCTGCCTAATCATGTGAGAGAGCTAGAGAACCATGGAAAATTCCAAAATGCACTGAAGACAAGCAAATTTCTGGCATAATTTGCATGAGCATCCTTGGACTTCATCATGAAATACTAATAGGTAGTATTTAACTAAAAAGCATAGCATTGAATGAGCGTCCTCACTTATACTAGTTAAGAATAAGATTTTATACCTTAGCCATTAGTTGTATTTGAGCAGGATACGGTTTGACCGGAATCTCAACCGTTACTCCTCCAATCGGCATCTTCACGCCAGCCTCCTTCACTTCCGCTTTCTCTACAGGTTCTTCCATGTCATTGCCATCTCCACAAAGATCTATCACATTACTCGCTTCTACCTTCACACTTCCCTTCTCCAATTCCTTTAACTTCTCTAAAATCTTCAATCTCATATTCGGTTTTTCTTTTTTAACCTCCACGTCGACTTCCTTTACTGGACTGATTCTTTCAACATCGTTACTAGTAGATGGAATAGCATTGGAAGTAGCGCAAGCATCAGTTTTTAGGTTATGTCTTTTCGTAGAATAAAAATGGCATGACGCTCGATGATGACAGTTTTGAAGGCAGTCTTGTAAGTTTTTGTCTTCATCATCCATTTCAGCATCATTATTCAATGCCGCGTGGTTTTGGAAAAGACTTGAATTTGATACTGTGGAATTGGAAGAGTCTTCAGATATAAAGGTCTCTGGATTGTAAGATTCCACGCTCACGTCGGCCAAGATGCTGGGACTATCCGGAGTGGAATCGTCTTCGGATATCATTTTGTCTTTTTAACCTAGAAATTTTTTAAAAAGACACAGTCAAGATGTTGTATTTTCTTTGAATCTGGAGTGTTCACAAAGGACGAAGCACATATTTGAATTTGGAAGTTTTTTCTCGGCGAGCAAAGGTCACTCTCGTATGGGACTATATTGTCCTTAGTAAAGTATAACAAAATATTTTTAAGCCTTTTCTCTAGCAAACAATATTAATGTTATTGGTCGCTAATTCCTTTCATTATATAGACCTGTGACATTGGCCTGGGAAGTGAAATTCAAAATGAGGAACATCTGTTCCGACTCCATTGAAACTTTTATATGACTCTTCCTTGACTTATAGGTTGTTATGCGGCTGACCACCCATACTGTAAAAAATGGTTCACTTTGCCAATGTCACCCCTATTTCAGGGAAGCACGGCAAGAGTTGCAAGGCTTTTGTTCATTTGAGATTGGGTTTTTATATTGTAGGTCCACATGCGGCATGTGTTAGCGCGAAATTATACATATCTGCTTGTGGGAATGCATTTAATATAAATCTTAAATGATATATATCTTTGCAGCTTAGATTAGATTAGATTAGACTCTTACAACTAATATGTTGGTATGAGATGCACCAATCAAGATAAAAAAACTACATTTTG
Source organism: Agapetus fuscipes (assembly GCA_951799405.1). Lineage (NCBI taxonomy): Eukaryota > Metazoa > Arthropoda > Insecta > Trichoptera > Glossosomatidae > Agapetus > Agapetus fuscipes. Next base: position 9,697,940 of record OX637344.1, read on the forward strand.
GACAAATAACATTATCTCTGTTTTAGACATGGAGTTTATTTTCAATGATGGGATCAGATTTTTTCATTTAATAGGTACCTGAACCTGTTTCAGTGTACTTATATACATGAAGAGTGGATCTGAAGTCTGCAACTTAGATTATACAAGTCAAAAAAGTAGCTAAATTGAATTACTTGAAAATAAAATATATGTAATGGTCTCAGGTGTTGTTTTTATGGGGGAGCGAAACACATAAAACCAATTACAAGGGATTGATAAAGTGGCTCTTGAGTTGGGATTAACCCAAATCCTTGTACAGCTGCAAGGGATTAAGAGCTTTATGGAGAGAGAATAGAGTCCATATTGGCGTATTGATTTAAATGATACAACCGACTTTATGTTTCACCAACGATGGTGTAAAAAACTGTCACTGACAAGAGTTTAACGCTGTAAATATGGATTAGGAGTGTTTAGAAAGATGTATTTGTTCCATTTGAAATAGAACAAATAGTTCACTATAGAAAGCGCTAATTCTCATACAAGACCCAGTTGCTGTAAGACTAAATGGGCCTTTGGTGACCGGTCTTTGGTAGAGGTATATGAAGTTTCCAGCCCAGAATATTTAAAAAAAAATTTTTTTTTTTTTGTGCTGTCGGAATTCGAACCCATGCCCTTCCATTAACGAGTCCAAAGCGTTATCACTAGACTTCAGACAGGTCGGTTTATAATTGTATAATATATGTACACATTCGAGTGAAATCAGTTTGCGGTGATAATTCTATAGGAGTATAGTCCATACCTCAACGCATAGTCCTAATATTGTTTTGAAATTGTCACTAAATTGTAAATGCTAGTCTAAAGTTAAAAAAAATGGGATTTTAGTTTCTACGTGAGATATAAGACACACAAAACATTGAATTATATTTGTGAAGGTTGATAGTACATAAATATCAATGGAAAGTATAAAGAAGCGATATAAATAAGTGATTACCGGTTGTTTTGAGGTTATGTCGTAGTTTTCAGTAAAAATAGTACAAAACAAACGATTTTTCAGAACTTTTAAACAAAATTTATGACGTGATTTATTGAATTTAAATCTAAAACATATAGACCTTGAATATTTCGTTTTAATAGATAGGAAAGATAATATTTTTCACATTGTTTTGAAATCTCTCATCTGACACTGACGTTTGTCTGACGCGCCAACAATATAGTGATGTCATAAGTAAAAACAACATTTTGAGCTGCCAGCGCATGATTTTTTATTATACCTACGGATTTTAAATGTATTAGGTATATTATAAAACGTTATAATTATGTATTTAATTTATTAAAACAATATTTTTTCTAATTTGTAGATATATTTTTATTAAAAGAAAAAATTGAAAGTATTTTTTGTATGTAGGTACTTAAATAATTATATTTTTCTGTACCCGCAGCCATAACGCACAATTTCATTCCCAACACGCCTATGGCCACTATTTGCTTACCTTTTTTTTCTCCTTCGCCTTTTTTACCAACTTTTCTTACCTTTTTATCAGAAAGGGGAGAATCAACTAATTCATCAATCCCTAAACACCAGGGTTGGACGGTTTTTACGACGAAATGATTTATTTAGATTTACTTAAATCAAATTAAAAAAAAAAAACAAATCGAGCTGTGAGGGGAAAACAACGGAGACCAGTAAAAATTATGTCAATCTTTTTGGTGGTAGTCGACATAGAAAAAAGTGAAGTTTACATTCCATCATCATCATTTAGTCTTTGTTTGCTCACTTTCGGATTTAGGGTATATTTCAAAGCAGAAATAAAAATATCAACAAGGTTTACTCAGCCTTCACAATAAATGAGTAGGTACCAGCCCTCTCGGGAGCCGGAAAAAACAATATCCTTCGGGCACAACGTGGCAAAGAGGTTTCATTGTATGTGTAGCTCAGTTGCGTTTTTTTTGTCATGTTTTTTTTGCCCGGTTTGTCCCTGGAAGGATGGATGGGTAGACCTTGGTTGTCCGGTCTCGCGATGCGGGCAGAATTTGGATTGCGCCGTCACGCAGCCGCTATGGAGTAGGTGGTACCATGTTAGAATGATACAGTGACTAAACGACACATGACATAACGGCACATGACATAACGACACATGATAGAATAACACAGTGACTAAACGACACATGACATAACGGCACATGACATAACGACACATGATAGAATAACGCAGTGACTAAACGACACATATCAGAACGACACATGGCAGAACGACACATGACAAAACATCGCAAGAAAGTATAGATAATATACTTTCTTGAAATTTTTTGTCATTGTGATATATCACAATGACAAAAAATTTCAAGACAAATCATCACTTGACAAAACATCACATATCTAAAACAGAACATACCATAAACGGCACATGAAAAAACATGTTGTCATAATTTTCTGTTTTGTTTTGTTCAAGTGATGTACATAGGTAGGTACCTACTGTCATTGTGATGTTCTCTCATTTGTCGTTTCGTCATTGCGAAAACCCACCTCATACGTCTCATGTCACATGTGTCGTTATGTCATATGTCGTTTTGTCACTGTGCCGTTCTATCCGGTCACCGGGGTAGGTATGGGGCTCCGCCCTTCCACACGAAGTCTCTCTATCAATAACACTAATTCCCCTTAACCCTTGGAGCGCCCCTAGTGGCGAAATCTTGTTACCTCTGTGTGCCAGCCATTTGCAGCAGTAATGCAGCAACACAGGTCATGTGTTTGATATCAAATATCTCGAAAGATATAAAACTTACCTCATTTTGGATTATTGATTTTAAAAGCTAGTGAAATAATGCTTTTATTGGTATATAATTTACAAAAACAGCATCAGTCGTATATTTACTACAAGGCATTATCTCTTATGAATCGGAAAAAAATCATAGTACTTTGGAAAAAGTCCTGTAATATAAAAGCAGTGACTTGAATTTAAGTTTTTCTGGATTTATCATATCCTTAGATTTATTGTGAACTTGATTACATAATAAAATGATTTTGGCTGATGAAGAAAAATGAAAAAAAACGAGTTTTACTATTGTCATTTTTTGGAGTATTTTCAAGGCCACATTATTGTCCGCGCACGTGACCTGTACTGGGTGTTTGAGATAGAATATGAGAAAAGTTAAGGCAAGCTATAATTCTTTATAATAAAAAGTTTGTATATTGTTTATAAGGAATATTCTTTTCCTAATTTATTTTACAAAAATTTTACAAACCATGATGAGTCATCCCATGTCAAGAACCTGTACCTACCTGCAGCAGGTGTACATTTGGGTTGTCACGTAGGCCAAAAGCTAGGAGAATAATAGCAGGTAGGTGGATGTTTACAACTAGGGGTGCATCTTTGTGTAAACAAAACCTTCATTTTTTTGTGTACTTGGGAGTGTGTACAGTGTGGATAGGAAATGTTTTACACTTATTAAATTTTTCATTAAATAAAATAAGTCACATGCAGTTTTTCAATATATTTTTCTTTTATTACACACAAAAGTACGTAAAATGACAAATACAAATTTTCGATTATACAAATAATTAATTAAAAAGAAGATAATAGGAAAACATAAGGTCAAAACAATGCTTAGAGAAATTAATTATCAATGTAACTGCACTCGATTTTCTTGCTTCAATGAAGCCACAATAAGTATGTTAGCTAGAATCATGGACCAGATTAGGTAGTTGTTGTATTAAAAATTTGATCACTTTTTCCATCATGGTTAATTTAATATAGCATAACTTATTTTAGCCCCTTTGAGGTGCAAGTGAAAAAGAAAGGAAAAATAACAAGAACACAATTCAAAAAAAGTCTGAACAGAAATAAAGTACACTTATAGGTTCTCTAGAGTGCAAGTGAAAAAAAAAAACAAAAAATTAAAAACAAGAATAAAGAAAGTCTGAACAGACCTAGTACTTACAAAGTTTACACGAAATACACGCCGAAACATAACTTAATTTCAGCACGTGTGGAAAAAAGTGAAAAAAAGGAAAAATTATAAGAACACAATTCAAAAAAGTCTGAACAGACCTAAGTCTGTACAAAATCACGCTAAAATAAAGCACACTTTTAGGTTCTCTAGAGTGCAAGTGAAAAAAAAATATTAAAGTCTGGACAGACCTAGTACCTACAAAGTTTATACGAAATTCAAGCCGAAACATAGCTTAATTTCAACATGTGTGGAAAAAAGTGAAGAAAAAGGAAATATTATAACACACTTCACAAAAAGTCTTAACAGACCTAAGTCTGTACAAAATCACGCTAAAATGAAGCACACTTTTAGGTTCTCTAGAGTGCAAGTGAAAAAAAAACATTAAAAATAAGTCTGGACAGACCTAGTATCTACAAAGTTTATACGAAATTCACGCCGAAACATAGCTTAATTTCAACATGTGTGGAAAAAAGTGAAGAAAAAGGAAAAATTATACAAACAAAACAAAAGAAACTGAAGTGAAAGTGAAATGAGTGAGTGCAAGTGGAAAAAAAAAAAAAAAAAAAAAAATACAGATAGATAAACAATGTTTGATTTCACACACCCTTATTTCTTCCCCCACGTGTTGATCAAGTACGACATGCTCATTCAAATCGCCAGGGAAGAAACCAGAGCGTCTAACACCCCATCTAGTTTTTAGTCACTATTTACTAAGTGGGGTGTGAGATCCTCTAAGTTTTTTTTTCAAACGCCCCGGTTTTTCAGTCGACAAAATGTTAAGTCATGTAAGCCGTGCAAGTTAACAAACATGATACCACACTTCACCGGGAAAAAAACTGGGGTGTGTAAAACACTACTTAAGATCTCACACACCATTTAGTAAATCACTATTGGTTAGGTGGGGTGTGATAATCTACCCAACATTGACCAAGACAGAGGAAGACATTGCATGTAGTGCACTGAGCACTTGTGTCGGTTCTCCGTTGAAGTGACAAGCAATGCATGCAACGCCCCCTCTTGTACTTAGTGGCTTTTTTATTAGTCCTATTTGCTGCATTCTCGTTCAATACACATGCTGGGAAATGATTGCCTGGATTATACCGTTCTGCGAGGTTGCTTGAGGATGTAGCGGGCCTAATTCTTTGAGTATGCTCACCCTCCAGGGAAAGGGCCTTCGCCAAGGCTAATCGAAATTGCCTATTATTCATGCTAGTATCATTGCACCTATAGGTTACATAGCTATTGTGGATACTAGTGTTGAGCAAGCGCTTAAAAACTTTCATATACCACTTGAGTCCTCTTTTGCGCTCTAATAAATACGCGGACAGTATTTGGTCCTTACGATCAACACCCCCCATGTATTTATTGTAGTCTTTAACTACATGTGGTATATTGCGGTCGACGCCTGCTCTGCTGCCTGGAACCATGTCATTTTTGTGGAAAGTTGATATCATAGATACCAACCTGACATCCTTCCAAGCCAACACTGTTACATCCCCACAGTGTTCAGCCACAATATTCCCCCGTGGCATTCGGCGGTCGTTTATCTCTTTGATGTTAGTAGGCGTTTCCACTCTTCGGCGGTTCAAAGTCCCTACTACATCTGTGCGATTCCTTTTCAGGAAATGGGCTAACCCAACGGAATTATAAAAGTTGTCCATATACAGGCAATGGCCTTTTCCGAGGTAATCCTCGGAAAGTTTCAGGACAACTTTAGAAGTCGCGTTGGAAAAACCATGAATAGCTTGCCCCAAATCTTGGTTTTTCCCCGCATAAATCATATATTTAAGAAGATATCCGGATGCTGCTTCGCAAAGCTCGTAAGACTTGATGCCGAATCTCGCGGCTTTTGTCCTAATGCACTGGACAAACGACAAGCGACCTTTCCATAATAACAAAGACTCATCGATGCTGAGCTCTCTTCGAGGAACATAAATTTCTGCGAATCTTCTATTGCAATGTTCGACGATAGGAGCAATTTTAAAAACCTTTCTTTCATATCCATGCAGTGAGTCTGTGAGCTCATCGTTGTCTACAAAATGTAGAAATTTAAAAATCAAGGAAAAACGATTTTTGCTCATAATTTTTCTGAAGTTTGGCATACCCATAATATCTGTATCCCAGTAATCCGCAAACCTACTTCTCTGACAGAACGACATATACATCATAACGGCGAAGAACCGATACATTTCATCCACAGTGGTCTCCTTCCAGTCATTAAGACGAGACCCAGCCGTGATGCCATCTTCGGTTTCGCATAGATAGGCAATCCTTTCCCATGCATATTTATTGGTCTGAGCAACAATCATGAGCATTATTTGGAGGTTCCAAATAGACTTAAAAATGCCACTTGGGGAAGTTTCCCCAATATTTGGCCCTGATTGCTGCTCGTACCTCTCTTCAACGCCTGTGAACTCAGCAAAATTATCGGACCAATAAAAAATTTGCTCACTCACTTCACTTTCGACAACCGGATCACTCTGTCCAAGGAGCCCGACGATGTCCTCTTCCTGGAGGCGTTCATCGGGGAGATCCAGGACATCCTCCTCGTCCTCATCACTCCCCGAATCAGCCTCATGGTCTTGATTCTAGAAAAATAAATACAGTTAAAGCATTCATTTCATGTGTACATGAAGAACAGCTGTATTTATAACTGACTAACCGCAACAGAAAGAGAAGGCTCTTCCTCCATCCAGTAGGGCTCCTCGTCGTACGCTCGTACAACCTGAAACAAATAAAAATGCTAGAATTAATTTTGGGGCCGTGAAGTTAAAGAGTAGCGATCGGACCTTTAGAATGCTTCAAAGCACATCAAACTTATATGTAATTTGGATAAATTTTCTGTACAATTACATATTTTACAAACTTTTAGTGTTGAAATGAAATGTTGAAACACAAAAACTGACACAAAAAATTAAGCCAAAGGGAAAAAATATTCTCATAACCAAAAAATCTAATATTTAAGTCACGTTTTTTGTTAGTTTCTACTTGTTTTTATTTCAAGCTAATTTATTTAGCTTGAATGTTGTATAAACAAATACGTTGATTTAAGTACCAAATTTTTGAAAGACATTGTTGCTTCAGGTATTTATCCAAAAAATCTCAAGCAAATCCCTCTGCTCTGGGCGCTTTTTTACAAAATTGCTGGGGCTAGATAGGTTAAATATTAATATATCTTTGCAAAGCCAATAGACGATAAATAAGCAAAGGTTTCGGTTTTGAAAATATGAATGGAAATAAATTGTTACCTGAGTAGCTCCGGAGCTCCATCTCACTGATCGTACCGGGAAACCCTCCTCAGGTATCACCTGAAGGGTTCCCTCGGGTGACCGCATCACCGGGTATGCCATCTTCACATTGTTATCCATCTACAAAAAATAATAAAATATGTTAGCAGATCGTAGATGTTTCTGTGGGACATAAAGTAGCAATAATGCATACAGGGTTATTACATATAATATATTTTGAACCGATTTTTATTTTGAGATATTAATGTTTTAAATTGTTTTTTTTTTTCAAAAATAGCAAAGCATTTTTTTTATTATGCAAAATAATATGAGATGCTGTCTTGTTTTCTGTGCAGTCGTTTTTATTTCATTTAAATATCTTTACTACTAAAATATCTTTGCTTCTTATTATTTTAACAATAACAAAAATAATCTTCATTTGCAAGTGAGAAAAGGGAAATAATAAAATAAAACACAATTTAAGAAAGTCTGAATAGATCTAGTATCTACAACCTATATACGAAATTCACGCTTACACATGATTTAATTTCAGCCTCTTTGGAAAAAGTGAAAAAAAAAAGAAAAATAAATAAAAAAAAAACACCACAATTTAAGAAACACTAAAGACTTGGTCTGTACAAATTTCACGCCAACATTAAATTTCTTTTTTGCTTCTCTAAAGTGCAGGTGAAAAGCAGGTAAAAAAAAATTTAAGAAAATCTAAAAAGACGAAATACATACGAAATTCACCCTCAAACGTAATTTAATTTATGCCTCTTTCGAGTGCAATAGAAAAAAAAAGACGAAATAATAAAAACACAATTTCAGAACAGATCTAGTCTGTATAAAACTTACTTTTGGCTTTGTGCACACTGTGTCATATTTTACCACTTACTAATTTTTAATGCATTACTTAACAAATATTTGACGGAAATACGTTTGGGCATACAAGGGTCAAAATGTTTCGAACCAGCCTGTACCTAAACCGCTCGGCCGGAAGCGCAGATCTGCGCTCTGACGGCTACCTACAAGTTTCGACAAGAATTTAGAAAAAAATACTCTAGCTTGCTTCTATTGTTGTATTTCAACGAAATGCTTACAAAATTATCTTCAAAACTGTGTATAAAACATATTCACGGTAGAATAAGAATATGAAGAAATAAAATATTCAAAAGTACCGTTGCTCTGACTAACAGTCAGTATCAAAGTTTATGTTGATTTATCAAATGATTTTACTTACTTATTCGTAATATTTTTATTCAATGCTATTAGGATAATGATCTAAATATAGAAAATATACACTTTACTTACGTTTTTCAAATGATGTATTTATAATCCGTAAACTTTGAGGTCCAATGCACGTCCACTCACGGCGAAAACTTTCGAACTTTTGAATATTTTCCACAAGCCCTTCATAACCGAAATGAATGCCGTGATTTGATTAGTTGATGGCTTCACCCAATAGGAACATGTTGAGCGATTTTCAGTCTTATTGCTACACAAAAACTAAAGAAAAAAAATAAAAATCGCGATATGTCCTTCGAGCGCAGATCTGCGTTCCGGCGCTCTACGGGGACAGCGCAGATCTGCGTTCCGGCGTCCCACGGGTTAATCCCTGCCCTAATGCTCGGCGACCTCCAGACAAAGTACTCGATTAGAAACAGCAGTAAAAAAGTTGCACAGTAGCTATTTACTTTATTTTATTTTATTATTGTTATTATTATTTTATTTTTTAAATGTATTAGTGAAGAGGAATGCAATTCACCAACCTATTCTGCCTGGCCAGAAACAGGTAAGTATTAATATCATCAATTAATAATTCATTATTGTTGAGTTCAATTAATTATTAATTAATAATTACCCAATAACATCTGTTGAACCAGGGTCAAAGTTATGGTCAAATGACCCAAGCGGGGATCGAACCAACGTTATTCTATTCCAAATACTTTAGAAAGATCAGCCCACTTGGCCTCCTCGGCCAAAACACCGACGACTTTATTTAGAATTAAATCATTTTTTTCTTTTCACAACTTTGGGATTATTAGGTACCTACTACCTAGCCTATATTGTGAGTTGTGACGTCACCCGGCCGGCTTGCTAATGACTGTTGTCCCAAACAAGTGTGACGTTTGCTTGCCATTTTTGGTTCCATAAAACCACCATGGGGTAGTTTTTAATATTTGCTATCTGTTGGCTAACGTCTCAGGTTTGTTATCGGGAGGTAGTAAATAAATTTAAAAAAATGTTAACAACTTTCTCTAAAGACCATAGCCCTACAAGCTACAGCAATTGAGTCTAGCTTCATTTGACGACACATTTTGTAGAGGGCCCTTGGTGTATGTCTCCTACTGACTTCTTCAGGGCTTGTACTGAGAGTACTGAGAGTCTCAGTACAAGCCCTGAAGAAGTCAGTCGTATGTTACTGACGAAACGTAGCAGCCTTCCAAAAAGAATAAAGCAGCCTACAAAAGAGTTATTGAACATGGCCTACAAGCCCGGAAAGATGGATTCTACATCCTTATCATCATCATCTGAAGCCGGCCATGAAAGCCTAAAAACACTTATAATATCATAGTTTGTTTTGATAATTTCTTGATTTCCGCAACGTATGATTACTTTATGTCCTGTTCATATGACGCTATTAAGCTGGCAGTGGTTTCGGCGAGTGAGCGGGAGAGTGGCTTGGCGCAGTGACACGCGCCTCGGTGCGAGTCAGTTACAGTGACAGAATGATATGGGCGACCAAGCGGATGAGCGGCAGCGAACGCCATGTATCACTCTTGCCAGTCGCAGCCGCCAGTGGAGAAAACGGTGGCAGTAGCGTAGCAGAACAATCTCCAGCAGCAGCAAACAGCACAACTTTTTCTTCGCCCTGATGCAAAGCTGCTTGAATGTTTGTTGCCGAGTTACCATCTCCTGTGATGATGCCTCCCAGCTGCTTTTCCATCTAGTGGGATGAAAAATGATGACACTCACTGACAAACACGTACCTTCTGTTGAAAAAAGATAGTTTGGTGAAATACCTCACAATTCCACATGCAAAAAAACAGATGTCGCTGCTCAACAACACAACTCATAAGCAGAGTGTTATCATTTTTCAAAGAAGATCATCTTCATCATTGCACTTTCACGCTGAAGAAGCCCATCGTAGACATGGGCGAAACGTCCGGAAGCTCCAACTCCCATAGACCATCACAACATATCCCGAAAAACAGCTCTTTAGCATATAACAGAAGGTTAGAAATATTGATCTGATGAACAAACAAAATTTTATACACAGCTCATACGATGCGTTCATCTCCACTGTAGGTACTGCACATTTCGGTATAAACTGACGTTAGTGCTTTTTTAAATTCCAGATCCAACTCTCAGAGCTTACACATAAAAGTAAGAAGATTTTGAAGGACTTAGAGCTGTATTGAAATTATTTGTTTTGTAAAAGAGCATCAGTGCCTTGACTTATGGTATGGTATAAGACTGACCACCCACTCAATAAAAAATGTTCGCTTTTCCATTGCCACCCTTGTTTCACGTTTTAAGGTCGGCATCAGATGCAGGGATTATGTTTATTTTAGAATTGGGTTTTATTTTGCAAGAATACATGTGGCAAATGAAAGCGTAAACTAACACGCGTCTGCTTTTGGGCGTGCATCAAATATGAGCCTTAAATCTCAATACATGTTTGCAACTTAAATTGTTTGTAGAATATAGATTTTTATTCAAAATCAACGATTATTGTATTCAAGTACCCAAAATTACGCTACTGCTTAAAAACACCACCCCTCACAATAATTCCGGGTATAGAAAGGAAGAATGAGGGTAGAGAGGGAGTCAGGGAGGGGGGAGGGCAGCCACCGAGCCGGAAGTTGGTGAAAATCGCGCCAAGACGCCGGAAACGGAAAATTGACGTCGCACAACGACAGCCAAAAGACGCCAATACAACCAAAAACACTGTTTTAATTTTATTTTACTACCCTAGCATGGAACCATTGTTTTAGGTAGTCTAGTTGTTTTTCCCGTGTACTTGTTTTTGTACTTGCATTTATATCGAGTCGCCAGTCCACTAGGGGTGGCCAACACCTTTGCAGATCTCTTTGCACTCTTTTAGTGCATGCTCTTTTATTTTTCTCACTCAGCTGATTCCGTTCTTTTATTATTTTTAGATGACCGAACCACATCATTGCACCAACCGCTTTATATCTTCACTCTCATATTCTTGTTTATACCGCACTCATTCATAACCCAGTCATTTTGGAACATATCATTCAGAGTCTTAGCAGTCATTTCTCTTGACATTTCTACCGTGCATACTTTGCGGCGTCTGTTCAGATGAAATATCCTCACTTATACCTCCTCCTCTCGTCTCAACAATGGAAACTTATAGAGCGGCTCACATCCATTCCTTTGCATTCGATATCATAACTATGAGAACTTGGTGTTATCAAGACTAATTCTTTGCCAAACTGCCCGTTTATGGAACGAGTTACCGGTATCTGTGTTCCCACCCCGATTCAATCCTGTTTTATTCAAAACCAATATCAATCGCCACTTCCTTTCAGTGTCTCAAAAAAAGGCAACACAACACTACGAAGTTACCAGCCCTGCTTTAAAGGATCACCCACACCTCTACGATACTACAACATGCGTCGTAGAACTCTAAATTCTCTAAAATTTAGGAAGTTTTCCGCACAGAATTCCTTACAAAATCTAAAAATATTATACTCTCATTGTTTTAAGATTGTTTATCCACTTTTTTTATTTCTTGTGTAAAATCATTTTCGTTCATAACTTTTTCCTTCAAGATTCAATATAATTTGTCGGGCCGGGTAACAGACATATAAAATTCGAGTGACCACGCATTAGCGATCATTTCATGGGACATTTACTCCTCCTTCTCGCAGGCGTCCCGCAGTGCCTCTACATTGTAAATTACTGTCACCCCAATCCTGCGGGGTCTCTACCACCCCCTCCCTGGTTTTACGACAAATCGGTCACAGACAATTCGTCCATAGACAGCTCGGTCATGGACAATTCGGTCACACGAATTTTCGGTCAACGAGATTTTGGTCACATACAATATATCGCCAATTTAACGGTAAAATTGAATAGTGATGATTTACTGATTTGTTATTTGATAAATCGTGAATTGATATGGTCCACAGAAATTTCCGTCACAGAAAACTACAATTCATTAAAAATACAGTAATAATAAAGGTATTTTGGAGAGCGAGCTGTGTATGCACCTATATTGTATGTGACAGAAATGTCGTTGACTGAAAAGTCGTGAGGATGAACTGCCGTTTGACCAAATTGTCCTTGACCGAGGTGTCTGTAGACATGTCGCTATAAAAATAAATAGATTTTATTTTTGTCGATTGTATAAAGCGCCGTTTAATGCCACTGACCATTGTTCCTTGACTTATAGGTTGGTATGCGGCTGACTAACCATGCTGTAGAAAATGGTTCATTTTGTCAATGTCCCCCCTGTTTTAGGGAAGGTCGGCAAGAGTTGCCGGGTGTATGTCCATTTGCGATTTGGTTTTTATATTGTAGGTTCACATGCAGCATCCGCAAGCGTGAACTTGTACGTGTCTGCTTGTGAGAATGCATGTAATGTGAATCCCCAATGTTACATATCTTTGCAACTTAGATTAGATTAGATTAGATTAGACTACCCAAAGGGCGTTTAAAGAGAGTTGACCAAAAAGTCGTGTGGATGAACTGTCGTGTAACCGATTTGTCCATGGACGAGCTGTCTGTGGACGAGTTATCTTTGACCAATTTGTCGTGACTCGCGCCTCACTTATATAATTCATACCAATGTATATATACTTTTTTTTTTTTTATACATAGAAAGTCTGGATACTCTCTCCTTTGGTTTTCTCCCCTTGGCCAAAATTTAATACCGCATATCCGAGATCGTAATGTATCATCCGTACTTACCTACCTACCCATAGACAACAACTAAAACTGATTTATTTGGTTAGTGTCGTTTGTGAATTACACTTCAAGCAATACTAACACTGAGAATATTTTTTTTTTGCAAACATAATTAATTAATCTAGGTTGCAAATATATGATTCATATTCAATGCATGCACACTAGTAGGCACATGCACAATATTAAACTCGAATCTTAAATGAACATAACTCTTCCCTGAAACAGAAGTGAGTTGGTCACCAGCCAGCCTTACAGAAATTGGGTCTTGCTTGAGAATTGGCGCTTTGTAGCGACAACCAAGATCGTAAAAAGTCCAATCGATAGCTCAGCTGGTCGAATGCTTGTATTCCATGCCGAGAGTAAGGGCTCGATCCCCACCGTGGGTGTAACTGTAACTCTGTCGCCATTCCGCTAGGGGTGGCCAGAGCCTCTGCAGAGTTGCCTCCATTTTTTCCTATCCTGACATACCTCTTTCAATTCCTTCATATCCATCACCTTTCTCATGCATTTTCTTCTTTTACGCTCACTTTGTATATCCCATTCTTTCACAATCTCCACAATCTGATCACTCCATACTTTTCTCGGTCGTCCCTTCCCTCTTTTTCCTTTCACACTTTCTTTGTATACATACTTTGTCAGTCTATCATCATTCATTCTTTCTACATGCCCAAACCATCTCATCACATTCTTTTGTACTTTAACTTTCACATCCTCTTTCAAATTACATTCTTTTTTTACCCCGTTTCGGTGTTTATTTAAACTCAAAAACTAGTACTCTCCAGGTTTGCTTAGCTTTCACAAGAAATGAGAACCAGTCCCATCTGGGAAACTCTCACTTCAACTGAAAGTGGTTGGTGTGAGGCTGGCTCCCTTACCCATAAAAGTAAATAGATCTTGAATCACCACCCCTTTGGGAATAAATTAGGCAAGAACTTAATCTATACGTATAGCTTAGTTGCGTTTTCTCATCTACCGTTGATTTCACTTATAATTGATCGAGGTGATATCAGTAATTACTTAGCTATAGTCTCGCCTAGACCATATCATTTTGTATTCCAACAGTCGCTGGAAGTATTTCGGCGGGAAACTTTTTCTTGTCATTTCCATTAAATTGTCGTGATGGCGCGTGACGCAGTCAGATTGTCAAATTGTTGCGAGACTCAGAGCTGGCAGACTGAACCAAAACAACCAGAATGCATGACAATTATGATGATGATGACTAACTGTTCCTTGACTCATAGGCTAGTATAAGGCTGACTCCCCATGCTGTAAAAATTTGTTTTACTTTTGCCAATGCCACCAAGGCGTCACGAGTTGCAATGTTTATGTTCATGTGAGGCTGTGTTTATTTTGTATGTACACATGCATCATGTGCTATTGCGAGCTTGCACGTGCCTGCTAGTGGGTATGCATTAAATATGAACCTTAAACGTCAATATATCTTTTCAACTAGATAAGCAAGGAATGGCGCTTTATATTACTATTCAGTCCTTAGTCTGTATTTTTTTGTGTAGGTGATCTTTTCTTTCAGAAATAATCAAATTGTTATTCCTAACATCGCAAAATTTACAACACCTTATTAATTTGGAGAAGTCCCGCAGATCCTCCCCTTTCCGATGGCATTTGTATACTGATGGTTCCTCCCATCAACCACCTCCACACCGGAACGGGAAAATATTTCTAACACCCTTGGCGGGGATTAAACCATAGGCCTCTGAATGAAAAGTAAGCATTCTACCAATTGAGCTATTGACCGGCCTTCATTTGGATTAAAAATTATAATTTTCGTAAAAAGAACCGAACTCATTAAAAAAATGTTTCTCCCCGCTAAGAGTGTGTATGGAGTTGTATCATTTAATTGCTTATCCTCCCCCTACCCCTCCAACCATCTGACAGTTGGGGTGGCTGGTTTGACAGCAACCCTGACAGTCAGCAACTGTCAGCAACTGCGGCTGCCACATTTTTGGGGAAAGTTTTAACCTAAAAGTGCGAGTTAGAGATCATGATAAAAAGACAATACAATTTGAAACCCAACCTAACATTGAATGAAAAAATATATTCGTAAATTATTTTTGTACATTTTTTTAAATTATGGCCGAAAGTCGTTGAATTTAACATTAAAATTGAATTGATTAAAATTGAAAAGAATGTGGTTGCCGCCGCTAAATGGCATGAACCTGAGTCTTTTTTGGACTAAGTATTCAAGCCAAACTTTTTTGTTCTTCATCATCTTTTGAAGGTAATGTCTTATTGTGCTAGCCATCTGTCTCTTTTGGTCACCACCCTTTTGTTCTGCGAATAGGTAAAGATATCCATGAGCCACTTCAAATCCTGGAAGTATAAAGTTCAAAGACGACCTCATCCCAAGATTTTCCCTTCAAAGATGTTATCTTTTGTTAGAAGAGCCATAAATAGACGTTGATAATTCATATTCAATCATAAGGTAGCAGAGTTTTAAAGAAGTTTCTTACGGCACGGTATCGAAATGTAAGCAAGAAAAATAGGCAGTGGATCACAATCAAGAGGTGCAGATTTAGGTCTCATAATCCGACTTTATTTTCAGTCCACGATTCAACATATCCAATCATTGCCTGATCATGACCCCTTGGTGTAAGTTTGGGAGGCCCGCACCGCCTGTAAAGACAAACCTTGATCCCCAAGTCCCTCGCTCCTCCGTCACAGAGTAAACACATCAGCCCCAAATGTCCGTGAGAAGACGCCAGGTGCGCTCATTCCGATTCCTTACTAAAAAACTACGACTACAAATTCACGGAATTTTTATATTGCAGGTAAAGTAGGGTTGGTTTGTTAAACAAGTGATACCGGTTTCCAGTTTTGGGGACAAATTTTTCTTCCTCTAATAGACTGTAACGAGATGAATTTGTTTGTTTGGTGGAATGGAACATAAGATTTGAATTTGAAGGGAAAAAGGAAAACAAAAGAATGCAGAAAGACAGAAGAAGCTTGCCTGGCGTGAGAGCCACAAGCATGTGAATTTGGTCATAATTAATATTGCTGTGGTTTATTATATATACATTGTGATTGTGGAATAATAAAGTGTGTTTAAATGTTTGATTCCTTATCTGTTTTATAAGTGATACTATTAAGTGATTTGTAGCAGAGCCACAAATGGTGTGAGAGAGTTCTCTTGAGCACGGCTTGAGTCTTGAAGCGGATTTTGAACGAACGAAAAGTTAGCAGTGAATATCCTCACATATTACAAACATCCTAATTGAACTTTTTAAAGTTTGTGTATTCACACAGTGAAAATTCATTTTTATAAATAATTATAAAAAATTATAAAAAACACAGAGTTTTATTTTCACAAATTGAGTATTTATTTCCACCTCAAGTACTTTCGACTTATTCACGTCATTATCAAGAGGATACTAAATTACAAAAATTGACAAGACAAACACCATAGAGAAATAAAATAAAAATAATGATTTAGGTATGACAAATAGGTACAATAAGGAAATGACACATAATATAATTACAATATTATATAATGATATAACAAATTGACAAAACAACAAACCATAGAGAAATCTAAATAAAAATAATAATTTATGACAAATAGGTACAATAATAAGATGACACATATTATAATTACAATATTAAAAAATTGACAAAACAAAAACCGTAGAGAAATCAAATTAATAAGTCACGATAAAGAAGCACAATTAGTTAATAACAAAGGTGAGGCAGCAGGAATTTGGACATTGACCAAATTGTAAGAATTAGAATTTTTATGTTGTTTTTAATTGAATACTATCAAAAGAAAAACCCTCACAAGACTGATCTCCATGTGCCGTCACTTTCTCCTATGGTCCAGCTGCCAGCCTTCACGCCATCTCTTCGGAGGTCTTCCCGGAAGTCGTTTTCCGGCTAGGTTCTCTTGAAGAGCGATATGTGGGATCTGAGGGAAATGAAAGAAACTCATAGAACCAGTAGGTTTATCCCTTCATGTTTTTTTTATCCTAGGATTGGTGTGCAGCAATGTTTATCCATATTTTTTGTATTTTTTTTCGTAAGAGGAACAGCACGTATCTGCCAATATATGTGTGGTTTTCCCTCGATCATTCCCTCAATAATGGTATGCAGGAGATTTTCCAGGTGCTTCGGGAAATAATATGATTATTATCTTATAATATCTGTTAAACAGCCGGTTATGTGAAATATTGATAAAAATTAAAAATATTTTTAACTATCTTTCTGTCCTAGTATTAAAATATAGAAACCTGAATACCGGTAGACATTTTGTACTCATACAATTGAATAACGGATTGTACGAACCGTATTGTAGAGAAGAACTATTTCCTCAATGTTTCATCTGACGTTATCAGGAGATGTGTCTCTTCTTCGAAGTAAAATACCTTCAATTCTAAAATGTCAACATTTACCTATCGGTATATCTGTTCCAGTGATAGTGTCGATTGGTATAACCATCCCGAATACTAACTATAAGTATATTTTATCTTCTTCCATATAACCGGTATAGAAGGATAGCATCTAGAATTCTGGGATTCGAGTTCCGGTAATATAAACCGTTTAACGCAATCATTCCTAAAGCCGATAATAATTATAATAACATTTTATATTCATGATGAAACGTGCGTGGAAGGGGAGGGGGTAATCTATCAAGGGATGACATTTATGTAGGTAGAGCAGCTTGTTAATGCGCCTCCCCATATCTCCGACATGGCGATACGATGAAACTTTCAATTATTTCCACGTTTTGGGGTAAAAATAAATCATGCCAAACTGTGACTCGATTGAGTCATGATTGGCTCATTTATTTATAGATCATTTTGTTAAAATAAATATTGTCATGAATATATCATGATCCTTAGTCTAGTAGTCAACGTTACGGATTCGTAAACATATGATATTGATTAAGAGTTTTATCTCTGTTTAATCACAGTTTTTATCAAGATCATCTGCATCACCACACTCCACGCTGAAGAAGCCCATCGTAGACATGGGTGAAACATCCGGAAGCTCCAGCTTCCATAGAACACGGCAACAGATCCCGGAAAACATCTCTCCAGCATCAGATGATAGTGAGTTCGATTCCTGGCGAAGCATAAAAAAAATGTACCTATGCTTATCATTGGGTTGAAAATTTAATCTACATTAACCCAAAGACCGATCATCTAGTCGTTTTGCAACTGGATTTTTTTATTCATCTTTTCAATGCTTTCGACTTCATCCAGCACCCGCCTTATATACAAGCTCTGAATAAAGGCTTAGAGATCATTATAGCGTGTCTGGATAGTTCCATACACATACGCGCGGTCAAGTATGTATTAAAAGACTCTCAACTCGACGGCTATAATTATTTAATTAAAGCGTTCCAAGATAAAGTCATTCGTCTCACAATCTAAAATTTGCATGTTGAATATTTTTTTCATTTAAGAGAAAAACACCGTTACGAAAAATCGGATTCGAACCATAGACATTCATCTTATAAACTGGACACCTTGCAAATGACCTATCAACCCGGCTAGAATTAGATTGGAAGAATAATAAAATAATGCGTCCTTTTATCGTTTTCCGATATTACTCGTATATTTATTATAACCGCACAGAATCTTCACCCAATTCCAGATTGCGAAAACAAATGAATGCTGCTATCTTTCCGTGGTCCATTGCATGACATTCTGACCTTATCTCTGATGTTGGTGGTCACAGATGAATGTCTGGTGGTCATGGAATGGCAGAGGGTCATGGACAATCTGCCTCCTCCATCTTAATTGATGGCACCGATTTATTGGAGTCGATTTGCCACGCTGCCGAATATATCGGCTACTGAATCAATGGAAAGTCCCTTGCTTTGTTTTGATTGGATTGTTAGTTTTAGTATTGGGTTTTTTTAACACTTGAGATACATGGCAGAAAAACCTCTAAGAGATAGAGTTAAGAATGAATAGATAGAAGAGAAAGAAAGCAGTCTGAAAGCAGGTTTCATCACTAATTCAGTCTTGTTTAAAGTCTTGTTTTTCGCCTTTGTACGACGTATTTTGGCGTTTGGAAGTGTAGTCAGGAATCTGCCATACCCCGTTGATAAAGATCGCATTGAGAAAATGCATCGTAAAAAATAAATAATATGCTGCACATGTAGTGAAAGTTCTTTCCGCGTTTACCCCTATGGGGTCACATGTGGCGAGTGGAACCTATTTATTTTGACAGGTAAGGGGCCGGCCGTACGCCCACCACTTCAGGTAAAGTGGGGGGGTTTCCAGCTTTAGAGGGTACGCATGTCTTGTGAAGCCTGAGTAAGCCTTGCCGGTATTTTATTTTGATTTTGAAATAAACACCGAAATGGGAAACCATTTCTGATACCCTCGGTGAGAGTCGAACCCGAGCTTGGAATGGAATGCACGCACTCTACCAATTGAGCTATTGACCAGACACCGCACTGTCGCAAATAAAGCAAAAGAAGAACTTTCAAATTCTTGAAACTCTAAATTCGAATAGAATCCCTTAGAATCCTTAGATTGTCGGACAGGAAACCATTTCTCAGATTATGCAAGTTCAGCTAGTCGACATGATCTAGCCGCATTAATTAACTTATCCCTTTTAGAAATGGTTTTATTGTCCGGTCGATAGCTCAGGTGGTAGAGTGCTTGCATTCCATGCCGAAAGCTCGGGTTCGAATCCCACCGAGGGTGTCAGAAATTATTTCCCGTTTCGGTGTTTATTTCAATCCCCAAAAATAAAATACCGGCAAGGTTTACTCAGCCTTCACGAGAAATGAGTACCAGCAATCTCGGGAGCTGGGAAACCGACATCTCCTCAACATTCTTAACTTTATATCTAAGAAATTTACTACTCGAGTTCGTAATTTCCACCGTAGATACCTTCCTCACAATGCATGTCACTCGTAGTCCATGCTTCACTTCCATATTATGAATGAATGTTAGAGTGTACCAAAACTATGCAACACAAACAAGAGCAGCAGAGAAATTCCTCTAGTCGCAAGTTGGATTAGATTTATCTGTTAGTAGGAGTTTTAGCTCCCCATCGATTTACAGGCAATAAAATGTTTTGCCGGGGGTGGGAGGGCGTGTGGACAGTGGGCGGGGGTCACAGGCACAGCTACTGGGTAATGGCGGAGCAGGGAATCTGTCTTGGACATCTGATCACGTGGGGGGCAACGCAGAGTGGGCTCAACGAAAACAGAAACGAGAAGACTGGAATAAATTGGTTAAAAATCGGCTTAGTTTTGATTAGCCTTTACGTATTGATACGATACTAATTGCTACTAAGCTACATATATAATGAAATTTCTTGCCACGTATTTGTCGCATGTGGCAAGTGGAATTTATTGGTGGGAAAATAACTTCAATTGAAAGGCATTTTGGGATACAAAGTGAGCATTTTGGTTCTCCGTGTCAATAGCTTCAATAACGCCATACGTATCTACAATTTTTTTTTACGTGTTTAAAACTTAAAAGCACTGCGAGTTGAAATTTAAAATAGGCAATAAATACCAAGATAGATAAATGACAGTTTGTACCAGGCGCGTGCATAGGGTAGAGGCTAATACATTTCATTACAAATATTTTCTCCCATTCCTTTAAAATAACTCTTTTGAAATTTATTGAAGTGCTAACGATGGCTCCAATTGAACTTGAATTTTAAATCTCAATATCAACATTAAATACTTTTTTTACCATGCATTGCCTACCTATTAGGCGCATGTGCCTGCATGGGATGCACACCCCTGGTATGTGCCATATGTGTGGTTGAGATAAGGTGTCGTGTGAGATGAATAAAAAAAGTTAATCTGTTGATTCTCAAATTATTTCTCAAAAATTATGTTTTCCTTTTTTTCACATGCCCACTACCTACTTAGTGCTTTTTATAATCAACCATTCAATTCATCTACAAATAATTTTCTGATGTTTTTTTTATTGGTAGTGAACCGTCAAATAGCAATATAAAAAAAGATGTCCCAAGCATCGATATAATGGTCCTAGGACCTCATCTTTTGGGGCGTTCTTGGAGTGGCAATATCCCGAAAGCCAACTGATTCACTAAAGAGTGTAAGGTACTTAGTCATTGTTTTAGCGACTATGTACTCATTTTCCTTGCAGTCTTCTCCCCCTGCCTGATCAATGCTGTAGACCTTTTAAAAGTCTAGGGGGAGTTTCAATATTTACTCGGCCGACGATCTGTTTCGGCTAATCCGGCCTGTCCGGCTACCCGACTAGATACCGAATACCTATAACCAAAAATCTAGTACCAAGTACCTACCAAATACCGCATAAAAATAACCAAGTACCTACCAAATACCGGATAAAAATAACCAAGTAGGTAGGTACTAACCAAATAAACGCAACGCAACTGAGCTACATATACAGTGTCACTTCTTGCATGAGGCAAGTGAACCTATTTATTTTAAGTATGTAAGGGAGCCGGTTGAAGACGTAGGGATTCCCAGCTCCCGGGAGGGCTGGTACTCATTTCTTGTGAAGGCTGAGTAAACCTTATTGGTTTTCTATTTTGGTTTTGTAAAAATAAACACTGAAACGGGAAATAATTTCTGGCACCCTCGGTAAGATTCGAACTCAAACTCTCGGCATGGAATGCAAGCAATCTTCCAACAGACCTATCGACCGGAAATACCGATTAAAACACCAACGGGGCTATTCTTAGACATTTTACGCTTTGACAAACTAATGATTTGTATCAAGACCCGTCAATCCAAGATGGCCGCAAGTGTACAGCTGATTTGTTTTCATACAAATATTACAAAATTCGGTAGGTAAGAATGACCGTGCTGATGAAACTTCCAGCGCAGGCACCATTAGTTTGTCAATGCGTGGGCTCAACCGACGACTAAAATGTCTAAGAATAGCACCGTTAGGGTCGTATTTAAGTTATTTACCCAGAATCAAACTGCATACGCAGCTAAGCTTCACACATAGTGCAACCATCTTCCCGCATTATATAGTTAAGGCTTGAAGTGGGAGTTTCCCAGCTGGTTCTCATTTCTTGGCAGACTGAGTAATCCTTGCATGTATTTTATTTTGGGTTTGAAATAAACACCGAAACAGATATCATTTCTGAAACTCTCGGTGGTGATCGAACTCTTGCCCTCGGCATGGAATGCAAGCATTCTACCAACTCTATGGGCCGGAACGGATACTTCGGATAAAAGTGGATATTTTGGTGTTGAGTACCTTATTGAAATGAACCATTCAAGTACTTTGACGAGTAGCTTCCATCTGTTTGCAATTGGTCCCTGATGGATGGGACACGGACCTTATCGATTTTATATCTGCCCAAACGTCGTGGCAATTAAATAGGGGACGTCCTAGCATAGAGTAATCGATACACAGGGAATTTATGTTACTAGTCCCTTAACTGATAGGTTGGCATGAGGTTGACTATCCTTAATGTAAAAATTGTTCACTTTTACCGATGAAACATTTTCTTTGAGGGAAAAACTTAGCCATCCGCTCCAGACGTGCTGTATAATCTCGATGACTAATTTGATTTGTTCGTCTCATGAAAAAAATTGAAGTGTAATGTTGGCAGATGAGGCTTTTGAATCCTTAAATTTAAATTTTAATGATTCCATTGGATTTAATTTTTTTTTGATAGTTAAACTATATATTTTTACTGTTGTTCCTTGACTCATAGATTTGTATGATACTGACCACTAATAGGTACTGTAAAAATTAGTTCACTTTGCAAATGTCACCTCTGTTTAAGGTCGGCAAGAGTTGCAGGGTTTATTTTTATTTGAGGTTGGTATTTTATTTTGTAAGTAGATACACATGCAGGATGTGTAAGCGTGCACTTATATTTATAGCACTTGTGGGTCTTAAATCTTAGAATTTAGTTTATAGATTCAAGGTAAGAGCTTCCTGCAGTATTATCATTTAGGAGAATTGGCAACAATTATTACAGAAGAATATATGTATAGAGATTTATGTGATGGCGTGAATGTGGAACTTTTAACAGCTTGGAGTAGGTGGACAATGCTTACCTGCGATTTTGTTCATATGAAGATAAATACCGCATAAGTGGTGGCAGATTCTGACAGAGACAGTATTTTATTAAGGTCTAAGTATAAGTTGTTGCTAAAAGTGTCCAAGCAGATTAGTTAACTTGATCGTGCCAGGTAAGGATGTGTGAAGAGTCTATGGCTATTTAACATAGTCATGTCTCGTTTTGTTTTTGTTTTTATACAGTTAATAATATATTTTATCAATTTATGAAATGTTTCAGCGGAAACTTTGTAGAACTTCATTTATAATTTATAAACAGCTGATTGCTCTACGTATGTTTTGATACAAAATGTATACTACAGCGATCATCTGTTTACGCGCTGCAATTTTTAATTGCTTACTATCTTCGAATGGTGAGATCTACTGACGTCCGTTGAGTATACAGGCCCAGGATCCAATTTTGTTTTAGCTGTGACTGATATATGTAAACCCAGTATTATTTAGTTCTTCGGACAAGTTGTCCGAGGCAATGAGGATACCCTGGAACGGCTGGTTGTGATCGGTGGCTTGAAGGGGAACAGGAAGGAGAGGAGAGGAAGAGGAAGATTCCCCACACGATGGACCAATCAAGTGAAGACATCATCAGGCACCTCGGTAGTTGAAGCGCTGCGGGCAGCGAAGTCAAGAGAGAACTGGAGAAGAGTGGTTGCTTGCAAACGGGCCACAACCCTCAGCAATGAGGAACAAGATTAAGAATAATAAGCTGGGACTGAGTGATTTTCACGAGGAAATGAGATAGATGCATTAAAAGTTAAATTATAAAACTCTGTCGCTAGGGGTGCTATCAAAACTGGGATACTGGTTTAAAAGTAATTATCAAATCAATCCTACCATAAAGCAATGCAATACAGTTAAACCACGACGTCCATGAATATTCTACTACCCACACTGTAAGCTACTGCGCTTTTTTACTGTCTCGGTCTGAACCTCCTGTGAGGACGCCCATCGGAAAGCGTGGTCAGTGGAGCAGAAAAATTATCCAAATTGTACAAAACTCTTTATTGCGTCGATTGTAATTTATTTGACAGGCCAGTCTTTGTTCTGAGGCAAATTCCTGCGTGAAATGTCCGCGTAGGTACTCCAGGAATATAATACGCTGTGAAATTTAGGTGCGGCCGTACAAACAATTGATCAGTCTCAGTTTTTAGTGGACGCATCTAGTGTAGTGTCATTTTGTTAGCACTTAGGTTCATTGAATAATCGTCCCTCTGGTGCAACTGTAACTGTAACTCTGTCGACATTCCGCTAGGGGTGGCTAGAGTCTCTGCAGAGCTGCCTCCATTTTTTTCTATCCTTACATACCTCTTTCAATTCATTCATATCCATCACCTTTTTCATGCATTTTCTTCTTTTACGCTCAATTTATAAATCCCATTATTTCACAAACTCTTCAATATGATCACTCCATACTTTTCTCGGTCGTCCCTAACTTTTTTTTCGTTTCACACTTCCTTTGTAAATAGACTTTGTCAGTCTATCATAATTCATTCTTTCCACATGCCCAAACCATCTCATCACATTCTTTTGTACCTTAACTTTCACATCCTCTTTCAAATTACATTTTTTCTTTACCCATTCATTCCGAACTCTATCCTTCAGAGTTTTTCCTGTCATGCTTCTCAAATGCTTCATTTCCACGGTACATACTATACTCATTTCGCTATCATTCACTGTCCATGCTTCACTTCCATAGATCAAAGTCGGTAACAATATGCCATTGTGTACCACCGTTCTCAGATCCATCGTCAATCGCTTGTTCCTTGCGATTCTTCCTATTGCACCGACCACTTGCTTTCCCTTACACACTCTATTCTCAAGTTCCCTTGTCATCTTCCAATTATTTTCAAACATACTTCCCAAGTATCTAAATTCATTAACAATTTGGCTGATCTATCATTGTGCCATTGTGCTAACTTGTCTAATCTACCATTGGATTAAAAAATGATCTTTCTTTGTCGGTGTTATGGCCGCGAGGATCAAGTCGTGTTATTTGGAACCGGATAACGTTGGTTCGAATCTCGCGACGATAACTTCGACCCTGGTTCAACAGATGCCGTTGCATCCACACAAGCATCTGCTTTCGCATGAAGACAACTGGCCAGGCAAAATAGGTTGGTGGATTACATTCCTTTCCACAAATCTATTAAAAAAAAAAAAAAAATGAAATTGTCTCAAGAATCATATTCTGCACAATCTGGGTTAAGAAAAAAACGTGAACCACGATAATGTGTGAGTTGTTTTAAATATTTTTTAAAACATCTTCCAGTTTTAATAAGACACATTGGTCCAGTACACATGTAAATTGCTACCTCTGATGGACATAAGGCAAACAAGCACTAAGGGGACGATGAGGTTTTTATTTATCCCCTTTGGCATTTTATTTAAATAATCATTACGAGTTTGTTTTTAAACTGCAATAAAGCATTCGTGAGTCGGCTTTGTCTGTGAGAGATGTCGGCCATTACGGATATTTAAATGATTTTATTTTATAGTTCACGCGGAAGCCGCACCCTCGGGCGAGAATGTTTACATTACAAAAAAATGTTTGTTACTTACGACACTATTTAGAGACCACGAATTCACGGATCATCAGCTGTTGAAAGTAAATTTCCTATGCACAATAACCATGAACTACAACAACCTTCTCTCAGGGTCAGTCTCCCCACCACTGACCCACGCCCTGTATATCCATCCCATCCGGGGATGTGTCACAGGACTCGCATGCAAAAGTTATGTGAGATGCGAGTGGCAGAAGGCCCTCCCGTGAAGCTACACTTTCCCAAGTGTTTACACAAAGCAAAGGAGGCTCAGAAATCACTGAAAGATTATAGCCGTGAGGGTTTAGGGTTCGAGGATTTTAAATTTATAAACAAAAATGCAAAGTAATTCTGAGAATTCGAGATGCTACTACTGAGACTGTTCGGGAGGCACCCTCCTGACTAAGTGGCCAACCACCTAGAGGCGGAAAAGAATATAGAAAAATAGAAAGAATGTCGGTCTAATTAGACCGACGAGTTCTCGCCATAGAACTGTGAATAACCATGAACTGTGGATCATCTTCTTCTTCAATGCCGCCCCTAAAGCCCATACCTCTCCTTGTCCTCCGTTATCCTCAGCCTCCATCCGTCTCTGCCCACGGCCGCGCTCCTCCAGCTTGGCACCTGCAGTAACCGCATAGCATCTCCCCTCACCTCGTCCTCCCACCTCAGCCGTGGATCATCTACGGATGAAATTTTCAAGAATTACAAGTTCTTCGATTACAACCCGTTTTGTGGGAATTGATGTATTTGTTTTGTTTCTTCTTCTTGATTTAGATCTCTCGACATCAAAAAAATATATATATCTGCCTATGGATGCTGCGATGAGAACGTCCAGCTATGTTTATACCTTTTAGGAGATTTTCCGGCTTAAAATTGACCAATTGGCATCTCATTAGCTACGATGTGTGTGATTCTTTCATGACTCATTCTTCAGACGTCATCTCTCCAAAATCGCCTTCTGGATCTGCTCCATCTCACGTTGTCCTCTATTTCACAACTTTTCCTATGTGGTCATTGCGTATGCGATCTCGTAATGTTCTGCGTGTGATGATTCTAAGAAGTTCCACTTGTTTTGAATAGTCTTTTGTTTTCGTTCTTGTTCAACGGAAATCTCATTCTAATCTAATCTAAATCTAAGCTGCAAAGATATGTATCATTTGAGATTCATTCTCTGTTGTGTAAATTCGACTGTTGAAGCTTAAAAGTTTATATACTTTTAAGTGTGTGAAAACTATCAGCACCCTAAGTAAAAAAACGTTACTCAAACATAAACGTTACTCAAACATGTACTGAAACTAAAACTGCTACTACAAGCGCTTTTTTTATTTTCCTCACATTATTGGTAAATTTGTACACTCGGGGTGCCGGATTCGGGCGTTATTTGTCACTGCGCTCATCGCTTCCACACAATGTAAGCGATCCAGGTAATTTGTTTGAGGCGCACACCTTTATTTATGGTAATTTGCTGCTGTTGATCGGTGAATAATTCAACTCCATTTCACACATGAACGCACCGACAATGGTTTAGAGCATTAGGGACGCTTGTTTTAGCTTTCAACGATATAATATTGGCTGCATTAAAATGAACAAAATGAATCTCCTGCTTCCTTCTTCCTCAGACGGATTTCTCTATTTTGATATCGAGAAGAAAATCGACATGCATTTAAAGAAAGCAAGTAGGTACGAGGGAGACAGATAACAAAACGAGAGTTTTTTCGAAGGGTTGATTGTTTGCGTGCTTACACAGTTTGTAGAATGAAAGTACTAGAGAGCGACGCAGACTCTTGACAGCGTGGGTAGTAAAATGGATAGGCAATATCCTTCAATCTACTCCATGTCTTTCTATTTGCTACTATCCCTGGTCCACCATTATTTTAATGTCGTCCAGTCACCTCAAGTTAGGGTTTCCCTACTCCTCACCTGGGTAGCCATCGTACGACCCTTTTCAGCTCCCTGTCGTGGTCCTGTCTTGCGACGTGACCTACCCAACGCCACTTCACGCTAGCCATGCTGTGTACGATATCAGTGACCCCAGCGCGTCTGCGGATCTCCTGGTTCAGAACCCTGCCCCTGAAGCTGATTTCCAGCATCCACTTCCGAATGCTTTTTGGCAAATTCTCAGACTGTTGGAAAGGAGAGAAACGAGTTTTTGAAAAGCACTAGCTCACTTGTTTTTGACAACATTTGAGGCCACTCTAAATAGACTACATGAAATCGAAGCCCCAAACAGACCAAGACACTGACTTAAAATGACACCTTATTCTTCAATGTCTCTACAGCCCATATCTTTCTTTGGCCTCCGTTATCCTCAGCCTCCATCCGTTTCTGTCCACGGCCGTGGTCCTCCAGCTTGGCACCTGAAGTAACCGCATAGCATCCTCCTCACCTTGTCCTCTTAGTCCAACTTGGAATGATTCATTTCGGGTTCACTTTAATAAAACTGCAGTTGAATTTATTTTACAGTATTTATTTTTAAGAAATCGATTGCATATGGTTCACTCTGCAACTTCTGTGTTGGTGGCTTCGCGGCTCGGATATAAAAGGGTCATTGAAGCTTCACAGAACCGTAGCCTATATTTATAAATGACCAAGGCCTGATCTTGCATGTTCCAGACCATACGAAACGCCTCTGGAAACATTCATTCGAGAGAGTATGAGATGTACAAGATACAAAATATTGAACACTTACGTCTATACGTAAATACGCCGAGACGAACACAATCACAAAACACATAAGACACGCAATAATACATTCGTAACAATATGCACCGACTTAAAGACACAAAAAAATAAAAATAAAACTTTTATCCTTCAGGAGAATACTTATTTTGTCCCCAAAATTAACATTCGTAATCCAAAGCGTTCTGACGCCGAGTTTGGACTTTATGGAGACAAAAAAACAAGAAACTAGTGAAGCATCATCATCATCATCCTTCGCATATGGTCATATTTAATTCATAACACAAGGGCCCTCTTTATACAATTCTTCCATTGCCATTTCGTATGAAGGTGTCGGGCAAATGCAACAGGTGGTATTTTTTAGGGTAAAATAAACCTGTATTACAAGAGTATTATTTAACTGAGTGTGAAAAATTATCACTTTTATTTTGATACCTTACTGGTAAAAGAAATAAGTGTCATTTTAAATAAACATCGGTTTCTCAGAAAAACGCACATTTTTTCCTATTTTCTACTAGAGAAAACACTAAACAAGTGTAAAAAGTAGTAGTTTAGAAGTGTTTTATGAGAAGTTTCACCCAATAAAATGTTCTATCTACGATTTCTCAAATCTGTAGATCGGCAATTATCTATTCAGTTTTACCTTTAGGGCGGCGATTTGAATTTCAATGCTTTTATAGTGATTGATTTTTAATACTCATTTTTATTTGTATTTGGTACTTAAGAGTTTTTTTCATTTATTGTTTGTTTTTAAATGGTAAACAATGTATTTTGTACTTTCTGTTCCTTGACTAATAGGTTGGTATGAGGCTGAATAACCGAATTGCAAGAAAATGTTTACCTTGCCAATGTTTCCTTTGTTTCAGGGAAGATTGTCCAAATTAGACCATTTTTTAATCTACCTATGGGTAGACAGTCTCATACCAAACTTCTAGTCAATAAAATAATCTGAGACGTCACATCTCAAAAAATGTAAACTGGAAACATGTATCCCGAATATAATACATTTACACAAAGTCCTGTTTATTGCGTTAATCGAACATGTATGAAATATACGACGACAATCCTGGTGGGGGTTTTAGTTTTCATACATTTTTTTCGATTTACGCAATCGAGAGAAGTTTACATGAGGTTTTATACTCGGGGTGTAAGTGACTCATAACACCTTTAAACAAAAATCGTGCGAAAAAATAAAATACACATTTAACAACATTCAGGTTAATTATGAATTAATTAATTCCCATTTCCTGTCGTTAAATAAGCTGTTTTTGCAAATTACCAACTCGTTAAGTGTCACATACGAAATTATAACGTTAGATTACGTTTTTTCTTGTTATACGACTGTTTTTTTGTTATACGACTTTTTTTTTGCTTTACGTCTTTTTTTGTTATGCCTGTCTTCCGGTAGATCTACTAATTAAGTTTTTTAGTCAAATCCAGTGGATCCCAACCTGTGGTTCGAGAGAGCTTAGAAAGTCAGCCATGGGAGTATTATTATGCTAAGACCGGACGTAGTGTAGTGGTTAGAGCGTACGACTCGAAATCGTCAGAATTATTTCAATATCAAAACCATTAGAACCAAACTGCCCGTTTAAGGAACTGCTTGCCGGTCTCTTTGTTTGAACCATAATCATGAAATCCTATCATTTTCAAAACCAATATCAATCGTCACTTCCTTTCAGTGTCTCAAAACAAAGGCAACACAACACAAAAATTACGCAGCTAATAGCCCTGCTACAAAGGATCACGACATCAACCGCCACATCACCAACACTCACACCTCTAAGGCACGACAACAAGTGGCACAGACCTTCAGATTATCTGAAATCTAGGATTTCTCCTACATAGAGCTCCTTAAAAAGCATATTTTTTATTACTTACCTTCAGGTAAACATGGTTTACTATTCTTGAACTTTTTGTGGTTTTTGATGACAACTGAAAAACTAAATTTCTCCCTGCTCGAAAAAAGGTTGGCACCTTCTGGTTGAGCGTGTGAACCTATAAAAATATTTGGACTTGATTTGAGTTCCCACGTCTTAAATTTGGTGATTTTTCTGCGAACTCGTATCTTGAGGTTTGAGTCGGTGGATTTTGTCCTTATGTGGTGATAAACACAGCTATTAACAAGCTCTAGCCATCAACTGGTGACTGTAACCTGCCGCCGTTCCACTAGGGGTGGTCTAATCTTTAGTTTTCCTACTTATCTCTAGTTTTGGGTATTAAACTAGCTATCAATGTATTTCAACTAAAGCAAATCAGCTGCACATGTAATGGAACTTTTGCCGCGTTGCTCCGAAGCGTATGAAACCTATTTATTCTGTTGGTATGAGGCTGACCACCCGTAGGTACTGTAAAAATAGTTCACTTTGACAATGTCACCTCTGTTTCAGGGAGCGTCGGAAAAGTTGCAGGGCTTATGTTCATTTGAGGTTTTGGTTTTAATTTGTAAGTAGGTACACACTCAGCATTTGTAAGCGCGAATTTACATGTGCCTATTTGTAGGCATGCATTTAATATGAATTTTAAATGTTATTATATCTCTTTGCAAATAAGATTATAGATAAGGGACCAGCCTAACACCAAAAACTTTTCAGGCTTCTTGGCGAAAAATAGAATTTTCAAATGTACATGCACATATTGTGACTCGCATTGACGGGAGTTTCTGTCGCTCCATTGTATTTCATTTCTTAAAGCTATGTGCGCACACAAATATAAAATCTTTTTCACTTTTTCATCCCTTTCCCTCGCACTTCCTTGCTTTCAATCATCCTGTTTCCTTCTGACTCGAAATACGGCTCTAGTGTTAGTTGTCTTCCCTCTAAAAACACAACTATGTGACGTGACACATTTGTGTCTATGAGATTTGTGCGGATTCCGTTTTACAGGTAGGTCTCGGCGCGTTAGTCATCAATAAAGGTATTAATTGATTGTAACATGAGGCTTGCAGGATGCGGACTGGTTTCTGCTGGCGATGCCGCCGCTCGTGGCTCACGCCAATGCTCCGCGGGGGGCGGCAGCCTCAGGCCAATGCTACCACCACAGCCACAACGAGTCCACTTCATTAACACCAGACAATCATTCATACATCTGTAGAGAGACAGCTAACGCATTACAGTCAGCAAAAAACTGTTCAAATAGTTCAACATCTTGTCGCGTTGTCGAGTGTAGCAAGTGAAACCTATTTATTTTCTCAGTTAAAGAGGCTAGCCTCACGACATTTCATTTGAAATGGGAGTTGCTCTATAAACGCAAAAATAAAACGCAACTAAGCTACACATATAGTGTAACTTCTTGCCGCGTTATCCCCGAAGGGGTCGCATGTGGCGAGTTGAACCTATTTATTTTTACAGGTAAGGGGGCTGGCCTTACGCCAACCACTTCAGTTGAAGTGAGGGTTTCCCAGCTCCCGAGGGGGCTGGTACTCATTTCTTGTGAAGGCTGAGTAAACCTTGCCGGTATTTTTATTATGGGGTTTGGAATAAACACCGAAATAGAAAATCATTTCTGACACCCTCCTCGGTGGGATTCGGACCCGAGCTCACGGGGTAGAATGCAAGCACTCTACCAACTGAGCTATCGACCGGACGAATAAAAATAAATGTAAAAAACACTATCAAAGTGATTGTAAAATGGACAGGACAACGTCCATCGGGTCAGCTGATTTAAGAATAATTATTTATCCATCAACTAACACAATGGTTATCGACTAATAAAGTTGGTTTATTATCTCGATCGCTTTCGGAGTGTCATCACACCGTTGATCCCTTAAGCTTTTACAATGCATTTATTGTATTTTTTATGCCTAATGCATTACCCTGTCATTTCATCAACAAAACTAGAAAAACTGTCATCGCTAAACAATGCCGGTGTGCGCGCGACCGTGAAAAGGAGTGGCCGTGAGAGCAACAACCGCTACAGTATAAAAATGCCGGGCCGCCTAATGACACATTCGTTATTAATCGGCGCGTATCGATGGTGTTGGCCACCTATACGCAGTGTGGGGAGCAGCGCAAGCCGTAATGTATGGAGTTGTGTCAACTGTAACATGCAGCAGCCACTTAGTACAGGGACTATTGTGGGCCGTTTGAGGTTATTAACGTAGCGACTCGTTCACACTGACTTCATCATAATGTAGCTAAACCGCACATATACAACAACTTTTTAACGCACTGTAACGGAAGGGTCGAATGTGGCGTGTGGAGCTATTATTTTTATTTTTACAGGTACAGGCCTTGACGCCGGTTCAATGATAGAAGGGCACAGTGACAAAACAAAACATGACATAACGTCACAAACTTTACATCACATGACAGAACATCACAATGAAAAAAACATTACAAAAAAAATATTACAAAACAACACATACTCATAACAGAAATGATAATTTATCAGTGTAAGTCAACGTAAATCTGATAATAGAAATACCCACACGATTGACATAAGTGCGTCCTTTTTCTCTTCCTTCCGTCCGTCTAACTTGGCCTAAGGCCCAGTATTTTCAAATTTAGCATAGCGACTTTATATTCCATGAAAAGAACGCACTTATGTCAATCACCTAATTAATGTTTTTTATCAGTTTAAACTTTCAAGTTACGTAAGCTTACGTTGAAAATACTGGGCCTTTGTTATTAAAATACCTTATAGTAAAATTGAAAAAACCAAGCCTTAGGGAAAACGTTATATGATAAAATTAGAACAAAGGGAAGTCTTAGAGTAAATTGTTTGCTCGAATAGGTGGCAGAAGAGAATGTGGGACTGGAAAAGAGAGGCGTTGGAAAGAAGGTAGCGCTGGCAGTGGTTGATCAAGGAAGTCAAGACCCATCCCGAGTGTTGTGACAACAGCTATGCCCAATGATAGCTTGTACCCTGGTTGATAAAACGCGACTGTGAACGGGGCTTAGAGTCGCCAGTGAAGTAGCAAAACGCAAAATGATAATGCTCGACACTTCCTGTGGCGCTCAGCCGCGTGTGAAAACTGACGTTTTGTCCTGTCACTTATTATACACCCATTATACAATATTATACACCCATTGTACAATATACAGTATCTGTAATTTATTATACAGCTCAATAAAACATACAAATGTTACTTTTATTCCACTTCCTATCAAACGTGTTGCAAAGGGTGGTTTCATAATTTATTTGATGGCACCAAACCAGTCTGCTTTTTTTATAGTCGCACCTTTTAAAACATCGATAAACAATGAAATAATAAATATTTATTATTGTTTATTTGTAGTTGAAAATGAGGTGTCGGCAGGAAGCAGACCACATGGCTCCGTAATACACGAGATTCGACTAGGTTTTCCGTAACCGGTGGAGGACCTATTTCAAGCCGTGAGAGATAGGGAAACATCCTTGCAAGTGGTCCTACTCATCGTCATAGTGACCTAACACAGCACTCTAAAAGAAGTTGCCAATTCTGAAGTGCTACTCTGCTAAATTCCTTACACTTTGGATATCAATCCAAGACGGAGCTGCTAGCGCTTGCGAAAGAACTCCATAGATAAAATATCACATTACACCTTATTTTTGGATACGAATTGCTATCTTGTCGCCTTAAGGTCGTAAGGAATTCAGCAGGATAGAGCCCCAGGTCCGAGAAGGCGATGAAGCTTTTTGCTTCCGTTTAGATTGCCGTTTTTGGATAAATACTTACGACTTTAGCTACTTCAGTAAACCGAATAAAATAATATTTGAAGTGTTGAACAGATTTGGTGAGTAAGTAAGTACTTTTCGTCCCCCAACCATCTTGTAACAATATCAGATATATTGTACTGGCGAATTTAATAAGATAAACACGCATTACATATGAATTTTGACAGATAGCGGCGCAGCCTCATCCCCTAAGCTGGCAAAGTAATAAGTCGTTTCTATGAACTGGTGGGGTACGGATGTAGACATGTTAAAGGGCTGTACGTCTAACTAATTCACTTCCTTGATTTCTACTAAATTTAATTTAATCGATAATTCCAATGAAACGCATTTATTTTCACTCGATTTATTAATTTTATTTGAATAAATATATAGGTACGAATGTTTTCAATCTCTTGATCATCTTCAGAGATCAGATAATCAATGAATATGATTTTTCACAGTGAGAATACACAAACCATACAAAATATAATTCACTTACATTTCAATTAAACTTAAGTTATATTTGGGATCGGTTTCTTAATTATTTTGTAGGAATACTGCACGGATAAAATTGTAGATGGAAGAACAGCTGGACTTGTGCATCATAAGAGGAAGTTTCGGAATTAACAGATCTTACATCGGAATTATATTATTTCGGAATTAACAGATCGGACGGTGAGACTAACCTCAAAATCACGTCTGACGTTTCACCGACGAGTACGCGCTCCAAATTAAAATAAAAGTCAAACTGTGCATTATATTCCAAACAAAAATTCAAAAGTGGGAATAGTGAATTGTGGCGGGATTCTCGACATGTATTCCAACGAGAGGCAGTCTGCCCTCGCATTGATTTTTGGATGTAATATGTGGTTTGTGTTTTCGTTTTGTGCACTGTTTACTGGGACTTCTTACGTGATTGCTGGCGCTGGACACATATCTGACACCACCGGCTGCTCCGCCCGTCAGTTCCAGTGCGCCAACGGGCGCCGCATTCCCTGTACCTGGGTGTGTGACAAGGAGGACGACTGCGACAACCACTCTGATGAGAGCCCCAAGGAGTGCCAAGCTACAGGAGGCTGGGTGTTGCACGGCAAGAGGGCCCAGCCTGCCAGGAGCTACTCCAGCAAGGAGCTTGCCGACTCCCCGAAATTTGCCCCGAATTTATAATTTTATAATTTAATAATTTTAATATAATGATTTTAATGACTGATTATTTTAAATTTTTGACTTTTTATGTACCTACATTTTATATAATAGTTGTTATTGTTTGATGTCGTTTATTTATTTTTGTAATTAATAAACCCTATGTTCGCCAACATAAACTCAGTTCCACTTTGCAGAGAAACCGCCAGAAACTTGCTCAGAGAGAATGAATGGGTATTTGGAACTTGGAATGTCAGAAGAATGAATGAGTGTAAGGAGAAAGAAATTGTGAATGTGATGAATGAAAAAAGAATACAAGTGATGGGTGTGACAGAGACAAAAATAAAAGGGAATGGTGAAAAAGTATTAATGAATGGTGAACTGTATATCTGGTCAGGTGTGGAAGATGGGAATGAACGACAGGGTGTGGGTGTGGTTATAAGTGAGAATGTGAAAGGATGCATAACGGGCTACCAGA
This sequence comes from Agapetus fuscipes, assembly GCA_951799405.1. Lineage (NCBI taxonomy): Eukaryota > Metazoa > Arthropoda > Insecta > Trichoptera > Glossosomatidae > Agapetus > Agapetus fuscipes. The sequence goes on from OX637344.1 coordinate 9,733,539, forward strand.
GAATCTCTCCAAGGGTTTTGACTGTTAAACTCAAAACAAACAGGATGAAAATTTTCTTGGTGGCCTGTTATGCACCTGTAGATTCAGAGTGTATGGACGTGAAAATGAGATTCTGGAATGAGTTGAATGCAGTTGTGCGTGAAAGCAAGAAGAATGAATACATTATAATTTTGGGAGATATGAATGGATGGGTAGGTACGCAAAGAGATGAGTGTGTGAAAATTGTTGGTCCTAGTGGACGAGGTGTGGTCAATGATAATGGGCGGCACCTGATAGCTTTGTGTGCAGAGCACAGCCTTTTTGCATCAAACACATGGTTTCGACATAAGGATGTGCATCTGTACACAAGGCAGATTGTGGGAAGTCGCACAATCATTGACTACATCTGTGTGGATGAAAGACTGAGAGGAGCCGTAAGAGATAGCCGTGTCTATCGTGGGCCTGAAATAGGCAGTGACCACTATCTCTTATGCGCTAAAATAATGATTGGAGAAGTAAGAAAGAAGAAACGTAAGAAGAAAGTAAGAAAGCCAAGAATAAAAGTAGAAAGTCTGTATGATGAAAACGTGAAAGTGAAGTATAAATCAGAATTACAAAAAAAGTTAAGTGTGAATGACCTTGAAAAGAATGTGAATGAAAAAGATATTGAAAGCATGTGGAAGGATATGAAAGAAAGAATGATTGAATGTGCTCGAAAAGTATGTGGAGAAACGAAAGGTGGAAGATTGAAAGGGGATGCCTGGTGGAATGCTAAAGTAAAAGAGGCTGTGAAAGTAAAGAAGGAATGTTACAAAAAGTGGCTGAACGACAGGAATGATAGAAAGCTAGAAGATGAATATAAGATAGCCAAACGAATGGCGAAGAATGTAGTTTATGAAAGCAAAGCGAATGAACAGAGAAAGATTGATGAAAAAATGAACAGAAGTTTCACCGACAGTAGGAAGGAATTCTGGAGATGGGTCGGTGCCATTAGGAATAAAGATTCTGCATTGACCACCCCAGGAATCAAAAGTGCTGTTGGTGAGATGGTATGGGAGAATGATGAAGTATGTAAGAGATGGAAAGAATATTTTGAAGGGATTTTTGGTCGGGGCGAAAGAAATTTGTTTAGAAAAATGACAGAAGAGAATAAATTTAGGATTTTGAAAGAAGAAATAAAAGTATCTATTGAATGTTTGAAGAATGGAAAGTCTGCTGGGTTTGATGGAATAAATGGTGAAATGTTGAAAGCAGGAGGTGAATGCGTGATAGATTGGATGTACGAATTATGTAAGCTTTGTGTGAATGCAGGAGTAGTACCGATGGATTGGAGGAAGGCAGTCATTGTTCCCATTTACAAAGGTAAAGGGGACAAAAAAGACTGTCAGAACTTCAGACCAATCAGTCTACTCGGTATACCAGGAAAAGTCTTCTGTAAGGTGATTATAAAAAATGTGATTCTGACTACTAGTGAAAGGATTTCCGATATACAGTCCGGCTTTATGGCCGGTAGAGGCTGTGTTGATCAGATCTTTACTCTACGACAACTTGTTGAAAAATAATTGTCGGTGAGGCGGAAGCTGTTCACGGCCTTTGTAGATCTGGAAAAGGCTTTTGACTCAGTAGACAGAGGTATGTTATGGGATGTTTTGAAAGCATACGGAGTGAATGGGGCTCTCCTAGGTGCGGTGCATGCCAACTATGAAAATAGTACAGCATGTGTTCGTATTGATGGTGAGTATAGCGAGTAGTTTGAAGTTTATAAGGGTGTGAGGCAAGGATGTGTGATGAGTCCATGGCTATTTAACATAGTCATGGACAAGTGTGTCAGAGATGCTAGACTTAATGATTGTGGATTGATGATAGGAGAGAGCAAAGTGAGTGTTACTGTTCTACTGTTCTACTGTTCGCAGATGATGCAGTTCTTGTATCTGATTCAGCAGTAGAATTGCAAACAATGCTCTCTAGATTGAATGAAGCTTTGTTAGGTAACCATCTGAAGTTGAATGCAAGTAAGACGAAAGTATTGATTTTTGAAAGAGATGATGAAAGTATGAATTATGAATTTAAAATTAATGGAATGAATGTTGATGTCGTAAATGAGTTTGTATACCTGGGAAGTAAGTTTGAAAAAGATGGAAGAATGACCGGTGAATTTGAAAGAAGAGTAATGAAGGGCAGGTGTGTACTGGGTGCCACAGCTTGTATCGCCAAAAATCAAAACATATCTAAAAATGCTCGATTGGCGGTACGCAGTGGCATACTTTTACCCACCTTGATGTATGGAAGCGAGGCCTGGACGGTGAATGAAAGTGAAATTAGTAAGGTCCATACTGTTGAAATGGACTTTCTAAGAAGTATGATTGGGAAAAAACGGAGTGACAGGGTGAGGAATGATTTTGTAAGAGAAGAATGTGGTGCAAGAGAAAGTGTGAAAGTGAAGATTAAAAGAAGTTTGTTAAGATGGTTTGGGCATATGGAGAGAATGAATGAGGCAAGACTGACGAACAAAGTATATGTTGGTAGAATAGATGGATGTCGTGGTAGAGGAAGACCGAGAAAGGTATGGATGGACCAAATATCCGAAATTGCGAATGAATGGAATATCCAGAGTCATAATAAAAGAAGAGCTTGTATGAAGAAGGTTATGACTCTGGAGGAAATGAAAGAAGTATGTAAGGACAGAAAGAAATGGCGGTTGATCTGTAATGTTGGCGGCTAGGGTTTATTAAATTGGAATTTATTAAATTGGAATTTTGGATATTATTTATTTAGTGATGTATAAAATGTAATTTGTCGTGTGTGTGTGTTCCTTGACTTATAGGTTGGTATGCGGCTGACCACCCATGTTGTAAAAATGGTTCACTTTGCCAGTGTCACCCCTGTCTCAGGGAAGGACGGCAAGAGTTGCAGGGTGTATGTCCATTTGAGATTTGGTTTTTATGTTGTAGGTTCACATGAGGCATGTGCAAGCGCGAACTTGTACGTGTCTGGTTGTGAGAATGCATGTAATGTGAATCTCCAATGTAACATATCCTTGCACCTTAGATTAGATTAGATTAGATTACATCCAATGTAAGAAGAAGAAAAAAAATATTATAAAATTTATTCCGGTCGATTGCTCATTTGATAGAATGCTTGTGTTCAATACTACCAAATGGCTAGGATTTGATCCCCACCAAGAAGTTAGAAATAATTTCCCGTTTCGTTGTTAATGTTTTGAAACAGAAAGGTTCCGGCAAGTTAATTCAGCCATCACAAGAAATGAAAATCAGTTCCCTTGAGACAGGGAAACCTCCACTTTAAGCGAAGGAGCTGTACCTACCCCTTACCTGTGAAAATAAAAATGTTCCACACTACATACTACCCCCTCTAGAGTTATATCTCCTTGAAATTAAATACCTGAAGGTGGAGGTTGATTAAAAAAATGTTTGTGTATTTGATTACGCATCAAAATAAAACGACTTCATTTGGTTTTATGAGTTTTATTTTTTTATTGGAATAAAATAAATTCAGGCTGTATTTTTGAAATCAGTTGTGAATTTTGTTTGAAAATTTTCTTGTCCAACCTCTTCTATTCCTCCATAGGTACAAGTTTAAGCTATAGGGGAGATCGAGGTCGATCCGTACGAAGCCCCGTCCAGAAAAAATGTCGCAATTTATTATTGAATCCTACACAGCGGTCGCTAGATAAGCGCGCCCGGTCACAATGCCGGAATTATTCCAATAAAACCACGACCCCAAGTATAAAACTGCACGCTTTTACTCAACCATTAAAGCATTTTACCAAAAATGTATCAAAGTCAAAACGCTCACGAGAGGCACTGTTTAATGTTTGTGTCTAACTATCACTCTGGCTCCTTCTTTCTAGGAATGGCCAGAGCCTTTGTTATCTACATTAAAATATTTCCTTATTCTTTAAATTTTCCTCATTTGTTTCTTCTATATCATTTATGCTGCATTTTTTCGATCATTCATTTTGTCATCTTATATTCACATTTTTTTAATATTTAAACTTCATCAGATTTTCTCTTCACTCGTTCAAATCATCTAACCGCATTTTTTGTACTTTTACATTCACATCTTTTTTCATATTGAATTTCTTTTTTACCCAATCGTGCTTTGATGATTGTGATAATTTGCTTTAAATTTTCGCGTTTTCCTGTTGTACTTATCACCACATGTTTTACTTTCATCGTATGTAAATTTTAGTCGCATTTAACTGTCACACATTGTCTAAGCTTTATTCCTGTATACCAACGTCGGTCGGTAACAAAAAATTGATGTTTACCATTACTGTCAGATTCATCGTCAACCGTTTTTTTTTTGCATTTATCATATTTCACCGACAACAACATTTACTTCGATAAAACGCCTTGGTTTAGTTTGGGTGAGATGTTTTGTACTTGAAGTATAGCATGGCGAATTGCCCCGTTCCACAAAGGACATGTTAATGCGGCTTGTTGGATGACCAGTCCAAGAAGGGCGCCACAGGAACGCGGATATTGCCGGTTCCCTACAAATTTGCGGGACGAATTGTGATTTAGAGGGGGACTTTTGTGGTTTTATTTGTGGCATTTTCTGTTTAAATGCAAATATTCTCCAAATAAGAGTGGATACAATCCATGCAATATTTTGTCGCTCATAGAACCTGATTATTTTCATATTTAGATTAAGTATTAATTTTATATACTCTACTAATAGAAAGCAGGTGTGTGCATTATTATAAACGAAAACACATGCCAAAATCTGAGAAATGAACTTGTTTTCCACCAACAATTGGTAAATATGTTGATTTACCAAAATGTATAATAGTAAGTAATTTCTCAATTTTTTTCTATTTATCGATTTTTCTATGGCTATTCTATGGCAATAACTTTTTTTGTGTTTGTTCGTCCCTAGTCAGCAACAATTATGCAAACCAGATTCAGTTGCTGCAAGACTGGATGAATCTCTTTGACCGTTCTTTTTCGACAGCAGATAAATTTTTCAACCCAGGGATACTTTTTTTGTGATCGAACTCATGACCTGCCGTTTACGAGTTCGTAGCATTAAAAAATTGTATCACGGACTGGCCTAAATGAACTTATTTCAAATCTACTATTTATTCACTCAAATCCGTCTGAACATGGACGGATAAAGCTTAAAAGCGATCGTGAACAGAAAAAGTAAGTTTTTCTAAAAAAAAAATGAATACGAAAATACTTATGTAGGTACTCGAATATGCTAGCTAATCGTAATTCATATAAATACTCCTTGTCGCTTCCCTCCAAATAAATTTAGACACGCTTTCCTAGTGATCCACATTCAATCGCGATAGTTTGTCCCGATTCATCTCATTCTCCCCTACCAGTATATCCTCGTATTCATAGTTGATGATTTTTATTTTAATACCGAGATCATCATCGACTATGAAACGAGAGCAGTTTTAATGAAAATATTCATATAGGTATAAAAATTAAATGTGAATGATGATGATGAGCTGGTGATTTCTTTAGATCGCCGTTACGTGATGTAGTCACTCCAAGGACGCTTGCGCAAATGATGCCAGAAATTTGCTTATCTTTAGTGCATTTCGGAACTTCCCATGGCCCTCTATTTCCCTCACATGGTCCTCTTTCTCCTCATCAGGCAGGTGGATCCAGGCCAGGAGACCAGCAACTCTCCAAACATTGCGCTTACTCTTCCCACCGGTTCTTTAATCCGTGAAATATATTACATCACAATAAAAAATAATTGTACAATTATTTCTGTCTTATAATTTAAAGACGAGGTGATGTCAAATAAACCTCTTATTTAATTGTTAAAATCTATTTGAGTTATGACAGTTTAACTTCACGTGGAAAATACGGAATATGGACTACGAACATTTAAAAAGGCAGGAAAAAAATTATGTCACTCGACCGGGTTCCAAATTTGAGCTGGTGCTAAACCATAAAAACCGTCTGAATCGGAATAACAACATTTTTTTTCTCTCTAAAAATCGGGAATTCATTTTTTTAATTGACTATCGATGACGTCACATCGCCGAGTGACGTTTTAAATGTTCGGAGTCTATTATCAAATGGCGCATACAACTCAAACGCCTTATTTTTGTCTTGCGGTATCCTACATCTTGGGATACGATGTCTCCGAAACTTAGATTACACATTGGTATCAGAAGATTTTATAATACCAGCATTTGCGGATGAGATTTGTAAGCCATCGCCGTTCAGCCACAATATTTCCTTATCCTCTAAGCATCATATTTATTTGTCAGCGTCCCTTGAGAAAAGACACAGCGCAGGGGTCAGAAATGACCAACGTTTGAGGGGAATTCTCCATTCAGGCCTGGATTAGCCCCTCTGGGGGCCCTGGTGCGGAGAAAATCTCAAGGGCCCCCGTGCCTACCCCTCCATAAAATTCTCCATCTTCTCTTTTCACAAGGCAAAATATACACTTGAATAAAAATTAATTGAATGGTTGAATAAAAAAAGGCACTAAATCGATAAAATGTACCATATACATTGCTACTGGGGATTCTGCTTTAAATTTTAGCGGCCCCATTCAGGTCACTTGGGGCCCCTAAAGTTCCCGTGTAAGAAACTTATATTTATAAACAAAAGGTGTCATTATCTGTACAAAATGTTTTTTTGTCAAAAGTGATAAATAATAGTTCATAAGTCCATTTTTTAGTGCTGTTTCAATTTTCAGACACCTAGGCAAGAGTACCTACCCTGGGCTAGAAGTCTCATCACCACGGTAATTCTCACCTACCGAATATCAGTAATATTTGTATGAAGACCTGTAAATCCAAGATGGCCGCAAGTGAACAGCTGATTAGTCTTCATGCAAATATTATCGATGCCAACTTTCAGCCCTGATTCGGTTGCACAACTCGAACCGCCCTTGATCCGGGCCTGCCTCCATTCTCACATCTCTTTCCCTCTTTTGGGGTAAACCTTCATGTGAAAGAGAGAGGGAGCATTGGCTTTAAGGGTAGACTAGCATTTGCGGTCATTTTCCTGTTTCCTGAACCGCTATCAAAGGAATAGCACAAAAGAAAATATGTCTTTAAGTAACCCGAGTATACAACATTGCGCTAAGTCCCCTCGATATCGTAAAAAGTATAATATATAGAAAATACGATAGCTCTCCTAGTGAGTGATACAGTTTTCATGCATTTTTTCTGTTTTCGCGATCGAGGGGAATTGACGCAATGTTGTATTATGTTGTACTTGGGGTATTTTTGATTTGGTGGATGTAAGATTGTGGCCCCAATTCAAGACTAGAGTGGACAAAAATATTTTCTATAAATATCATTTTTCTAGCATCTTATTGACCCGTTTGTAGTCTAGAGGAAAACACTTTGTAATCATAATCGTAAGGTCGTGGGTTCGATTTCCGGTTCAGCACAAAAAAACATACTTTCATTTTCAAATATACTCCTTGCTGGGTTGAAAAAATTAACTACCTTTACCAAAAGTTGTTCCTGCACACAGCAACTGGGTCTTGCTTGAGATTTGGCGATTCTATTAGATGGATGATTTATTTGGTGAACTCTGATTTTATGTAAATCACACCGCAAGAGTCCTCTGCGAGCTTGGTCATCGCTATAGAAAGCGCCAATTCTCAAGAAAGACCCAGTTGCTGTAAGACCTTTGTTGACCGGTCTTTGGCCAAGGTATATGAATTTTACAATTTCTTCAATTTGAAAATATAAATTACATACTTTTTTGTGCTCCCCCGGGATTCAAACCCACAACCTTCCATATAGGTACGAGTCTGAAGCGTTACTTTTGGACTACGGACCGGTCAAAGTCATAGTCTATCGTGTAACTTGTAAGTTGTATGCGAAATAAATTTGTCTCAAAATTAATCAAATCCAAAGTATTTATTTATTTATTTGTAGAGAAAAAACAGATACAGACACACATATTTTAAACTTGCTGAAGCGCCCGAAACATCCCAAAAACCTTATAATATTTTTTAACTGTGCAAGACCGGATGATCTTTTTGTCATAAAATAAAAATCAGGAAGTTTTTTGTATTCACAAAACCAAATCCACAAGGAAGGCCGTTTTGCTCATGGAATTGTCTCAGGGCATTGCTCATCTTGATTCTTGTCATGATCCACAATTCATGTCGCATATCTGCCATGCACAGCACGCGGCACGTGCGGACTCGAACCCGCGACTTTCTCACGCGACAGCGACTCCTTGACCACGTACTAAATCAGCTGACAGAGGTCGCGCAGAGGTCGGCGTCATCTCTCTATCTGCATCCACTACTGAAATATTCATATTTCATTTTATGGAATTGTCTCCTTACCGAGAAGCCGCGCGGCTGAGATTACACAAAACTGTTTTTATGGAATGACTTTCAAATATGTGCGGAATGATAAGCAGATGTGCATGTTTTGTGATTTTTAAATAAGTGAAAGATTTTGAAAAAAAGTGTGCATATTATGAATTTTATATTTAAGCGTTGTTTATTGTTTCTTTGACCTGGGGTGGAAGGTTCGATGGCCGTCGGTAGATCTTACCGTACCTATTTGTAGATAGGACGGAATAAAATATGGCTGTGCTTGAATAGCTGATCATTGTAGAGGTCGCGCCATGTAAAAAGAAGGCTGGCGGCGAGCTGCGCAGTAGGCGATTAAGCGGACTTTTTGGTACTTGCGCGACTGTAACCCATGCGCAAACACACCCCCTCCACTTCCCCTCAGCGTTCTTTTTACATGACGCGACCTATACGAGCATATAAAATGGATCAGCTGTTGATACGCCGCCATGTTTTATTCCGTTCAATCAAAAAATTATCAGCTGCTTGATTTATAAGTTGGTATAAGGCTAACCATCCATGCTGTAAAAAATGGTTCACTTTGCCAATGTCACCCCTGTTTCAGGGAAGGTCGGCAAGAGTTGCAGGGCTTATGTTCATTTGAGCTTGGGTTTTTATATTGTAGGTCCACATGCGGCATGTGTTAGCGCGAACTTATACATGTCTGCTTGAGGGAATGCGTTTAATGAATCTTAAATGATATATATCTTTAGAGCTTAGATTTAGATGAGTTAGAGCAGCGTTTTTCAACCTGTGGGTCGCGACCCCCTGGGGGGTCGCGGAGCCTCTGTGGGGGGGTCGCGAGAGGTCGAGAAAACTTCAGATTTGTTAAACAACATATAATTTGTGAGACTTAAATAAAAAGTCGATAAGAGTTAAAATTATTATATAAAATTAAATATATGAAAAAAAGGGTTGGGGGGTCGTGAAATATTTTTTGATACTAGGGGGGTCGTGTCATGAAAAAGGTTGAAAAACACTGAGTTAGAGAATATGATTTTGGAGAGGAAGAAGAGGGTTGTTCTGTGTCTGTACCCTTGCCGTCCTTGCGAGTGGCCGAGAGCGCCGGCGCATGCGCATGCGCCGCTGGTCCCCCATTAAGCCTAAGTTATTGCGTAATTGTTGGACGTTCGATTCATCGGCGTGGTGAAGGTTGCCGACGAGCTTTGATGTCCTGCCGCCGTGCAGTGGCGCTACCAACACATTCAGTATAATCAGTACCCTTAGTACGAGTTGCAAAACTTGAGTACTAATTTACAGGTTTACGGCAATTATTAAAGAGTGATTTCCCTCAAAATCTGCCGTTTTTGTTTGTTTGAACTTGATTTTCTTCATTACTGTAACTCTTTTGCTAAGTGTACAAGGGTGTGAGACAGGGTTGTATAATGAGCCCATGGTTATTCAATATAATTATGGATCATTGTGTTAAACAAGCAAATCTGGAAGGACATGGCATACAAATTGGAGAGAGAAAAGTCGGAGTTCTGCTTTATGCTGATGACGCAGTATTAATTTCTGATTCAGCAGCGGAACTCCAAACAACGCTCTCTAGTTTGAACCATGCCCTATGTGTGAACAAGTTGAAAATTAATGCAAGTAAGACGAAAGTACTGATTTTTGACAGAACGGATGAAAATGAAGAACGCACGTTTATGTTGAATGGTACGAAAGTTGAAATTGTGGATGAATTTAGATACTTGGGAAGTATGTTTGAGAAGAATGGAAAGATGACAAGAGAACTTGAGAATAGGGTGTGCAAGGGAAAGCAAGTGGTTGGTGCAATAGGAAGAATAGCAAAGAACAAGCGACTGAAGATGGTCTAGGTTTTTGGCAGTTACTTCGTGAAAGTTCATTTTAATAGATTAAAATAAAAAACTTCTTTGTTACTGCTTCTCCCGAAACCGGTAGTGTTTAAAAAATAATAAAAGCTCATGTGAATTGTAACAAAGAAGTTTTTTATTTTAATCTATCGACTAAAGATGGATCTGAGAATGGCGGTACCTACACAATGGCATATTGTTATAACTTTGATGTATGGAAGTGAAGCATGGACAGTGAATGATAACGAAATGAGTAAAGTATGTACGGTGGAAATGAAGCATTTGAGAAGTATGACAGGAAAAACTTTGAGGGATAGAGTTAGGAATGAATGGGTAAAAAAAGAATGTAATTTGAAAGAGGATGTGAAAGTTAAAGTACAAAAGAATGTGATGAGATGGTTTGGGCATGTGGAAAGAATGAACGATGATAGACTGACAAAGTATGTATACAAAGAAAGTGTGAAAGGAAAAAGAGGGAAGGGACGACCGAAAAAAGTATGGAGTGATCAGATTGTAGAGATTGTGAAAGAATGGGATATACAAAGTGAGCGTAAAAGAAGAAAATGCATGAAAAAGGGGATGGATATGAAGGAATTGAAAGAGGTATGTCAGGATAGGAAAAAATAGAGGCAACCCTGTAGAGGCTCTGGCCACCCCTAGCGGAATGGCGACAGAGTTACAGTTACAGTATAAAGTGTAAGAAACAAAAAAGAAAGATTTTGGGAGAAATCACTCTTTAACATTTTCCGTAAACTTTACTTTTCTCTAGTTTTGCAACTCGTACTAAGGGTACAGATAACATTATTTTCAAGTCACTGATACGCTCCTGAGAATGGTGTTTTGTTATAAAAAGAAACGAAGATCGGTTGATAAGGTTTTTTTTTTCTTTTTCATAAATTAGTGATGCAATTACAATGAGGTCCGTACGTGAATTGACATAGACGTAATTGTGTCGTGCCCCACCAGGTTGCTAGGGAAAAAGACAAAAAATAGTTATTATTGATTGCTATAGAGGGCAGTCCCATACAAGACTGACGTTTGCTCGCAGAGAAAAAAGTTCCAAATTCAAAAATGTTCCAACCGCATTCACCAAAAGAAAATGTATTGTCAGAAATTAAGTAAAAATAGTCTTCAAATTAAAAAAAACTGGTCTTCTTTACAGGATATTTATTTTACACTTAGATTTATTTAACTATTTATATTTATTTTTAACAATTCACATTAATGGTTTAGCAATTAACATTTTATTTCACAATTGGTATTCACTTACACTCTCTTTCTTGTTCAAAAGCAGACCGTCTTATATTGACTGACTACTGTAAGCGCTTTGCAGCTTTTTATATTGCAGCAATAGTAGTTACTAGAAGCCAATTTTGCTGGAACATTCCAGAACATAAGGTAAAGCTTCCAGTGCATAAATTTGAATACGTCTTTACCCTAGATACTTAAAATAATTAATCCTAATGACACACCTACCTACCTGAATACCTATAAGCATTTGCTATTTACATAACAATATTTTTATCGTTTGCTAAGTACCGTAGTACAAGTGTGACGTTTTCCCGAGGATAAAGTCCTGAATGAAAATTAAAATTGTGAATCCATAATCAGTTCTAATTACAATAAAAAGTTAGTGTGAAGCTGACCGTATACTGAAAATCTGGTTCACTTTTCCAAAGGCACCACTATTTCAGCGAAAGAACATAGGAGTTGCAGGGCTTATGTTCATTTGAGGCTTTCATTTAGCGCCCTTGCAGTGACAGTAGTCACGATTTTTTTTTGGTATATTTTCATTGTAAGTAAATGTATATCTTTTTCGCGTACACTATTGACATTATTAAACTTTATTTAATGTAATTTTTCGAATCTTCTCACAAACTTCATAGAATTTTCTTTCAACTCGAGATCTTGTGCGTATTCTTGAATATTCGGTTACCGCCATGCCTGTTACCGGATTCGGCGTGCAAGTAAAAGAGTATCGATAAAATTTATTGGCATCTCCGGCCATTACTAGATGTGTAGCGCTATAAATAATCATATGCAGGCCAGCCGGGTAGCTAAGCACATGGTGGGCGGTCCCGCCTGTACCTGTAGCCTCACTAGCACTGGGGGTGGGACACTACTAGATGTGTAGCGCTATACATAATCATATGCAGGCCAGCCGGGTAGCTAAGCACATGGTGGGCGGTCCCGCCTGTACCTGTAGCCTCACTAGCACTGGGGGTGGGACACTACTAGATGTGCACACTATCATCATCAAGAGATCGACAGCCTTGAATAGGTCTTGGCTGAATCTAAGATTCTCCTCCACTCTCCCTCGTGCATCGCCCTTGCTCTCCAGCTACGTATGTATGTCTGCCTTGGCTGCATCTACGTTGACACCGTCCTTCCATTGCATTTCTGGAAGTCTCATCCCCACGGTAATTCACACCATTCTGAATTCTTATCTACGGTATATCGGTAATATTTGCATTGTCGCGAACTTGAAGTATGAAGACTAATCAGCTGTTAACTTGCGGCCATCTTGGATTGACAGGTCAAGGTCGTCATACAAATATTACCGATATTCGGTAGATAAGAATTCAGAACGGTGTGGTCAGATTCAGCACTATAAGGTCCTTAAAGTGCTGAATCTGACCACATCGTTCTGGAGCTGTCATCCATACAAAATCAAATATTACACTATCGAGAGAGAGCATACACTTATACTGTAAATAAATTTTATGTAGGTAGAATGAAAATTGCTGCATTTATCTTATCTGTCATCGGACGTGTACGTATTTTTGAAAATGCTGTAAAATAACAAAAAAATATGAACAGGTGAACAGCATTAGTCTTCATACATCAAGGTCGCGACAATACAAATATTACCGATATTCAGTAGGTAAGAATTACCGTGGTGATGATTAAAATGTTACTTGGGTTACTCCTTAACAACAATTTCAAACAATTGCATCTGCCTAGCAATCCGGCCAAGCGACGTCACATTTATCCCGCGATTCAAATGTGTGGATAACATTCTGAATTTTGTAAAATCATTTTTACGAATTTTACAAAAATAAAACAAATATCAAAATTCCATTGTTGATGTAAATTTAATTGAATATCAAGAAAATCGGATCGTTTACCCTCTTCACATAATAACGTGAAGCGAATGTTGCAAAAATTGGCGAAAAAAACGTGAAATAACCAAGAGTGACTTGACAGACAATATTAAATGTCAGAATGCGGGCGCCCTCTTTCATTTGTTTTGTGACAGCCCGCCAAATATTATTCCAAATTTGAATAAACGAACAAAACAACGACATTTTTTTATTCCATAACAAGGCAGTGGTAGGGTGACACTCTGTTGCGAAGTTTGTTCGTTGACTCTTACTGGACTCAATTTTGAATTTGGAACTTTTTCTCGGAGAGCAAACGTCAGTCTTGTGTAGGACTGCCGTCCTTAGCAACCTGTCTCTCTGTTGCTATTTCCTCTGTGGGAGGGGGGAGGGGGGCAGAGTCTCTGCAGATTTGTCTCCATTTTTTTTTTATACTTGCATACCTCTTTCAATTTGTCTTGGCTAGTCGCCATACTCTTGAGATGTGGAAAGGAGATATAATCATCATCATCTTCCAAAGGCTCCACTCATATGCTAGCCAACCTCTAGCGTACCTCTGTTGGTTGCTTTCCACTTGAGCAGTTCCACAGTGAATAGAAGGAGAGACTTTAATCCTGGAAGTATGAAGGCGACCTTTTGTTGCTAAGAAAGTTGCAACGTCTAATTGAGTGTCCTAATAGTTTAGGTTTCGTCTCCAAAATTACACCAATATGTCCTCTTATTTTTTCAACGTTCTACCACACCTCTTTGAACTTTCCTTTGACCATGATGTCTGTGTCATCTTCCCTTTCTTGTTTCTGGATTGAAAAGAAGTGTCTCTTATTATCTACAAATGGAGTAATATTTGGTCACCCTACGTTTTACCGTCATAAGACGAAAGGGAATAAATTTTGTCAAATATCTTAGTGGGCGCCTCGTCTGGTAAAAAACACAAAACTGATAAAACGATGTCGTCTCTTTCTGGTGCACACACGCAGCATGAGCATTCTAGTCTTCTGTCTCATACTACACAAGAATATTGATAGATTTTGCTGTCAACGAATCCAATTTTTTTCGTTCATATTAAAGTATCGATAAAAGTATTACAATGAAATATTTTTCTTTGTATACTTACTTAATCTGTAATCTAAGTTGCAAAATAATCGAACAAGCGTTATTTTATGTCAAACACGCTTAGTCGATTTTTTTCACGATGTTTTCTATAGTAAGGCTGTACAGGATATCTCTGCAAATCTTGCCGCATTTCGTGAAAACAGGAGATGTATTGATAAAATGTACTATTTTAACAGCATGGATGGTCAGCCTCGTATTAACCTATTAGTTAAGGAATGGTTCATATCGACACCTCAAAAGTAAAACTGAATAAGTGACATACGAAGCTATCATATTTTTTTTACGTAAATGCACCTTTTTCCTCTATTCTACTATAGAAAACACAAAAAAGTCCTGGAAATCCTTCAATTTAGAAGTTTTTCATGAGCACTGCCTTATAATTAGTTCACTTTACTATGAAAATGTACACCCAATAAAAGGTTTAATCTACGATTCATCAAATCATTGTGAATCAGCCCCTATTTAGTTTTACCTGCAAGGTGGCGATATAAATCAAATAGCTAAAATAAAACTTAAACAACATTGTAAATAACTATACAATAAAAAGGCTGAGAATTTGTCTTTTATTCTTCTTTTAGTTTCGCAACACTTTTGATTGCGCGGGCTTTCATACTTTACGATGAAAACTGTAAGAACTGAGGATCAGGGGAGCATGTAAGAACTCAGCCTTTCAAAGGAACCAGGAGGTACTGTTATAATAAATGCAGAATATGACGTGACAGTCAAATAAAACAATAGCAACTGAAGTATGGTTTTATATGAGTAGCAGTGGCGAAGGGTGCCATACAAGCCGGTTTCCATCGGTTTCCCGTTTAAAATGAGGCAGAAATGATAATAAAGTAGACTGCAAGGTTTCAATGGGGGAAAAATACGTATTGTTTCTTTGGTTTTAAATGTATTTTTTTACTTTGTGCCTATATTTGTTACTTTGTTACATCATTTTAAAAGGGAAGCCGATGGGAACCAGCTTGTATGGCACCCTTAGCCACTGATGAGTAGGTAGTACCTGTGTGACTGGAATATTCTAGCGGATACTGGTGCAGTTGCTTAGGCCCGGTATTTTTGACATTAGATTATACTGATTGAGAAGGAAGCGCTTATGTCAATCGTGTGAGTAGCTTAAAGTTACATTTAAGCTAATTTTGAAAATACTGGCCCTTAGAGAAATCTGCACATAGTCCATCATTAACATCATCATGAGCTTGACAGGCCAGGGGTGGAAATCTCGACGGCCGTCGGTAGATCTTACCGTGCCTATTTGAAGATAGGACCGAATAAAACATGGCGGTGCCTGACCAGCTGATTGTTGTTCCATATAAAATATATCAGCTGTTGATGCACCGCATGTGCTATTTCGTCCTATCTTCAAATAGATTCGGTAAGATGTATCGAAGGTTGGCGAGACTTCCACCCCAGGGTGAGCCTATGCTGACGTTGTTTATTTCAAAACACAAATTAAAATACCGTCAATGTTTACTCAGCCATCACAAGAAATGAGAACCAGCCTCCTCGGAGCTGGAAAACTCCCACTTCAACTGAAGTGGTCGACGCTTTCCGGTAAAAAAACAAGGTTCACTCGCCACATGCGAAACCCTTTGCAGCAAGAAGTTGCACTATATGTGTAGCTTAGTTTCTTACAATTAGTTTTTTTTCTGGCAGGTCTTTGTGGAGGCGCAGCTCACATATGAGCGTTCAATTTAATCTCAGGCAATAAACTGGTTAATGGTCCTCTTATCGGCTTTGCGGGGAGTCTTTGCCTCAGTGGGGAGCAGACCCTGGCCCGCCGTCTCAAGTCGCCGCGGCCACTAGACTGCCGGGAACACTGCGTAGTGTATATGCAGTCACAGTCACAGTCATATTACGTACTGCGGAGACTGTCAAAGTGTGGACCGCGGGGAAATACTCTTACTAATATTGTAAAATGCAATGAAAATATGTATGCACATTGTACAAGTATGTTTCCTTTTAAGAATTGTAAGAATTTATCAGGATACATGTATGTAAATATTCTCGGAATGGTTTTAAGGATGTTTGATGTTGATCGGATAACTAATAAAAACCTCCCTTCCCGTGTAAAAAATGATTAGGTACAAATGTACTAAGGGTGTAGTGAAAAAAGCGTACCTACTGCCTGTAGGTACCAAATGTTATTAATTTGACAAGAAACGTGTAGATTCTTCTCGGAATTGTGCCTGTAAACTTTCTATGTCACTCAAATTACACCCATTTTTTTTATTCATAATGGTTTTCGTGTAAAATGTGTGAAAAAGTTACTCCCGATGCCTGGGCTGGCAGTCTCATCAGGACGGTAGATAGCCTGTTACCGTCGACGCGACGGTACGTTAGAGATACCTATTTGAAAGTTTGCAATAGCGCCGCTAGGTGTCAATGCGTGCATATGATTGGTCGAATAGTTTAATACCTTTCATCGGTACAATGTTAACGAGCTTTGGTAGACTCAACTGACGGTAACGTTCGTGGTAACTACCATATTGATGGTAGCGTATCAAGCAAATTGAACTGCCTGATACGCAAACGATTGGAGTAAACTAGTATCTGCAGTTATTTGAAATATTCTTATCTATGTTTTTTTTTTAAATACGAAATTACATTTAAGATTTATACGAGTATTAAATGTATTACCAAAGCAGACACGTATATTTTCTCGCTTACACATGCTGCATGTGGACCTAGAATATAAAAACCCAAATTTCAGCACTGCAACTTTTGCCGACTTTTCCTGAAACAGGGGTGACTTTTGCAAAGTGAAACATTTTTTTACAATGTGAGGGTTCAGCCTCATATCAACCTACAAGACAAGGAATAAATTTTAAACTGAATAAAATTCATAAAACAATATTTAAAAAAAACAGTAAAGAAAAATAAAACTTAAAAAATTAATGATAAAGGAAAAACAGTTTTGTTTTCGATTACGTGAGTATATTTTTATAAACCACAACCGGTTTCGCAAACATCCGTTCGCATCATCAGGTGGATAAATTAATATTTAATAATTAATAATTAATAGTATTAATTTATCCACCTGATGATGCGAACGGATGTTTGCGAAACCGGTTGTGGTTTATAAAAATATACTCACGTAATCGAAAACAAAACTGTTTTTCCTTTATCATTAATGATGAACGATTACAAAGTTAATGCCTCTACAATCAATAAAATTAAAAAATTAAAGTTAAAAAATTAAAATGGTAAGGGTAAGGGTTCCTTGACTTATAGGTTGGTATGCGGCTGACCACCCATGCTGTAAAAATGGTTCACTTTGCCAATGTCACCCCTGTCTCAGGGAAGGACGGCAAGAGTTGCTGGGTGTATGTCCATTTGAGATGGTTTTTATGTTGTAGGTTCACATGCGGCATGTGCAAGCGCGATCTTGTACGTGTCTGGTAGTGAAAATGCATGTAATGTGAATCTCCATTGTAACATATCTTTGCAACTTAGATTAGATTAGAAAATAGTTAATTTCTTGACGTATAGGTTGGTATGAGGCTGAACCACAATGGTTTCAAAAATGGTTCACTTGGCAAATGCCACCTCTGTTTCAGAGAAGGTCGGAAAAAATGCAGGGTTTATTTTAAAGTGAGGTTTCGTTTATTTTATACGTACACATGCAGCATGTGAAAGAGCAAACTTACACGTGTCTGCTTGTGAGCGTGCATTAAACATGATCCCCTTGAATATCAATACAACTTTGATCTTTGATTATAGATTTATGATATTTATAATAGTTGTGAATAACTTAGGATTTCATTTTTGGATTTATTTAATTTAATTTTAATTTCATTTTGTTTTTTATTTTTTTTTATTAAATTTATTTTGTTTATTTTTTATTTATTTTATTTATTTCGTAAATTTTAAACACGAGCAAATACGCGGAAGTTCGTGTTTACTCATGCTACACGTGAACTTTCTAAATAAGCGTCATAAACCCTGCAACTTAGGTTATATACTTCGAAGGCTGCTGGCATATCATAGCGGCAGATTTGGTCAACAATAATGAATGGTAGACCTAGTAGAGAAGATACGTTGACCGTGTCCATACAATAAAGCCATACAAAATGGCGTCAAGGGAACAGCTGATCAATAATTCTACGTATTTCTTACAAAATACCTAAACGTCATTCAATTGATTTGGCGACCTATCATGACCGGTAGCTGACTGCCGAGACTTGCTTTGATAATACTTACCATCGTTACCTGTCGTCATACAAAAAAATATCCAAGATGGCCGCAGGTGAACAGCTGATTAATAATTCTACGTATTTCATAAAAAAGTACCTAAACGTCACTCGGTACATTTGGCGACCTATCATTCCGGTAGCTGACAATGTCGAGACTCGCATTGATACCGCTTACCGTCGTTACCTGTCCCCATACAAAAAAAAAAAAAAAATGGCCGCAGGTGAACAGCTGATTAGAGATTGACAGGTGTTCATACTAATCTGAACGACAATCGGTAGGTAGGATCTACCGTTTGTGTTGAGACTGCCAGCCCTGGCTAAACCACTCATCAGATAGTGACCAAATTTTCAGGACACGTGTAGATTACCTCCAGATGGATGCATCATCAACATCTCGGTCGTTAGTGTTTAGCGTATGGTCGTTTTTGGAATCATTTCCCCGTGAATATGGCTATAGAAACGGTACAAGAAAGTTACTTAGTTTACTTGTATGGAAAGGGCAGATTATTTCATTCATCCACTTCTCCCCTCTTGGCGTGGTTTCCTGGAAGTCTTTCAGGTCAGAAGGGTGTCTTCTGGTGGGGCACTCCTCAACTATGTGCCGGACAGTCTGGCTCTCTGCTCCACAGTGGCATCCTGGAGTTGGAGCTGATCCCCATCTATGATGCAGGAAGTTGCAACGACCTTGCTCGGTGCGGACCCTGTTTAAGATCATCCACAGTGATGTCGGAATTTTGAACTCTGGGACTTCATGGGGTAGAAGTCTCGACAGCCGTCAGTAGGTCTTACCGTACTTATTTGAAGAAAGAATGGAATAAAACATGGCAGCGTTTTAACAGCTGATACATTTTATACGGAACAACAATAAGCCGTCCTATCTTCAAATAGGTACAGTAAGATCTACCGACGGCCATCGAGATTTCCACCCCAGGGCTGGAAGTCTCATCACCATGGTAATTCTTACCTAACGAATATCATGTGGAAATGGAAGGTTGTGGATTCGGATCCCGGCGGAGCACACGAAATATACCATTTATATTTCGAATGTGCTCTTCGCTGAGTTGAAAAATTCATAAATCTTTACCAAAGACCGGTCACTGAAAGGTCCATCCAACCTTACAACAACTGGGTCTTGCTTGAGAATTGGCGCTTTCTACAGCGACGACCAAGCTCGCAGAGGGCTCTTGAGGTGTGATACACACAAAAACAGCGCTCACCAAATAAATCATCCTAATATTATTATTATTATCAGTAATACTTGTATGAAGACCTGTCAATGCAAGATGGCCGCAAGTGAACAGCTGATAAGTCTTCGTACAAATACTATCGAAATTCGGTAGGTAAGAATTACCGTCGTGATGAGACTTCCAGCTGGTGTGAAAGAGTGATCAGTTCGTGATTTTTCCCATTTAAGGAAATATTTTTGTTTCGTAATATAAAACTTTGACAGTCCCTGCTGTACCTACGCAGTTCTCTTGTAGTAATCGTCGGCTGCCTAAGTACGAAAACTGACTACCAGATTACGCCCAGCCAGTTGTTTTCTTTTTTATATATTATCACTTCGTAGTAAATCTCCCTCATGTACTTGCTCGTGAAGTAAATCAAGAAGCATTTAATATGAACAATTTATATAGCTGAGAACCATGTCCAAGCTCAATGGTTATCATCTCCGACTTCTGATCAGAAGGTACTTGGTGTACGTATCGGTCCCAAATGAAGCTAGAAAAAATGTTTTCATTTATGAATATTTTACATTTTAAAATAAGTCGTATAAGATCAAAGAAAGCAGTCTTAGATTTATGCTCAAATAAGATAAATACATGGAAACACAAAAAATATCATTGGAACGCAACTAAGCTGCACATATAGTGCAAATTCTTACCACGTTGTTTGTAAGCGCGAACTACACGTGTTTGTTTGTGGGCATACATCTGAGAGCTTTAAATGAATATATCCTTGCAACTTAGATTACAGATTATATATTGTGTAGCCAACCTTACGGCCAACATTTCAATTGAAATTGCGTTCCCCAGCTCCCTAGTGGGCCGGCGCTCATTTTTTGTGAAGGCTAAGTAAAGATTACTGCTGTTTTTTTTAATTTTAAATGTGGAAACTATTTATTTTCACAGGTAAAGGGGGCCAGCATATCAACCACTCGCACATCAACCAGACAAAAGCATTCTACCGACTGGGCTATCGACAGGACTACCAACTTCAAATTATTTTTTTGAGTATTGAAAAAAAAACGTTTTATTATGAATAGCGGCAAATCGTTATAACATTCACAGGTAGCAGATAGTGAGCGCGTATAGGTAGGTAGGTACACGTATTATTTGTTCTCCTCAACAGGTGATTAATATTCCCCCCGCTCCCCACCTTATCTTGTTCCGTCTCAAGTTGATATCTTGCCGCAGTGCGCATGCGTAGATAGCACACAAATAACTCTTGCAATATTAAATGCTAAACATTTCAAACCATTTATCTTCTTTTCGAGTCAATCTTTTTGAAAATAAACGCATCTTCTATTTTTTTAGTGAAAATATTTCCATAAATAAAAATAAAAATGATTTACTTGGTGTGCGCTGATTTTGTGTGGATCACACCACAAGAGTCCCCTACGAGCTTTGTTGTCACTATGAAATCCAATCCCGCGTCCTTTTTTCTCGGCCAGCAAACAGTCGTGGATAGGACTCCCGTTCTTAGCAAACATTAACAACAAAAAAATGTTTGCTGTTTCTCTAGCAACCCGGCCGGTTGACGAAATAATTTTGTCTACGTCGATTCACTCGCAAAATTCATTAATTACACATAGCCCCCAATATCAAAAATAAGTTTTAATTTTTAGACAGTTTCCTACAGTCTTTTTTTAATCTAATAAAAATTGGGTTTAACTCTGGTTTTAGGTTAAATCAATGTAGTGAAAAAGGATTAATCATAGATTTGTTATGTCTTGCAAACACTCTGTCCTTTGATTATTTAAATATAGGTAGGTACCTACTATTTTATTTAACATTTAAGACTTTTTTTGATCTTTGGTGTTCCTGAGATTTAGCATGCCTAGAAGACATCTTGATTTCTACGAAATTCGCGCGCCAAAAAGACAAGGCAAAGGAATTCCAGACAAGCGAAGAAAGGACAAGGTTGTTTTTTTTGAATTTCAAATTAAGTACTTACTTATTATTCAAACTGATATTTGAAATGTGGGGAATAAATGTGGTGTCACTTGACCGGGATAAAGATAAGACAAAGTGCTTATAATTTCAACACAATATTACGTAGATTCGTAGTTGGAAAACATTTTTGAAAATAAACTAAAGTGCACCGTACTGCATTTAGCATTATGTACTTCTAAGTGAATGGGCTGACAGTGCTGTGAACTAAAAAAATATCCTGATTATCGGGAATCCATTTTTGGCAATCACCGGTTGACCGGTCCGTAGTCTAGTGCTTAGCGCTTCGGACTCGTAAATGGAAGTTTTTGGGTTCGAGCATAAAAATATACCATTTATACTTTCAAATATGCTCTTTGTTGGGTTAAAAAAATCATATGACTTTAACAAAGCCCGGTCACCAAAGGTCCATCCAGCGTTACCGCAAATGGGTCTTGCTTAAGAATTGGACCATTCTACAGCGACGACCAAGGTCGCTGAGGGTTTTTGAGGTGTGATTCACACAAAAACCGTGCTCACCAAATAAATCATCTTAAAATTATTATTAATTACAATAATCACAGATCCACAAGATCATAATATTACAATGACAAATATCTATAGAAAATAGCTGGGTTAAAAGTTAGAAGAAATGTCGCGGATTCGATTCCCCGTAGCGGATCTGAAAAAATAGATCCGACTCTTGAAACAATAGACATCAAACAAAAACATCGTGGCGGCCGTCTTGGCGCCAAAATTTCCAGGAAGCGCAGCCTTCTGCTTTTAAAAATTTGTACCCACCAAGCGAACCATAGAGTCCTGTTTTTGCTGCTAATAAATACCCAGTAGGTATACTATTAAATACATTGTTTAACTTATATGTTAAAGTAATTAAGTATTCTCTATAATCTAAGTGGCAAATGTATTTTAACATTTAATATTCATATTAAACGCATACCCGCAAATAGACATTAAAACTGCGGTTTTTTATTTCACACAACTCATTTTATCACTTTTGGTTCAGAGCTGCATGTGCGCAAATTTTGGTCCTTAATTTATACCAAAAATAAAGATGTGGCGAGTGAAGTCTATTTATTTTTACAAGTTTATGTTTACATGAGCGTATTTATTTATACTGACTTTACGCCAACCACTTTGTTTCAGAGAAGGTCGGCAAGAGTTGCAGGGCTTTTGTTCATTTGAGATTGGGTTTTTATATTGTAGGTCCACATGCGGCATGTGTGAGCGCGAAATTATCTGCTTGTGGCAATGCATTTAATATGAATCTCAAATGACACATATCTTTGCAACTTAGATTTAGATTCAGAATTCAGTTGAAGTGGGGGTTTCTTCCTAGCTCCCGAGGGGGTGGTACACATTTTTTGTGAAGGCTGAGTAAAATTTACCGGTATTTTATTTAGGGTTTGAAATAAGCACCGAAACGAGAAATCATTTCTGACAACCTCGATGGGATTCAAACACGAGCCCTCGGCATGGAGGATGCAATATGCATATGCAAGCACTAAGGCTCGGGCATAGGGTATAGGCAAATACATTTGAGAATAAATGTTTTCTTCAATTCCTTTAAAATAACTCATTTGAAATTGACTGAAATGCTAACGATGGCTCCAATCGAACTTAAATTTTGAATTTAAAATCTCAACATCAAGCTTAAATGCGTTTTTTTTTACTTCATTTTATTGCCTAACTATAAATCGCATGTGCCTGTAAGGGATGCACGCCCCTGCAAGCACTCTACCTACTGAGCTATCGAGAAAAAAATGAAATAATTGAAACAAAGGGTCTTACAAATAGTATACAAAAGTTGCACGTAATAAAAACATGTCGTAACTAGACAAGGTGTTGCCAGGTGTCGAGCTTATTGCTGCACATGTCATGTCAGCAAATCAGCAACACTTGTCGCGCGTGCAAAAAGCCGTCATCGATAAAACTGCAATGCTCTACAGAGGTAACGACACCACAGCTTCAGGAAGCGACAGACCTGCTCGTGCAAAAACTAGAAGCTGTCGAGACGTGGCGAGTGGTCAGGAAATGTTAGCCATTCTGTAAAAGAATAGTTGATTTAAAAAAGGAGACCGCTTCGTCTAGTGGTAGTACTTCTGACTCGTTAATGGAAGGTCGTGGGTTCGAATCCCGGCTTAGCATAAAAAAATACCATTTATATTTTCAAATCTGGGTTGAAAAATTCATATGGTACTTTTACCAAAAACTTGTCACTACAGGTCCGAACGTTTTCAATGCTCCGACCGCGATGCGACTTCGATGCGGCTGACCACCCATGCTGTAGAAAATGGTTCACTTTGCCAGTGTCACCCCTGTTTTGGAAGGTCGGCAAGAGTTGCAGGCTGTATGTTCATTTGAGATTTGGGTTTTAATGTCGTAGGTTGGCATGCGGTATATAAAGCGCGAACTTATACGTGTCTGCTTGTGAGAATACATATAATATGAATCCCTAATGTTACATATCTCTGCAACTTAGATTAGATTAGATTATATAAGATCATCGTCAGGAATAGATAATTGAATAAAGCCTTTAATGATAACATGTGTATTATATTGGCAACTTAGATTATGTACTATTTAATAGAAATATGCATTAATAGTACCGTGAGTATAAAACATTGCATAAATAATTAACGAAAGGACCGGTCCGTAGCTCAGTGGTAACACTGCGGACTCTGAATGGGAAGGTTGTGGGTTCGATTCCCGGCGGAGCACAAAAAATATACCATTTATATTTTCAAATTTGCTCTTCGCTGGGTTGAAAAATTCATACAACCTTTACCAATGACCGGTCACCAAAGGTCCATCCACCCTTACAGCAACTGGGTCTTGCTTGAGAATTGGCGCTTTGTAGCGACGATGATCAAGCTCGTAAAAAGGTCGATAGCTCAATTGGTAGAATGCTTGCATTCCATGCCGAGAGCAAGGGTTCGATCTCAAAGGTTTACTCAGCCTTCACAATAAAATGAGAACCAGCATTCCCGGGAGCTGGGAAACCCCCACTTCAACTGAAAGTGGTTGGTGTGAGGCCGGCCCCCTTACCTGTAAAAATAAATAGGTCCCGAAGCGCCACATGCGACCCCTTCGGGGATAACGCAGGCAAGAAGTTACACTATATGTGTAGCTTAGTTGCGTTGCGTTATAAAGAATGTATATAAACCAAAACACTCGCTGGGAGTGCTACTGTAACGTTCAATACATTTTACTATTTACGTGATGGTAGAGTACGGTTCCATTTTAGAACGACAATGTAACAAAACGACACATGACAGAACGACACATGACAGAACAACACATGACAAAACATCACAATGATAGGACATCACATGACAAAACATCACTATGACAAAACATCACAGAATACATAGTAAACCACAAAGACAAAACATCGCAAGAAAAAACATCACAAGACAAAACATCGCATGACAAAACATCACATAGCTAAAACAGAACATACCATAAACGGCACATGAAAAAACATCATGGAACAGAAAACACCATAACACCAAACACCAAAAAAGTGAGACACGAGAAACATAAAAAAATGGAAGTCAGGCAAATATTAGTTGGTAAATCTTATAAAAAATAAACTGCACATAAAGAGAAACTTCTTACCGCATTATCCCCGAAGGATATGGCGTGTGGAAGCAAACTAAAATATGTTTGTGCTATTGTTGATATTTATGATGTCATGTTTTGTCCTTGTGTTCTTTTGTCATAGTGGTGTATTCTCTGTGTTGTTTTGTCATGTCTGTCTTTGTGATGTTCTGCCTTTGTAATATTCTGTCATGTGCTATCTGTCATGTGTCGTTCTGTCATGTGTCGTTTTGTCACTCTGCCGTTTTGTGCTGTCACCCACCGGTACAGTAGGATTCCTCCTAAGCCCCCAGCATGCCCTGCGTCTGCTGGTGGCAAGGTTCCTCTCGTTGCTGCAATTAGCAACTTCTCAACTGACAGCTCCTGCTGGCTTTATATCCTCTGGAAGCTTCTGCAATTACGTACCGAGCATTCCCACATCCAGCGCTATGAGAATACAGTTAATGAAATTCCTACTTGAAACCAACACCGAAGAAATCCTTTTTTCTTTAATGAGAATGCAATTCACCAACAAGCATAGGCGGAAACAGGTATTAACATTATCAATTAATGATGCATTATTATTCAGCTGTTATTTTAATGAATTCCTTACAATTTAAGACTTTTTAAATATTTTTTTTTTTTTTTTTTTTTTTTTTATTTCATAAACAATTTTTACAAGAAATATAAATCTTAAAAATTAAACATTTTTGTCCCGATAAACCAAAAAATTTCAGTTTGTCATCGGGTGCAACAATCAAATTAAAAAATATAAGTCTTAGTATTTAGTGATAGTATGAAATAAAAAGTAAATTAAAGTTAAAATTAGGAGACAAGAGTAGAGTAAAAACACAAATATAGTTAAGGTAATTAATATAAAAAAGTTCTTTCTCCCAGCCAAATCTTCAAAGATATTATAATTTTATTAATGTTTGAAGATTCCTTTTTAAAGTCCTTTGGCAACAAATTAAATATTTTTGGCACAAGGTAATCCAACGTTCTTTGTCCATATTTGTTATTAATTCTTGGCACAACTAGTCCTTCATTAGATGTAAATCTTGTTTGGTACACATGCTCTAGTTTATTTTTATATTTATCATTAAACAATTGTTGACATATAATTATGTTCCATAGTATACCCTTAATAGGCAAGACATTTAATGATTGGAATAAAAATGGTATATTCTGCCTTTGGTTATACACATTTATGGGAGCAATTAATTTTAAGAGAGCATTTTGAACATTTTGTACATTTTTAATATTGGTGGCGATTAAAGTAATTGATATACTTACTGATTTTTATACATTTGTTTTTGAAGTATTGTGGTCTTAATATTATTTAAATGTTATTATTTGTATTCCTTGACTTCTAGGTTGATATGAGACCGATCATCCATAATGTTTCAGGGGAGGTCGGCAAGAGTTGCAGGGTTTTATGTTCAATAGAGATGTTTTTGTTGTTGTAAGTAAGTAAACATGCAGCATATGCCAGCGTGAGCTTTCACGGATCTACATGTGGGGGTGCATTACATGTACATCTTAAATGTTAATTTCGTGCAAGTTAGATTACAGATTTAAATTACAAAACTCAAAACCTAAGCCATCTGGAATTACTGTCTGAATTATTGGTTTAATGATTGCGTTCTACCAACTGAGCGTTCGACAGGACAACACTGCCAAAGAGCTAGGGTTCTGTCTCCACCAAGGGTGTCAGAAATGATTTCCCTTTTCACTATTTATTTCAAACCAAAGATAAAAATACCGGTAAGGGTTACTCAGCCTTCACAAGAAATGAGAACCAGCTTCTTTTGGAGCTGGGAAACCTCCACTTCAAGTGAAGTGAAGTAGTGAAAATAAATAGGTTCTACTCACCACAAGCCATTTCTTTGGGGACAACGCAGCAAGAAAGCTTCACTGCGTGTGAAGCGTACTTTAATCATGATTATATTTTTGCAGGTGTCGGTTGTTGTAAGGCTGGATGAACCTGAGTGAAATACGTTTAAGTAAGCAATTATTTTAAGAGTTGTTAATGAAGCACAAAAACAAACATAAATTTGTAGGAACAGTTCATTTTCGATTCCTAATGAGACTTGAGGACATATTGGGAGAATTCATTACTTTTTTTGTAAAAACGGAATCAACTGCATTCAAAAGGGTGAAACAATAAAAGCTCTTACGCCACGCACAAGTAAAGCTCATTTATCTGCAAATTTTAAGGAACACTTGGTTCTGTTTTGTGAAAGTTAATTGTTGTTAAAACATTGATGGACGTTTAAGTTGTACGTGTGATAAATGCACAAGTACCCCGAGTATAAAGCATTGCGTAAATACTCAACCATCGCGTAAGACGTCTAGACAAAATATACAGAAAATAGTACAGACCATCTGGTGGGCGTTATAGTTTTCATACATTTTTGCTGCTAACGCGATGTTTGAGAATGTTTTATACCGGGGATAAAGTAATTTTCAGAAAAAGCAAATTTTCAGTTTAAAATGCTGCTAATTGGATGAAATGAATTTACCAAGAATATAACAGATGTCTTACGAATGGATGTTGAATAATACAATGTTATATATCTTCTGATGTTTATTTTTGCCAGCGCAGTTTTTGTGTGAATCACACCTCAAGAGCAATCAGCATGCTTGATCGTTGTTGTAGATCCTCAACTTAAGCAACACCCAGCTGCCGTATGGTTAGTAAACCTTTGCAATGTATATTAGTTTAATTCACATTTAAAAATCACGGAAGTGAAAAGATCTGTTCAGGAATAGCGATCCTGCCATCGCAAGTTATTATGTCTCTCACACTTCTTACACTATAACCTATAATCTATAATCTAAGTTGCAAGGATATATTCATTCAAAGCTCTCAGATGTATGCCCACAAACAAACACGTGTAGTTCGCGCTTACAAATGCTGATTGTGTACTTACAAATAAAATCCAAACCTCAAATGAACATAAGCCCTGCAACTCTTGCCGACATTCCCTGAAACAGGGGTGACATTGGCAAAGTGACCCATTTTTTACAGTATGGGTGGTCAGCCTCATACCAACCTATAAGTCAAGGAACACGATTCCTTTTATTTATGTTATCATACCCACTGGTTCCTTACTCGTTTTTAATCTCTTATATATAATCGTCTACATCGTCAATTTATATTGAATGCAGACACGTGTCAGTTCACGCTTACACACGCCGCACGTGTACTTACAAAATAAATCTTAAATGAACGTCTCGCACGTTCTATTCCGCTCTTTCTTGAGACAGGGTGACATTGCCAAAGTGAACCAAATTTTACAGTAAGGGAGGTCGCTGGTCTGCCTCGTACCAACATATCTGTCGACTAACAAAAATAAATACATTAACGTAAATATAATATTTTTTTTTTTGAGAAGAACCAAAGGACTATTCAGAACATCCGAAGGGAAAGTTCTTAGAATGATCATAGGCAGAACATTGCTAGATCGCATCTGTAATGATCACTTGCAAAAAGCCTTTGAGATAGAGGACATAGTGAGATGGAGCAGATCCAGCAGGTGGTTTTGGAGAGATCATGTCTCCAGAATGAGTCCCGAAAGACTCGCACACATCGTAGCTAATGAGATGCCAATAGGGCAACACCCAGCTGGAAGACCTCTTAAAAGATGGAAAGATAGCTGGACGTCTACATCTCAGGATCCATAAGCCGAAATGAAGATTTTTTGTAAATCACCGATCAAAAGATCTAAATCAAAAAGATGAAGAAAGGTCTCCCAAGAAAGAAGTCTAAATTGTGGTGGTTATTAAAAAGTATGCATGATAGATTAAAATAAAAAACTTATTTGTTACAATTCACATGAGCATGTGAATTGTGAATTCATGTGAATTGTAACAAATAAGTTTTTTATTTTAATCTATTAAAATGAACTTTCACGAAGTAACTGCCAAAAACCTAGATAATATAGTATGCATGATAGCCATGATGTCAACCGGTCTGTAGTCTAGTGGTAACTCTTCGGACTCGTAAATGAAAAATTGTGGGTTCGAATCCCGGTGGACCACAAAAAAATAACATTTATATTTTCAAACATGCTCTTCGCGGGGTTCAAATATTTGTATACCTTTACCAAGAACCGGTCACCAAAGGTCCATCCAGCCTTACAACAACTGGGTCATGCTTGAGAATTGGTGCTTTCTGTAGCGACTATCAAGCTCGCAGAGGGCTCTAGAGGTGTGATTCACACAAAAACAGCATTCACCAAATAAAGCATTCTGATTTATATTTTTTATTGCCAATATTCGATAGAAGTGGCACAGAAAGAAGATGAAGAAAGAGAGCGGGTCCGCGCCAAAGCAAATATATTAAGCAAGAGACAATGGATACAATGAAAGACAAAGTGTCAAGAAATAAAGAAAACACCGCGGCGAAACCTGTTCCATGGGAAGACGGGGAAAAGACCAAAAAACCATGGCTACATGACCGAAAAAAGAATCGCAAATCTTGCTGATTTTTTATTTTCATTTTGTGAATGGAGAAGGTGGTAATGGGTCCAAGAATCAGATCAGTCAGATAAATGCAAGAAAAAGTGTCTAAACAATCATAAGATTGAAGATTGGTTATTCGAAAGTAAAGATGCTCATTTATAACTGTTTTCTTATTAAACGACTTGCTTGGACGACTTTAATAAAAACACTATTTTCCCGTTTTGGTACTTTGGTTATTAAAACCCAAAACTAATACCGGCAAGGTGTACTCAGCAGACTTTACAAGAAAGATGAAAACCAATCTCCTTGGAGCTAAGAAACCCCCACTTCAACTGAAGTTTTTGGCGTAAAGCTTGTAGAAATATATAGGTTAATCACGCCGCATGTGATAGGTACTTTCAGGGACTATGCGGCAAGAAGATTCACTATAATTGCAGCTTAGTTGCATCAGTTATTGTAATGCATTAAACAATCAGAAAAGAAATATGATTGGCAGACAATTCCCGCTCCAATCTCTCAGATTACTTGAAATAAGTTGGTTCCTCATTTTTAAGTTGGCAGCATTTCACTGTAAATATATGCAGCTCTATGGAAGGTGGTGACAAGTTAGAACAGCACAGTGACAAAGCAACACATGACATAACGACACATGACAGAACGACACAGAAAACACATCACTACTATCACAAAACAACAGAGAGACAAAACATCACATTTAAACATAACATTTCATAAACGGCACATGAAAAAACATCACAAACAACACACTATTTTTTTGCCTATTATGAGTCCTTGACTATAGATTAGCATGGAATTACCTACCTCACCTGTAAAAAGTAATGCGTAATATGCCGTTGCCGCCCCTAGTTGTAGGTGTGATATGATAATCAGGGGCGTTATTTTTATTTATAAACTTTACCAAATAATAAATGCATGAGCTCAATTTTCTCATGCTTCTCTTAGCTCACTTTTTTGTCATGCCGTTTATGGTGTTTTCTGTTTTGGTGATGTTTTATCATGTGATGTATTGTCATTGTGATGTGCTGTCATATGTTGTTCTGTCATGTGTCGTTTTCACATGATCCGTTCCGACTCGATCTCGTAAGTTATTTAGTGGATGGAATAAATCATGCACGATCTCACACGACCCGGCGAGGTTTGTCCTGTACTGTATCCTGCCGCCCGCGCCGTCCCACTAGAGGTCACCGATACCTCCGCAGATGCGCCTCCGCTTTTTTCTGTCCTTACAAATCACTTTAATTTCCTAAATATTCATCACCTTCTTCATACATAGGTACTATTTTCTTATTCTCACTCTGCAGGTCTGTGATCTCATACATTTCCTGACCGGACCAAAACCGGAACGTGTAAAACGGGGCTATGATTTTTTGTTTCAAGTGAAGCTGGCCGACAGTTCTCACGCGCAATTTTTCACAATGTCCATCTTTATTTCTGCTCACTTTACACTCTCCGAAATGCGACTGTCCGCGACCAATTTACGTCACTCAAGAGCTGGTGATCCGCAGAGATAGGCGGAGCGCTGATTCTGATGCTGATGCTGATGCGGATGCGGGGGCTATCTCCTGGCATCTGGGAAGATCCGGGCTGGAGATAGCTGCTCCATTATCAAACACCTTCCCAGGGGAGGACTAGGGCTTGCAGGAATATATGGAAGGTATTTCTGAATAAGTGACATATTAAGCTAACATGGGTTGCTCAGATAAATGCACCTTTTACGTTCTTTCTACGAGAGAAAATAGAAGTATTTTATGAGCACTGCCTTAAAATTAGTTTACTTACCATGAGAAGTTACATGCAATAAAATGTTTTATACACAATCTCCAAAAATCAGGAAATGATCAGTTACCTACTTAGTTTTTCCTTTAATATGACGAAATGTTCCTTTCTGCAATAATGTCGCTGGCATGGTCAGAGGATGAAGTGTCGGCACTTGAATTTGTGTTATTGAAACAATCGCAACTTTGAACCCCGCCTGCGCCGTGTCCTATCGACAGTAATTTTGACTCTGGTTCAAAAATGTCATTGAGTACCTAATTATTAATTACTAATTCATTAAACATATTAAAAGATGCGTTATTAAAAGTTTTAGAGCCCGTTCCCACTTGTCGGGTGTCGGATTAGTATATTCATCGGAGGTTCCAGTTGCAGAACATTTCGGACAAAATCGGTTTCCGACAAGTGTGAATTGCTCCATACATAATGTTCTGCCACTGGAACATTCGATCAATGTACGGATCCGACACCCGACAAGTGGGAACGGGCTCTAAGGGTTTGATCTTCCCAGAGTGGGGAGACTCCAACTGAGGTGACTGGACGACAGCAAGGGAGGATGGCTGAACATAGCAGCGAATGACTGAAATGGAGAGGATTAGAGGAGGCCTACATCCAGTAGTGGACTGAGAAAGGTTGAGGAAGAAGATAACTGCAAAATTTCGCATGCATATGTGAACTTAGGCTACATTTTTGGTAATTTTCGTTGAAAATGGGTCATGTCTATACCACCATGGTCTTCCGGACATATTATAATCTTCCTTTCTTCCATCCACAGTCCACACCACGTCTCCCAACTCCTGACTCCTCCACCTCTCGCCAAAGTGAGAGATTGCAGATAGCATCTCTGAAGATCTCCATCACAAGCATAAAACTTTACGTACAAACTTAAACCAAAATACACATGATAACTGAAGCAATGCCTCTACCGAGTGTTTTAGTATTCAGACACTTATGGGAAAACTCTGTGGTCGAGTTAAAACGTGAGTAGGCCCTCTTAGCACGGTGCGGTGGTGCCAATCTTAATAAAAACAATGCCAACGCAAACAGCTGATTTGGTATTTTAATTCTCACCGTATTGAAAGGGTTTTTCTTTCACATTCATTCAACAGTAACGTGAGTGAGATGATAATTAAAAAACGTGTGAATTGTAACTGTAACTCTGTCACTATTCCGCTAGGGGTGGCCGGAGCCTCTGCACAGCTGCCTCCATTTCTTACTATCCTTACATACCTGTTTTAATTCATTCAAATCTATTGCCTTTTTCGTGCGTTTTCTTCTTTTACATTCACTTTGTATATCCCATTATTTCACAATCTCATCAATCTGATCCCTTCATACCTTTCTCGGTCGTCCTTTACCTCTTTGTCCTTTTACACTTCTTTTGGATATATGTATGTACTTTCAAATGAAATAGATTTAAAATAAAGCCTTTGTATTCCACCATAAAACGGGTGGTTTTGAATAAAGTATGAAACATCTATCTTTAATCCAAGTTGAAAAATAAACATACATTTGAGATTCATTTTAAATGCAAGACCACAAATAGTGGTTAACGTGAACTTACAAATCGTAACACCCAAATCGCAAATGAACATGAACCCCTCAATTTTTGTTAGCCTTTCCTGAAACAGGAGTGTCATTCGTTACGTGAACCAATTATTACCATATAGGTAACCAGCATCATTGCAATCTATTAGTCAAGGAGAAAAAAATATAAAAATAGACATGAAAATACAGATAATAGGTAAATACAAAACATCCATTGAGATAACATGGATATAAAAATAATTTTTGAAAGTCTTAGCCTTGGCCACCAACATTTCAGATCAACCGCCAGTTTTTCGGTCAAACATGCGAACATGCATTTTTTATAAATCTTAAATGTTAATATCTTTGCAACTTAGGGCCTGTTGCACCAAACTCCAATCAGACGAAAATCAAAATTAAGTGTGATTTCTCCCTTTCAAAACAAACAATTGATTGCATATACGTAAGTCAGCTGATGTGAATCATATTTCCTGTTCAAATTCCATCACATTTTTACCAACTTTCGAGAAATATTTAACCGAGTTCCTTACCAGAACTAAGCAATCAAATTTGATGTTTCAATCAAATATTGATTGGAGGTTGGTGCAACAGGCCCTAAGATTATAGATTTAATGGATGGGTATGTGTTTGAAGTGTTGATTGGTAGTCATTGTGCCGGTCTCGGGAGGAGAGTAGGTGCGTGCATCGCAACGCATTGTCGGAGAGGCAGACGGTAAACAGTGCCGTCCGTCACCAGCGAGCCAAAGGCGGTAATCACATGGACCCTTTGTGCGGACCGACCACCGAAGCAGCTTCCACAACGCTCAAATACTCGTTTTTCTATCCTTTTACTTTTTAGTCAATCTGTGTGTCATAACCATCTATGATCTATCCATCTATAATTTATGTAACAAAGATGCATTACATTTAAAATTCATATTAAATGCATGCCCACAAACATGCACGTGTATGTTCGTGCTTATAAACACTGCATGTGTACTAACAAAATAAAATCAAAACTTCAAATAAACATAAACTTTTTTCAATTTTTTCCGACCTTTAGAGATGATTTACCATTACAAACCAAATAAAACCATTCACAAGATGATGTGGATCAGCCCCCTCGGGAGCTTGGAAACCTCCACTTCAATAGACGTAGTTGGTGTAACCCTTAACTGTGAAAATAAATAATTTGCACGTGTCACATCGATGGACCCCTTTGAGGACAACTCGGTAAAAAGTTGAGTGCGTTTCTACCCCTTCCTCCCTCCTCCTGAAGATGATTTGATTGTCATTTTTAAGATTGTATGCGTTTTTCACCACCCCGTGTGTAAAATTTTTATTTGAAGGAACTATTAGGCCTTCGACGTTATCTGCAGTTAACATTTTGTTATGCGTTTTCATAACGTAACTTATATTTCTGTTGTACACGTTGTGAGTCGCCCTTTGCCGCGGCAATGTGGAATCACACATTGTGGACGAGGTGCGCTCCAAAACAAAAGAAGTTGTCGGAATATGTAAAGCTGGAGAGATGTTCACCATCACTGGAGGAGCGGAGGGAAGAGACGAAGAGAAATGCAGGGACTTCTTTGACCATGCCAGTCGTAGTCTACTGATTAACGGTTTGCATCTGATAACGTAAAATTCCTGACTCCAATCTCTTATGATGCTTAAAAATGATTAACAAAAAATATTGAAAGATAGAAGAGTACAGAAGAGGACAAAGGAGGATGAGAGGAAAGATAAAAGAGGATAAAAGAAGACGAGAACATGGAAATATATAAAAAAGGAAAGACAAACTTGTAGAGCGCCGGATAAGACATAACATTTGTCTTGCGAAATCTCTGGAATTTCAGGATTATAAAATAGAAAGCATCCTACATTTATAGATCATGATCTAATCTAATCTAATCTAAGTTGCAAGGATATGTTACATTGGAGATTCACATTACATGCATTCTCACAACCAGACACGTACAAGTTCGCGCTTGCACATGCCTCATGTGAACCTACAACATAAAAACCAAATCTCAAATGGACATACACCCTGCAACTCTTGCCGTCCTTCCCTGAGACAGGGGTGACATTGGCAAAGTGAACCATTTTTACAGCATGGGTGGTCAGCCGCATACCAAATATGATAATCGTGGAAAAAGTCCTAGATTTGATATTGAAAGGTTCTGATTTCTCCCTTCCTCGTGAAAATCGCTCAGCGACAGCAAAAACTGACGCTAGGGGCGCCATCAAAATTGGAACCCTAAACTTCTAATGTCCGTCTATAATCTACTATTTAAGTTGCAAAAATATACTAAATTTAAGATTCATATCCCATGCATTATTACAAGAATCTCAAATGAACATAAGCCCTGCTACTCTTGATGACTTTCCTTGAAACGGAGGCGACATTCGCAAAGTGCACCATTTTAAAAAGTATGGATGGTCAGCCCAATACCAACCTATAAGTCAAGGAGCATCCGTCAAAAGGCAAAATTGGTTAATTTCGGATGCAGAATGAGAAATGAGAAGTATTCACTCCTGCATTTCATCATAATGTTCATAACTTCTAGAATTGTCCCTGTATTTAAATCGGGAGACAGGTCTAATGTCAAAAATTATAGACCAATAAGTCTGTTACCATGTTTTGGTAGATTATTTGAAAAGATCGTACATGGGCACTTGTATCACCATGTAAGCCCACTTCTTATTAAGGGTCAACATGGGTTTATACCCAAAAAATCAACTAGTACCAACCTATCTGAGTTTGTGAATTGTATTAGCGAGTGTCTCGACTCAAGAACTCAGGTAGATGCAATTTATACAGACTTCAGCAAGGCCTTTGATCGTGTTGACCATGCAATTCTCCTACAGAAGTTACACAACATGGGAATTACTGGCAAACTTCTAAATTGGATTGGTTCATATCTTTGCGATAGAACACAGATTGTTTCAGTGAGCGGTTTTGATTCTGAACCAGTCCAATCTACCTCCGGAGTTCCACAGGGCTCCCATCTTGGACCGCTACTATTCTCGGTCTTTATAAATGATTTAGGATCAAATCTTATTTGTGACTATCTTATATATGCCGATGATCTGAAGATGTTTACGCCTGTGCACTCCGTTTGCGATTGCCTTAAGCTTCAAAATGACCTCAATACCTTAGCAAAATGGAGTGAAAACAATAATATGCTACTCAACTCCGATAAATGCTACTTTATTAGATTTACTCGCAATAAAAAAGTACTGAGTTTTTCCTATAGCGTAAGTGGCACAGAGCTAACAAAAGTGACATCAATTAAAGATCTCGGAATTATCCTGGACGCTGAGTTAACGTTTAAAGATCACTATGATCTCATCACGCAGAAGTCCTTTAAAACTTTGGGTTTCCTATTAAGAACAGCAAAACCTTTCAAGCAGCCCTATAGTGTAATCACACTTTACTATGCCCTAGTCCGCAGTCTTCTCGAATACCAGTCTTTTATTTGGTCCCCGTACTATACATTGCACAATGACAAGATCGAGCGTGTCCAAAGATACTTTACAAGAATTCTGTGTTATCGAGCGGGGCACGGTGGTCGTTTGGACTATGAGGAGCGCCTATCTCTTTTTAATATGGAAAAATTATCAGTCAGGCGAAATGTCGCCGAATTGATGTACCTTCGTAAGTTAGTCCAGGGTAACTTGGACACCTCGGACTTGGAACTACTATGCTTTTACGCTAACTCTAAACTAAGAAGTGGGCAATTATTTCGCCTAAAAAAATATAACACCAATGTAGGGCATTTCTGCCCGATTGGACGCATGATGCGATCGTATAACAATGTATCGAAAGTCGTACCTAATGTTGATATTTTTTCTGATCCGGTCACTACTTTCAAGCGAGCAATCCTCGTGGCCTTTAAAGAGCAATCAATTGTAGACATTTAACAAACTTTATGTAGTATACGTCATTAACTTAGTATGTATACTTCTTTATCCCTCCTTCTTCATATACATATTGATATATATATGTATGTATGTAATATTCATATTCCCATCTTTTTTAAACATATTTGACCTGTTTGTAATGGTAAGTGCATTAATATTCAAGCCTTTTTTACTCACCTATCTATCATATTATCTGAACGGTAATGAATTAATTCCAAGGTGCTAATCAATTGGAATATTCATTTTTTTTTTTTTTTCTCTCTCTTATTTTTCCTTTCTTGTTTTTTTTTCTGCTTTCGTGATTTTGCCTGCAACATTTTATAATGACGAGCGTTGGGTATTTGTGGCTTAATATACGATTATTATGTATTGACTGGTATTTGCACTCAATGTACTCGTCATGAATCAAGCGCGCTTATATTATTATGATGATTAATTATGGTTCATATATTATATAAAATTTAGACAATAAGAATTTTATAACAACTAAGTATGTGACAGACACCGTCACTGGAGCATTGATGTCTAGTATGTAATTTATTATGTTTAACTTGTGAAAAAATTGTCAATGATCTGTTGGTGTTTTTACAAATAAATAAATAAATAAATAAATAAATAATGTGACACATGTAACACATCAGAACGTTGTATAAAAAATAACAACATGTTGAATTTGTAACACATCAGAACTGAGGATAGCGACTAGCATAACAGAACAATGTCTTTTCAAGATGATGATGATTACCATGATGATATGATCATCTGCATCATTTTACTTTCACACTGAAGAAGCCCATCGTAGACATGGGCGAAACGACCGAAAGCTCCAGCTCCCACAGACCACTATAACAGATCCCGATAAACATCATCTCTCCAGCAGCATCAGCCGGCCGTGTAAGAGCCCGTTCCCACTTGTCGGGTGTCGGATCCGTATATTAATTGGAGGTTCCAGTGGCAGAACATTATGTATGGAGCTATTCACACTTGCCGGAAACCGATTTTGTCCGAAATGTTCTGAAACTGGAACCTCCGATAAATATACGGATCCGACACCCTACAAGTGGGAATGGGCTCTAAGCCTAAAACTTTTATTCATGATGATGACCATTAGATCTCGTCACTATACTACCTAGAAGGCAGCTGTTTCCCTCTATACCTACACATAGCTCTAAAACCTCTTGGCTATCTGCTTCCCATGGTCCAGGGAAACGGCTTTATCCTTTAGCCCGGCGCGAGATTGACCGCCAGCCGCTTAAATTAATTATAAAGATTTATTGAGCAAACACTTGAGGCGGCCGCTGCTGCCGCGCTGGCCTGGTAGACAATGGAGGAGCCTCAACAACTAACATGGCACAGTGCGGTGCCTTGGATGCAGGCAGGGGTGACAGAGGCAAAGCTGCTAAAAGATTATGAGAATAAATAGTAGAATGATTCATTTGGTGAGCGTTTTTTTGCGTATGCGAATCACACTTCGAAAGCTCAACATCATCATGAGCTCCTTGGCTGGATCCAGGATTCTCCTCCACTCTCGATTGTCTATCTCCTTTGTTTCCCAGCTAAGCAAATCTTCCCTGACACCAATTTGATTGGAAAGATGTACCATCTCACTATTCGTAGAGGTAACTCATATTTCAGGCTTCTGTTAATCGACAATTAAATTTTAATGATGCTGTTCTTGCTTTATCGGGCTTTCGATTTTTTGGGCCATGTCCCAATTTCAAATGAGTGAACAGCTTAGATTTTTGAAATTGTCCACCTTTTCGATTATTTCGCCATTCAAGAAAAGATTTAATGTTGGACTATTGTGTTTGGTTATCACCATCATCTTTTTGTTTTCAAATGTTAAACTATCATATTGCGAAGTTCTTCAAAATCCCAAATTGTTCCTAATATTGCCATGTTCTCGAAAAAATTGTTCACAATAAACAGTCACACAAACATAAACATTTTGATACATTAAAATGAACTTTCACAAAGTTACTGCCGAAAATCTACTCGTACTTAGATAATAATACAATAAACATTTTGAATAATTTCTTAGGAATTGAAAACAAATTTGACGATACATGTTGAACAGTTTTCTCAACGTCAAAAAAGTCGAGAAAACGGATCGAAAAACCGTTTTTAATTCTGTACAATAGCTATTTTACAGAGCCTGTTCATTACCACAAATGTTTCATATTCTTTATGATCTGCATCTGTTATCATGTTTGCTTGATTTTTTTATTGAAATGTGTGTCCCTGGTCCACAAAGCCCGGTAGCCGAATCCTTGGTATGCAGAATCCTTGTCATCACACTTTCTGCGCCGGAATTCCCCTTACTCCCCTCCTGCTCCACCCTGCACCTTCCTGGGTGAAGACACAGCGGGCTGGTCACCAACAAAGTAGGTGAAATCATTGGTGACCATACGAGCCCCAAAACGTCAGGAAGTTTGATGGGTTTGTTGCAATGATTTGATGATGAGCGAGATAATGTTAATGAGATATGTTATGGGTGAAATTACGGACTCGTAAACTGAACTTTGTGAGTTCAATTCCCAGAGGAGCAAAAATATATTATTCGCTAGGTAAACAAATCTCAAACCTCTACCAAAGAGCAGCCACCTATGGTGTATTCGGTCTAACGAAGACTGAATCTTGATTAAAAATTGACGCTTGCTATAAGGACGACCAAGCTTGCAAAGGGCTCTTGAGATCTAAATTGATGTTTTTTTTTAAATTGAACTTTTACTGTGTGAACCACTAAACCCAAGAAACATAATTACATCAACTTGTTACTTGTATCTACTTGACTATAAGGTTAGAATGGTACAAACTTGATTCACTTTGCTAATGTCTCTTCTATTTCAAAATGTGCCGTAAGAGCTGCAGGCTTTCTGTTCATTTGAAATTTGCTTTTTTATTTTGTAAGTACAAGCAAGCGAATTATGACGTGTGTATGTTTGTGGACGCACATTCAATATAACCACATCTTTGCAACTTGAATTATACATAATTTAAAATTGCCTTAAATATACTTTCAAAGTGTGGACCACCAAAACCCTAAAAAACACAAATTAAATGAACTCAATCAACCTTAACAGTTCCCAGAATCCTTCATGGTCAACTCCATGGTCTCCCTCTCTTGTCCAGGGTCCACCGTCAGCTATACATCACGCCTCTCGCCGCACCTGTCATTCCCCACACGTTTTTCTCCGGCCGGTGTTTTTTTTTGCTCTTTTTCCTGCCCCACTCCTTTTTTTGCTGCCGACACATTTCTTACGTCTTCTTCACTAACGGCCCTTTCACACGAGCCTCTGGGTAGGGTATCCATATTTAGCTGGGACCTTGGTGGGACACTTTTAAAAGGAGGTATGAAGTAAAGTAAAAAATATAATGCAACGAAGCGACTGACTGAATCGTCTTAAGCTTTTTTAGGTGTGATTCCCACCAAAACAGAGATAAATAAATCATCGTGGTATCTATAGTAAGCCGGATATTTAGAACGTGGGGAAGACTTGGATAATATTTAATGTCTTGTATGTTCACCTCCAGGTTCAAATCCCTCGGACGTTCCAGGGTACGATGGGCAGACAATTTCGAGCCCAACGCACAAAATGCTGGGAGTAAGGGGACCATGGAGAGACCAAGAGGTTCATGAAGAATCGTGTTGCGAAAGGTCCTGAGACTTCGAACTAGAAGAAGTGAGTAAGTAATTAAGTTAGACTCCAAGTTAATCAGAACTCTATTGGATGGTGCTCCCTCCGGTGTTCACTCGGACGTCCCAGGTAACGGCAGGCAGATAATGTCTAGAGTGATACGAAAGTTTTGGGAGCAAGGAGACCATGGAGGGAAAGCGGTAGAAGACTGAGAGTCCTGGAGGATTGTGATTTGGCAGACCCTGAGCCTTAAAAAATAAGTTGAATGAAATATTGAATGAAAATTAGGGTTATTCACAGCATATTTGATCCATAGCTGACCCATAGATCATAGTTTTTTGTATGGAAAATTTATGTTAGGTTGCGGTTGAGCCGTGGATTTGCTGCGTGTGAACAACACCGTTTGTTTCTAAAGTTTATTTTGAAAAATCGCGACAAAATCTGCTTTGTATAAATATTGGGACAAGAAGTTCCATTACAAAGACGGTCCCGATGTATCGGAACGGATGGAAGCCCTAGCATTGGGAGACAATACGACGACCCAGCCGCAAATGGGAATAGCTAAAATTTTGCCCAATTTACATACCTGCCTGTAACGCTTCTTGTGCGCTGTGTGCCTGTGGGGGTGTACGCTGTTTGCACTTGTACCCACTGGAGTCGGCACAAAAAAGCTGGGAAAAATTGAGACGTCACCCGGTCGTGTTGCCATGAAAACATGAAGCCTAGTCACATGGACCTGAAACGTCACTTAGTTGAGAACAAAAATTGCCAATGCCATCACTGTTTCGGAAAAAAAGGGGCTGGAGATGCACGATTTTCTTTATTTGCATATTCTTTTACGCATACAACACGTATAAGCACGAACTTATACTTTTGTAATGCCGTTGCTTTTAACCTCATGGAAACTCCTTCCGCTGCTTGTAAAAATATAAACCTTTTGTGTGAGAGTCTTTTGTGGGTCCTTCTTACACATACATACACAGATGACGGGTACAATGGTCTGAGTAAACTAATCTAATTGTGGGCGTGCACTATGATGATGATGATGAGTTGATGATTTCTTTATAGCGCCGTTTCGTGATGTAGTCACTCCAAGGGCGCTGGTGCAAACGATGCCAGAAATTTGCTTGTCTTCAGTGCATTCCGGAACTTTCCATGGTCCTCTAGCTCTCTCACATGATGTGGCAGGTGGTTCCAGGCCAGAGGGCCAGCAACTGCAAATGCACGCTCTCCAAACACTGTGTTAACTCTTCTTACAGGTTCTTCAATCCTTGATTTGGCTCCAGTCTCAGCTGAGCGCAGTGTTAGGCTTTTTTTGCCGAGGGTGACTGGTTTGAATCTTAAACTAACTTACTATTATTCTTAAATTATAATAGGTATATCCTTGTAACTTAGGTAATAGATTACAGCTATTCATCGATATCCCTGATAGGCACATCTAAGCTGCATCAAATCGCCCATGGCCACCCCTAATAGAATGCAGTCAGAGTCACAGTTACGGATCTCGTCCCCTCACCCTAAGTTGCAGATTGATATATTTGCGCCGGAAGACGCCGAGTTGTACAGACTAAAGTAATTGTGCGAATCACACGACACATTGACTTTACTGCGACAATATTTTCGGCTAACGGGGATGATATCAAAAGGGGGCGCAATGGCTCGAATAACTCGATAAAGCGACACACAAAATGTTACTTTGTCAAATTTGACAATTGCAATTTGCAAGTAGAGAAGAGCGTCTATTATCTGAACCGAACGATCGATTAACCGAACACGTAGGCGAAAAGTATGTCCGGTTTATAGCTCAGTTGGTAGAGTGCTGAGGGCCATACCAAGGGTGGCAGAAATGATTTGCGGGTTCTATGTTTATTTCATACCTATGTAAAATAAAAATACCGGCAAGGCTTACTCAACATTCACAAGAAATGAGAACCTGCTTCCTTGGAAGTAGGGAAACCTACACTTCAAGTGAAGTGGTTGACGTAAGGCTGGCCTGCTTACATGTGAAAATATTATGGAACTTTTAGGTTCCACTCGTCACATGCAACTTATTCGGTGAAAA
Organism: Agapetus fuscipes; assembly: GCA_951799405.1. NCBI lineage: Eukaryota > Metazoa > Arthropoda > Insecta > Trichoptera > Glossosomatidae > Agapetus > Agapetus fuscipes. Next base: position 9,776,234 of record OX637344.1, read on the forward strand.
CGCGGCAAAAGTTACACTATATCTGTAGCTCGAAAATGTGATTAAGTAATTTTTACACCGTCCAGTCGATAGCTCAGTTGGTAGGGTACTTGCATTCTTTGCCGAGAGCTCGTGTTCGAATCCCACCGAGGGTGTCAGAAATGATTTCCCGTTTCGGTGTTTATTTCAAACTCAAAATAAAATACCAGCAAGGTTTACTCAGCCTTCGCTAGAAATGAGTACCAGCCTCCTCGGGAACTGGGAACCCCCACTTCCAGGGTGGTCCGCCCCCTTTACCTGTAAAAATAAATATGATTCTAATCGCCACATGCAACCCTTGAGGGGAGAACGCGGCAAGAAGTTACACTATATATGCAGCTTAGAAATACAAACGAACAGAAATACAAACAGAAATACAAACGCGTCATTTCTATTCCTTTGCAACGCTCCCATGACCCTTCACATCTTCTTAAAAAAAACACTGGTCTGGTGTAACAATTGCACATACACAGTGTGCGTCCCTGCCGCCATGTTTTCTGTAACGTAATCCTGTTGAGGATCTGTCTTGCCCTTGACCTTGACATCCCGCGTGTGTTTCTGTCCTCTGCGGTTGCTTCATACCAGCAAGGCTCCAGCAACTGTTGACACAATCCCAGCATCAGATATGATGTACGATTATGCTGTATGCAAGATAATTCACGTTAAATAGGAGTCTCCAACATGCGGCCCGCGGGCGACTGTTCAAAAAGGGATTAAATTCGGCCCGCGGACACATTCCGCAAAACCAAAAAATAAATACTTAAATGAACTTTTTATTAAAAACTTTGTATTATTCCACTAAATATGAGTATTTACGCGAAAAAACGTTTTCGGAGAGACACCTCTCCATCTTCAGTTTCTTAGATACTTAATTTAAAAAAACTAATAGGTACATTACTCACATCTGAGACTGATCCTTGTATTCAGCCCCCATTCCGCTAAAAGAGGCCGGTATCTCTGCAGATGTGTTTCCACTTGATTTTGAACTTGCACATTTCTTTGATGATGATGATGACCAGTTGATGATTTATTCAGAGCGCCGTTTCGTGATGTAGTCACTACAAGAGCGCTTGTGCAAATGATGTCAGAAATTTACTTGTCTTCAGTACATTTTGGAACTTCCAATGGTCCTGTAGGTATCTCTCTTACATGATGAGACAGGTGGTTCCAGACCAGAAGACCAGCAACTGCAAATGCCCCCTCCCCGACTCTAAAACGCTACCAAGCTACACTTATAGAGTAACTTTTTGCCGCGCTTTCTCCGAAAGTGTCGCATGTGGCGAGTGTCACCTATTTATTTTTACAGGTAAGGGGACCGGCCTTAGATTAATTTGAAGTGGAATTTTCCAAGCTCACGGGGGGCTAGTTCTCATTTCTTGAGAAGGCTTACTAAACGTTTCCGGTATTTTATTTTGGGTTTGAAATATACACCAAAACAGGATATGGGATTTAAACCCGAGCTCTTGGCATGGATTGTGTTGACTTTGTGTTAACTAGCTCCAAGCATTGTGTTTACTCTTCTTGCCGGTTTTTCAACCCGTATTTTGGCTCCGGTTTCTGCTGAGGGTAATGCTAGGATCTTTTTGGGGAGGTGTTTTTGCACCTCCTCTACATTAATCTTTCTCACTTTAAGCTCACTTTACTCTGTAGATTCCATTAATTTGCAAGTTTTTGGTTTCCGATACTACTCACCTGTACTTTCATTTTCATATTCTCGTTAATACCGCACTCATTTATAGTCCAGTCATTTTGGATCCTTTCATTCAAAGCTTCACTAGTCATTTCTCTCCAGTAAGCCATTTCAACCACACATACATACGTGTACATACGTAACTACTTTATTTTCATTAACCATCAATGTCTCAATTTCATACTACATTGGACTGGTCCGTAGTCTAGTGGGTGGCGCTCCAAGCTCGTAAATTAAAGGTCGTGGGCTCGAATCCCGACGGAGCACAAAAATATACCATGTATATTTTCAAATATGCTCTTCGCTGAGAGGAAAAAATCATATTCATCCATTCTTAAAAGAAATGGGTCTTTCTTGAAAATTGTCGCTTTCTATAGCGACAACCAAGCTTGTAGAGGACTCTTGAAGTATGGTTCACACAAAAAAAGCGCTCACCAAATAAATCAACTAAATTTATTACTTTTCTTCCATCGCTTTCGTAAAACCCGATCAGCTCAAACTGTTGGGAACCACTGGCCTAGAAGAATTGTTTATGAGTAGATGTTTGTCTTTTTTTTTGTATTCCAACTCGTGCACTGCATAGCAGCAAATATAAGCTAGAAGATAAAATTATAGAGGATTAATAAATATATCTGACCTTTGCCTTGGAAAGAAATCTGTTTCAAGTGAAACAAAGCCGTAATTTGAAAAATAATTTTCAATAGAGTCGTAAACGGCAATCCGACAGTTATTTTTCGTAAATGCGTTATGTATGGCAGCACGGAGAATGGCATTATTGTTTTGTTGTGTGAATTGCATTTTCATTAAAAAATCTTCAATTGCCGCCTTTGATACTATGTAATAATAAGAATATAATATTAGGATGATTTATTTGGCAAGAGCTGTTTTTGTGTGAATCATACTTCAAGAGCCCTCTATGTAGCTCCACTGTATCTATGTTTATTGATTTATGTTTTAAAAAAAAACTTTTTTATTTATTAAAGCATTCCTTTATTTTCCCACACAATATTGATTTTATTTGAATTGTAATTTACAAACGTTTTCGACATATATGGTCATCTTCAGGTAGGATTACAATCTGTAACTTTATTGTAATCCTACCTGAAGATGACCATAGACATAGGTCGAATACGTTTGTACTTAAATTATAATTCAAATAAAATCAATATCGTGTGTGAAAATAAAATAATGTTTTAATAAATAAAATAGTTTTTTTTAAAACATAAATCAGTTTTTTACAAACAAAAATTAGTTTTTTTTTAAAAAAACATAAATCAATCAACATGAATATTCACAGTGTTAATACACAAACCATAAAAAAAATCTATGTTTAAATAGAAAAATACATTTAGGAACATTAAAATTGAAAAAGAGCTATAAGATCTTCTTCTTTTGTGTTAATCCTAAGAGGGTTAGGTTTGCAGCGATGTTCATCCATATTTTTCGCCATTCCTCCCTATCCAAGGCAATCTTTTTGAGCTCGTCGTACGAGGAATATCTCACATCTGAAAAATTATCCTAAAGGAACTCTTGGCGTGGTCGTCCTCGGACGTTTGTCCTCTCCATCATCCCCTCAATTATGGTATGAAAGAGACCTTTCTGGCATATTACGTGTCTTATCCATCTTGCACGCCTTTAGGACAAGGCTTTGAGCAGGTGCCTTCCACCTGATTCCTTAGTAACAAGATAAAAACCACTTAGTTCATCCACAATTGTCGTCCAGAATGGGAGTCTCCTGAAGACGTTGGTTGCGATGCCAGCGAAACCTCAAGGATAATGTGAGTTCATATATAACATTTTGTCAAATATCCGAAAAGTGTTTTTTTAGTTTATTATAAAATTTAATTAAATAAAAGCCATGTTTAATTTGAGTTCAAATATTTATTTTTTCTTACTATCTGCACGATATTATACACGTTCATTTCATTTAATATTACTCCTTAAACTTACAACTATTTTTAATTTTAATTTCTTTAACCAAAGTGTTCAACGAAATATTTTCATTTGTTTTTTTTTGTCTTCTTCTTTTCACAAAAGTGATAAATAACCATTAAATTTAAAATTTTCACATTTGTACAATAATTTAAAATTCTCAAAAATAATTATTCTACATGAACAATTTCAATGAAAACCTGTATAAAATGTACAATTCAAATTGTTTTTTTTTTAAATATGTTTAGAAAGTATTTTCTGAGCAGGTTACAAAATAAATCTTACAAAAAAAATGTTTTAAGATAAGTCTCTTTCCTATTTAAAAGAGCTAGCGCACACTAGACAACTAGTTCTCAAAATTACGGGCGACTGAAAAGTAACGGGAGTATTCTAGTACAATATATTGTTTTGATTAAATTGGTAATAAGTTTACTGATAATGAAGAATGAATTCTTACAAAATGTTTTTCTCATACAAAAAAGTTTATTTTTCACTATTTGTAAAATTAGAATAACTTTTTTCCAGCACCTCGTTTTATTTGTGTTTCAATAAGTTTTGTATAGTGTGTACTAACTCAGATGGTATCAAAAAATGTGTATTATTTTACTCCTTTTCATTATATTGCACTGGGGAAGGTCAACAAATCGTATCATGTAGAATAAAATTCCTTACATTTTTTTCCAAAATAAATAAATAGTTATTGGGAATGAACAAAAAATTTCTTTATCATAGATAGTATTTTTAATTACTTTTCATAAATCGGTAAAGATGTGTGTAAAAAAGAGCGGCAATTCCTTTTTTATTTTACTTTGTATTTTTTATATTATTCAATGTAGGTACCTTACATTATACATAGGCAAATATTTGCAATATTTCTCAGATTATTTACAAAATTTATTTTTGTAGTTTTTGTACTTAAAGTATTCGCTTTTTCATTCACTGATACTTTTTTATTTAATTTCCTTTTTTACATACACTTTTTTTACATTTTGATTTTATTTTTACATTTGCAGTTACATATTAATGCACTCTAAATATCACATTGTACCAACTTTAATTATTTTTAATTGAAACACACATAAATAAGCCATATCAATTATTAAATTGAAAAAATATTAAAATGTTTGAGGAATTCTGACTTCAGTGTTTCTCAAACGTTTCCGATATTGCAATTAATTAAATTTAATTAGCAATTATTGTAATCTAAACCAGTTTATTTTTATGATATGACTTGTTTAAATAATATCTGTAGGTTTTTGAAAATTACATGATGAATCATTTCCTCTAGTTACACAACTAATCTATAGTACATTTTGATTATAATATCATAAATATTTAAATGATTAAAATTCAGAGGTGGGCATCATCTTATCTAAAGATGACAGATGACGGATAACAGATAACAGATGATCATCTTTATCTTATCACAGATGATTTTCTGGCGTCATCTGTTATCTGTTATCTGTAGATAACTTTTTGGCTGAAAATTATCTTTTATCTAAAGATAATTTGAAATACGTTATCTACAGATAATAGATAATATAAACAGATAACAGATAATTGTCAAATTGCTCAATGAATTCCATGAAAAGAGAAGAAAGGCAGATTATTTCACTTTGTTTGGCTTCAAAAAAAACCTTTCAGACGCTGCACCGACCGTAAAACTGATAAAACAATGAAAACCTTAAATACTGTTGTACCTGCCTCATCTATTGGAATACATTTGGACTCTAACGTATATTTTTCAAGGACCTATTTTTTTTACAGAATTAGTGTAACACTTTTAATATACATCTGAAATGTAAAATATAATATCTTTGCAACTTAGAGTATCCATGTTTAAAAAAAAAAAAATGAATTTTCAGTTTTAATACACAAAACATAAAAAATATAGAGTATACATTATTGTTTTGGAATGTTTCGCTTGTGGGAATGTATTCAATATGTACCTTTTATCTATTCTTTGAATAATAGGTTGGAATGAGGCTTTAAAATTTGGTTCAACCCGGTTTCACGTAAGGGTGGCAGGAGTTACAAGGTTTATATTCATGTGAGGTTTGATTTTCTTTTGTATGTCAAATCGCGAACTCACACATGTCTGGTGTTGGCATGCATTGAGTAGGTACATATAAGCATTAAACGTCAATATATGTTTGCAACTTAGATAATAGGTATTATTATTATAAATGTATTCCCACTAGCAGGCTGAGCACCCATACTGTAAAAAATGGTTCAGTTTGCCAATGCAACCCCTGTTTAAGGGGAAATCGGTTCATTTGAGATTTTGTTTTTATGTTGGAAGTGTGGACTTACAAGATGCGGCATGTGTAAACGCGAACTTATACATACGTGTCTGCGTATGGGAATGAATTTCATATAAATCTTAAATGTAATATATCTTTTCAACTTAGAGTATAAATTATACCGTCATCCTTGCACAAGGATGAAGTTATAATTAAATACAAAATTAGACCCCATTTTAAATTAGTATAAGCCCTGCAATCTTGCCAATCTTTCCTGAAACAGAGTGGCATTGGTAAAGTGAACCTATTCGGTCAGCCTCATATAAGCCTATTATTAAAAAAAATAATAAAATTATCTGTTTTCGTCATCTTTTTATCTAGATAATTTATAGGCGATTATCTTTTTATCTAGATGATTTCCAGGGCCATCATCTTTATCTGTTATCTAAGATGATTTCGCTGGGCTTTTGGGAAATTATCTAAAGATAATCTGTAGATGATTTTGAGCCGTTATCTGTTTATCTTATCTACAGATAAATTTTGGTTATCTGTGCCCACCTCTGTTAAAATTACACTGAAACAATATGGATACTACAAAAAAGGAACATTTAAACAACAACTGAGTGAGATCAGATGTTAAAGATTTTTTTCTAAGTAGACGTAACTTAAATACAACATTAAAAATTAAAATAAAATATAGTAAACCTCGCTAGTTAGCACCAAGCAAAATATAATATTAATTACATAATTATAATTATCAATAAAGTATTGCAACTCAGGATTTCACTTTGATAAGAATGAAATAAAATATATTTGTAAATTAATAGTGGTACAAGGTTTTACTCATTAGTACACGATTAAAAAAAAAAAGAGACTGGAATTTAAATTTTGAAATAAATAACCGCTTTTCTTGGAAAGGTACCGTTTAAAGTATGTATGGTAGAAAATAATTTTATGTAACTGGTATTTGAGTTGCAATGGCAACCGATTGCATACTTAAGTGGCCGAGTGTGCGCGAACCTTTGTCAAAGTCTTTGTAAGGTTGTAAGAAAAAAAAAGATTCATAATACATACATTTAGGAACTAAAAATTAAGTTACTTTTAAAAGTACAAAATTTTATAAAACATTTTATTTAATACTGATTAGGAAATTATATTTTTCCATTCGAGAATGAAATGATGAAACACAGATTTACGAATTTATCTAGGTTGTCATTTATTTGCAAGTCTATGTGAATAAAAAATCAACACAGATTTTTTATCGAATTTTTTAAATTTAATATAGCACTTATTTTTTAATGATAATAAAGTATAATATTATTTATTTATTTGCAATAATCTTTTCTCTATGTACATTATTATAAAAAGTGACACTTTGTACACAATCTATTTACAAACATCGAAAGATGCCAAAGTTATTTAAAACAAAAAATATACAGAATCAATACACCGAGGAATCAAACTGGCTGCGAACTATATACCTTTATTAAGTTAGTCATTGATTTAAGGAACCCTTAAATTAACGTTTTTTTCATTTAAATTTTATGTTATTGTTAAACGAGTGACATTTGTTCGTCTCGAATTAAAAAAAGACATTCGAAAGAAAATTAAGAATCATGATTTTTTATGATATGGAGGTTAGTTTTTTCTTTTAAATAAAATAATGATTCATCGTTGAATTTTAAATGTGAACAGATTTTTGAATGTGTGAATACGTCCCATTAGTGCTTGTTTGTCTTATGTCGATCAGACGTAATTTCTTATGAGCAATGATTGTAGGTATGTGTACTGGAGCGATGTGTCTTATGATAACTGGAAATTTATTTAAAAATATTTCAAGCAGCTCTCATATTATCGTATTTTAGGTTTTTTTTTTCTACAATACGTTTTTATCGTTTTTTAGATCTTAGCTCAGATTGTGTAGAATGTGATTCTTAAAACACTTTCATTGAAAGGTCATCTTTAAATCAAATGGTAGATAAGTCAAACAAGCACTGGGGGGACGAATAGTTCTCAAGAAGGTAGAGGAAAATTGTATTTAATAGATCAATTATACTAAGTTTCTTTTAGTGTTCAATTAAGAACTTTTCACATCATCAAAAATTTGTTCTAACTTTATATCTCCACAACAGAGTGCATCAAAAATATGAAAGAACACACGATTCATATAAAATATATATTTTCAGACGACACTTTTATATTTCAATAACTATATGATCTCTAAAATTGATAAATTATTGAATAATCAATAAACAATTATCTTTTTGTAAATATATGCCATTCTTATATCAAGAACATAAAGCCCAAGTTTTTATTATTCAAAAACGTAAATTTTAGGGTGTGTATCCGTTTGTAATCTCTTGGAGGGGGTGTCAATGCACCGCTATGCACTTCCCCTCCTCCTCTTGCACTCATTTATCAACAATCATCACATCACCATTGCTGGAAGCTGCCAAGGTCTTCACATCCAGCCCGTTCACCATCTTCTCAATGTTCTTTAGATCATTAGAGTTCGTAGATTGCACTTTTTGTTGGGTTTCCACTGGAGGCGGGGTCGCAGATGACGGCCTCGCCTGCGGGGACACAGACCTCCTGGTTTTACTCGACGGAGAATTGCTGAGACTTCTCGCGTGTCCGAAATTGCCAGGGGTGACTTGCTCAAATGCTGAACCAAGAGGTGAACTCCCTACGAGGTTAGATTGTGGGAGGGTGTACGGGGTGAACCTGTGAGTTCCACTTTTTAATTGGTGGTGGAAGGGATTGCTGTGGTTTAGTTGACTATGGGGATGCGCTAGGTTAGAGTAGTGGGAGAATAAGGCTGGATGTTGAGCTGCTAAGGCTAGTTGGGCGTTGAATAGGAGTCCGTGGTTCATGGCTGCGTGTGCGTTGGAGAATAAAGAGATTGGCGGAGCGAATGGATGTCCTGGAGGGTAGAGACCTGGCGGGTAGAGGTATGGTAAGACAGGTGGAGGCGGGTGGATGGGAGGACCTAGGGAGATGTTGGGGGCTGGTGAAGGGAATTCCCTGCTCGGTCCAGCGCCGCTACTTTCTCTGGCCATGGTGACGCTTCCAGAACAGCTAGAGTCGCTACCTTCTCGCTCTATGTCGTCCCTTTGAAGACGTCTGTCGTCGTTTCCTTCTCCTCCTTCGCTGCCTCCTCCATCGCTGGACATCTTAAACCAACCTAGAAACAAAATGCATTGATTAAAAATAGTACTTATCATCAACTTATTAAAAGTATGGTGAAAATTAAACATTAAAGAACTATGACAGGAAAAACTTTAAAAAAATTAAAAGGTTTAAGAGAAACGCAAGCTGAAAGAGGACGTGAAAGAAATGGTTAACAATAATGTGATGACATGGTTTACTGGACTAGTGGAAAGATGGATTTTATAAAACTGACAACATGTATATACCAAGGAGATGTGAAAGAGAAGATTTAGAACAGTATACCATTATTGAATTGGTGAAAGAAAAAATATACACGGAAAAGGTTTTGGAAAAATAAAGATGAATTTAAAGATGCAGGATGCAAGATAAGAAGAAATGGAGGCAACTCTGTGGAATTTATAACCACTAGTAAAGTTGAAGAGATTTAAAAGAAACAAGGGTGTACCTGAATGCGCATGCGAGAGCGGCAGTTGTCCATGGTGCAGAGGTTGCAGGGCAGGTGGAGGACTTGCAGCAGGTCCCACCACGTCCAGGAGCCTGTCCTCATCGTCCCTGCTGCCTCCTCCCACGCTGCTCCTTTGCCCCTTGTCCTGGGCGGCGTGGTCACTTCCTGGGGTGGGCTGACGGGAGGCCAGCATCGCCTGCCTGCAGACAAGAGGACTAAAGTTAAATGACGGGAAGGTGATCGAGTAAGCCCTTATAAACAAAAGCCACTTGTGGAAAAGGGAATTATGTCTATATTGGGAATGGTGGATTTCTCTCTAGGTATTACTTTTATTTGTAACTATTTGGGGATAAGGTACTATAGTGGGTACATGTTACTTGTGAAGGGACGTATCACCGATTGCGCCACTGTGGTGTACATGGAGAAGGGAATGTTGCTCAGTATTAAGAATATAAGGTTTTTGTCTATTACTTTCACTTTAACTCGGATTTTAGTTACTGCAGTGAGTACATGTTACTTGTAAGGGAACGTACGACACAGCATTCATTATTTTTCTCTAGTGAAACACGGAGAAAAGTGACGGAATGATTAACTGTCCAGCATATACAAAACAACCAGTATTTTAACCCTTATACGATTGAAAAGCTTGTGTGTGGATTGTATAAATATATTCACAGGATGCCAGGCGCAGAGATTCTAAAAAGAGGCGCTAGGATTCTACAGAACAGATCCGCATTTATTTTGTTACAACTTTTAGGTGACATCATCGACCACCCTTTTTGCGCTTCACGGAAGCAATTGTGACGTCATGAGGGCAACAAACGCATCATTTATCAGCGGGAGACGTGTACCCTTAAAAATAGGGTGACGCATTTAAATTCACCACCCCAGTACCCAGAGGGGGACATGATACTCAACAGGAAGCTATAATCTAAGTTGCAGAGACGTACATCAACATTTGAGGTTCGTTTCAATGCATGTACACAACAGGCGTGAAAGTCCACAGTCTTTTTGCTACCCTTACACGGAATGGATACGTGGTTAATTTGAGGGCGTGCAACTTAGATTGAAATGAAGTTCCTAAGTCGGTCGGTGTTATGGCCGAGGGGGTAGAGGCGCATGTCCGACTAGCGTATTTGGAACCGAATAACCTTGGTTTGAATCTTGCGCCTGGCCCACTTGACCATAACTTCGATCCTGGTTCAACAGATGCCATTGCATGCACACAAGCTTCTGCTTTCGCATGAAGACAACTGACTAGGCAAAACAGGTTGGTGGATTGCACAAGATCCCTCTTTCGTGCAGCAGTATTGACGGTGTAAGTTTCTACATCAAGGATTCTCAAGTAAAGACCTAGACTAGAATAGAAAGATAAGATTCTTTCTAAATATGCGACTTAAGTGCTCTTTTAAAGAAGGCAACAGTTTTTGCTTTCTTCATAATAGGTGGTTGTCTGCTCTATTATATTGGGCCCGCAAACTAGAGACTACGATCCCCTAAAATTAGTGCGAATCTAACGAAGCGACTAAACCAAGTCCACCCCCCCATTCACCATAGATCTGTCACCTTAAACCCATCTCAACAGGCCAATATGAAGGATTCGCAGAATTTAATGCTTTGTAAACTATTGGACAAACATGGTAGACCATCCTCTCCGGAAATCAAAAAAACTAATTAAATATCATCACAGAAGAAAAACATGTCACGTTTTTTGGTCTGTCTTATTGAAAGGCGGCCAAAAAAATCTAAATAAAGTCCCCGGGGGTTGAAGATCGATAGCGGTTAGCTATACATCTTTAGCAGGCAGAGGCGGCTCATCCATCCGATCCAATTTGCGTCCACCCCTCATTTGGTATTCATCCCTTGCGCCACTGTTGTCGAATTTCAAAGACAATTAGTGGTCGGGTCCTCTAGTCGGGGACAAAAAACACAACTGTTTTAAAATTCCGCAGCGGTCTCCTCCGTCTACGCACCCCTGCACTGCTAACGGATGGCCCAAGAGGTTTGACAGCTTTCAATTTAACTATAGTCTTGTCGGTAGATCAGTTAGGTCCGGCATTTTTAATTTTTAGCATGGCGACTTTATATTGAATGAAAAGGACGCACTCATCTCCATCGTGCGAGTAGTTTTTGATTAAGGTCACATAAGCTAACGTTGAAAATACTGGGTCTAAGTAGAATGCTTGCATTCCATGCCCATAACTGGGGTTCCAATCGAACTGAGGGTGCATAAAATGATTTCCCGTTACGGTGTTTATTTCAAACCCAAAATAAAATATCACAAAAAATGAGTACCAGTAGGAGCTGGGCAACCCACACTTCAACTGAAGTGGTTGGCGTAAGGCTGCTCTCCTTACCTGTGAAAATAAATAATTTCCACTCGCCAAATGTCACTCATTCGGTGAGAGCGCGGTAAGAAATTACACTATATGTGAAGCTTGGTCACGTTTAGCCACGTCACGAATGTGTTAATTTTTTTCAAAAAGTCGATGTTCATCAAGAGTTGCAAGATTTATGCTTGTTTGGAATTTGGCTTGACGTTTAACAATTGATGGCCCCCTGTTGTGGAATGCCTTACTGCTTGAGCTAAGGGCTGTGGAGAGTGCAAATGATTTTAAGTCAAATTTAAAAACGTTCTTATACAGGATATGCTATGGCTCTGTACTGTACTGTATCCTGCCACCGTTCCACTAGAGGTGGCCGGAGATGCGTTACCACTTTATTCTGTCTTGCATCACTTCCATCTCTTCAACATTCATCACTTTCCTAATGTATACTTTTCTCTTATTCTCACTCTGCAGGTTCCATTCTTTCGCAACACTGCAGCGCTTTTTTAGTGGATGCATAAAATAGTTATACAATTTTTCTTATTGTGAATTGATTTTTTAAATAATTATTTTGTCACACCCGATAGTCAGTGTCGTTCCAAGGGCTGGATACATTAGGGTCTTGATTATAATAGCGACGCGGCCGAGATGCGAAACCCCAAATGGCACCCACCTCTCCCCCCTCCATCCCACAATCGCCCTTAAAAGGTTAAACTGCAAAACCTTAAATGTCAGAGGCGCCCTCCCCGTAGCAGCACCTAACAGCCGTCGCTGATTAACGATACCATACTCTTTACAAGACACATATATAAATATATATATCTACACATAAGTGTGATATCTTTTTAATAGTTAATAACATAAAATTCGAGATTTAGCTACTATATTGGGTACGTGTTACTAGTGCGGGAGTTATCGAGTATCGACTGAATTTCTACCCAACGCAACGAATCCAAAAATATGTAACGGTAGACTTAATTATAAAAAATAAGTAACTAAACAATAAGTTAGTAAACTAAATTATTTATCCAATAACTTACTTAAGCCTTGGTTACTAAAAAAAGTCTGGGAGATACAAAGGACTGGATGTAGAGCAGTTTGTTATTGGTCGCCAGTCCCGTATAGGTGTTTTGTTTTCACGCCGAGAAAAAAGACCATTTTAAAATTTTTAATAGAATACTTTAAACACCTTAGTGGGCGTAAACAATTTAAAAACTAAGCATCATGAGGATGGTCTGTCCGTCAATCTATAATCTAAGTTGCAAAGATAATAAGTGTATCGTTTGCCCACCGAGTATAACAATCTAAATTAAAAAATGAGTCCTTTTGTTTAATAATAAGTTTTTTTTTTCTATCTAAAACTATAATCTGCATATCCCCTTCTAGTTGCGTCATCTCCCACCCCTTTCACATTCTACGAGAGCGCGGCAAATGGTCTAAATAGACACAACAAAGGCGACGAGATGCCACACCTCGCAGATGAATACTAAACGTATAATCACTATAATGATATCGCGACCCTGGCGACTATTTGAATTCAATTATCGCCCCGCGCGCGCTTGTGGCATTTCTCCCCTATTGTTGTGTAGGAGGGCAGTGCCTAACTGCCTATATGGTCCCTGAGGGAGCGACCGCCGCTGGTTGTCTCAATACAAAGTTCAAATATTTTGGTTTAAATTACACCATTAGCATTTTTAATACGACATGGACATTTTATACAAAATATAACTATCATAAAGTTAATATTTGTAACATATTTTTGTTGTTGTAATTTAGTTTATTCTAGAATTGTAGACAGATAGACCTGAAGCGCTATTTTGCTAAATTTCTTACACTTTGGATATCAATCAGGCGCGTGCATGCCTCTCGAAAAATGATGGATGGGTTGACAGCTCAGTTGGTAGGACGCTTGCTTTCAAAGCTAGAGGATTAGTATTTGATTCCCGCTGAGGGTGTCAGACATGATTTCCCCTCGTCGGTGTTTTCTTTCGGTTGCGGTTGACGTAATCTGGTCTTTTGAGCGATGAAAACAAGTTCAACAAACCAAATAACTATGAAACTTTATAGTAGCTAAGTTCGCTTATAATTTATATATTTTGTATGTTTTTAACCCTGAATTTTGGCGTTTCGTGGAATAACTGAAAAATATCCCGATAATTAAATTGTGTAGAGAAAATTTAACAGAGCCGCCAGTGAGCGTAAATGGCAACCCCAATCTCCATACCTTTTTTACTCTCCTCGACATGCGAGCGTTTGCTACTATGTTTTATACTCGGAGTAAAGAGCTGCATACAAAATTTGAATAATCACAGCATTTAAAAACAAGAAAAAACAAAAACAGAAAACAAAAGTGTTTTTTTCTGCGAGCAGTTAAGTGAATAAACAGAAAATTAGGCATTCCAGTCAAGATGGCGCCTGGTTTTCCCGCCAAAAAGGCATTTCCGGTGCGCGCCAAAATTCAAATGCTGGAAACGTTCCACGCTTCCGGTTTGCCGCGCATTTTAACAGCGACGCCATTTTGAAAACAGTCGCTTTCTCTTTCAGAAAAAAGGACATTTTTACCTCCCGTGGATCTGAATGGCTAGAATATTTTGAATTAAATTACAATTGACTTTTTTTTTAAAAGGGATTTCTCTGTTCCTATAATTTATTATTAATCAATTTAAAATTCATGCTTATAAGCAGGCACGTGTTAGTTCGTGCTTTCACATGCTGCATAAACCCAAATCTCAAACAAACATAAACACTGCAATTTTCGCAGCCACTTTAATTTCAAATTTGTGCCGAGCTAATGAGAAAAAAAAAGATCCCAAAAATATATGTGCGCGTTTTAAGAAACGAATTTCAAATTTCAAATCGCGTTCCATTTAAATTTAAATTCAAATTAAAACGTGTTCCATAGAAAGAAAATGTCGCCAGAATAAAAAAAGGGGGTAAACTTTGCACGGGCGGTGTTTTCAAGCTCATTTGTGTATTTATTTTTTCAACCATCTGACAACCCTTTTGTCGAAATGTGTTTTTTTTGGTACTTTTGTTCCCGCCAATTGTTACTTTTCCCGGGTTAAAATCGGACTCGCCGGACGTCCGGACGACATTTTTATCTCGCTTTTTTGTTTCAAAAGCGTATTTTTTTATTTTCATTGCAGCATTATGCAAAAAAATGCTTTTTTCGACGACAAAAAGCTCAAACAACGGTTTTAAATTCATCATGATAAATTAGAGGCGGAAAAAATAACTGCAGAAATAATTGTGATGTTACACCGCGGGTTGCTAGCCAAATTAAATAGCGTTCTGCATTTTGTTTATGGTTGCTAATATATCTGAGAATAGTATAATGAGTCATGCGTGCTTCCATAAGGTATCCACCTATGGCTTGGAAACAAAAGAGCTCACTCGGTATAGGCGTATAGCGCTACAGAATGAAGACATAGTAAAAAGCCATTGAAAGGAGGCTGCTGGGAATCAGCCTCAGAGACAGGGTTCCAAATCAGGAGAGCCGTAGATGCACTGGTGTCACTGATGTCGTATAACGCATAGACTGCTTAAAGTGGCGTTGGGCAGGTCACGTCGCAAGACAGGACCACGAAAAGGATCGTTCAGTAGTGACTCATTTTGTCCAAGCGGAGAGCAGGGAGACCCTAACTGAGGTGGCTTGACGACATCAAGGGAACTACAGGCAGAAGATGGCTGAACACAGCAGCCGATAGAAAAGCATGGAGAAGATTGAAGGAGGGTTCCTCCCACTAAGAAAGGCTGAGGAACAAGAAGCACCCTAGTCACATAGAGCTTCTACGTCACAAAACCAATGAAACAGGAAAATGTTTAAACTCCAATCATATGATAGATTGTTATAAGTAAAGGTATATTACTTTTTCTCTCGTTTCCCTGCTCCAGTGTCCCGGAATCCTTTTGCGAACGGGTTGTTGTCGATCTTCAGTTGGGTGATCTGAAAGAAAATTTAAAAAATTAAGTCATGCTTTTTAGTAAGGTATTGTAAGCAGGGGAGAAGGACTAGGTATTTTTTTACAAATTATACAATTTAGATTCTTCTGAATTGCTAGTGTTTCAGGGCCAATCAGTTGCGTGCCTTAGCCCCCAAAGTGAAGGACCTTCATTCCTGTTGTGTCAAAAGGAATGACCATCTTCTATGCAGTGGTCCACCATCTCAGAGTACCCGACAGACCTCTAACTTTAACTGTAACTTTGTCGCCATTCCGCTAGGGGTGGCTAAAGCTTCCGCAGTTTTTCTCCATTTTTTCATATCCTTATACCTCTTTCAATTCATTCATAACGATTACCTTTTTCATACACTTGCTTCTCTTACATTCGCTTTGTTTCACAATTTCACCAATATGATCCCGGCATACTTTTTCGGTCTTCCCTTTCCTCTTTTCCCTTTCACATTCCTCATATTGGAGTGGGTGTATTACTGGAATTTAATCTGGAGACGAAGAGAATGATGTCCTGTTACCTTCTCGTTCTGGTACGCCGTGACAGCGATGAACTCCGTCTCCTTGAAGACGTACGTCCTGAAGGTGGAGTAGGGCAGCTTGAGGATGTCGTTGGCCCGCACCAGGTGGAAGCGCGGCTGGTACTTGTGCATCGAGTTCAGGATCGTCTGCAAACAATAGGAGAGGACCAAAAATTAGCCATATGATGACGAAAAATAACCCAAAATTACATTCAATGGAAATTCAAAGAATAAAGAAGTTATTGAAGATGAGATCAAGGTGTGATTCGCGTATCCATTAGTACACAATGTCAATTTGAAAATATTTAACATTTTTCTTAGCAGTTAAGCCTCACACATAGCAACCAATAAATAAATATTTATAAGCCTTTTTCCTAGAAACACAAATGTGTGTCTGCTTTGTGTCTTTTATGGAATTTTTTCCCATTTGTCCACTTAAAAAAACAAAAGGTTTTTTCAAAATTTTCTTCATTAACAATCCTTTATTTTCATCATCAAATTTTCTGTTTTATTAAAAAACAAAAATTGACACACAAAACAGACATAATTTGAGGTCAATTATGTATGGAGGTAGAGGCCCAGTGATGTCACATTCCCGTCAAATTAAGTGATTAATTAATAGTGCTTCATTCGTGAACTGGCCGTAATGTAATTATCCAATATGGCCGAATTACTTTAATGCCACCATTCCAATTAGCTGCCATCGAATTATCTTGTTTAGGACAAACGACAGTAATGTCACAATTATCGTCACAGCGGGAACCTCAATGTTAGAACTAAATCTCGTACGTTTTTTTTAACAGGAGTTCGATACCTAAAACGCTCGTGTTACAAAAAAAATCTTCCCATTTTTATGGCCTTTGGTTACTGAATGTATTACGAGACCATACCAATATATTGTTTGAGATTACTTCTCCAGTATGTGTCCAATAGGTGTCGATTGTTGTTGGCGTGTTATATCGACTCAACGAGTTTGAAATAAAATAAAGCTGGTTCCATTAACTTTCACCCTGTGTCAAGTGCTGGGAGTAATGATTGAATAATAAATTCAGTAAAATAATAAAAAATAATATAATATTATTAATTAACAATGTTGAAAACTGACGGTTTCTGGTCAGGCAATGTATGTAGATTAGTGAATTTTATTGCGTGAAAAAAGTACGATTTACCAGTAAGGTCTCTTGTATTCCATACTTGAGAGGGTTATCGAATGGACAAACGCCCGAGGATGACCACACCAAGAGTCCCTACAGGATATATTGGCAGATAAGTGTTCTGTTCGATTCCTTCTACGAGGAGCTCAAAATAATTGCCTTGGATAGGGAGCAATGACAAAAAAGATGGATGAACATTGCTGCAAACCTATCCTGGGGTTGAAACGTAAGAAGAAGGAGATGAGTATGTTTTGTAATTATTATTTGGCACAGAAACGATATAGTACTGTGATTGAAAAAAATGTAAATTGTTTTTTTTATTCCAAACAGGGGTAGTGGTCGTATTTCGGATCGTTCGAACACTGAGGTTCATCTACATGATTTTAGGCGATGGAACGGAAGGATATGGTTCATATTTGTCATGACATTTTGATATGAGACAGTTCATACAATTGGGGCTTCAGACGGTACTCGAAAAAATTACATCCAAATTGATGGTAGATGGACTAATAGGTAAGTATAATGCTATCATCATCATCATATTCATTATTGGCATGAAAATCAAAGGTGGGCTTAGGCCTCCTACAAAAAATTGCATCCCCAGATCCACTGGCTGCAAATAAATATTAATATTTAGGGTTCATTTTAAATGTACCCTATACTCATAAGCAGACATTCATAAGCAGACATTCATAAGTTTCGCTTACACATATCGCATGTGTAGTTACCTACTTACAATATAAAAAAAAACTGCTGGCCAAATTTCCCTCATACAGGGGTGGCATTGACTAAGTGAACTCTTTCTTACAGTATGGGATAAATTAAGGAAAACAATAAGAAATTGCGTTTTACAAGTTTTTAAGCACTAATGCTATAAAATAAATATATTCAAAAAGCTATACATCAATTAAAACTTAATTTATTAAATTATAAGGCCTATCCGCCAACATTACAGATCAACCGCTATTTTTCCTGTCCTTGCATTCTTCTTTAATTTCAAAGAGTTTATTTTTCTTTCAAGCTCTCATTTCATTATGACTCGAGAGTCTAGAATCTAGACTCTAGATTCTCTTGCTTTAACAAACATGACATTTGCAATTTTTTGTGTTTCCACATACATATTTCTCATTGTAAGTTTACAAAAATAACCTAGGTTGTCGCCTTTGGTTGCATACGACTCAAGTATGTTTAAACTCACCCTTAACGGGCATTAGGGGAGGTATTACTTAATTTCAGTGTAAAATTACACGAACTGAAGAAAAGCGGAGTATGGAACGTGCTGTAAGAATTATAACCGGCTATATGTTACAGCCACACAGGCAGACACACGCGATCCATGTAATGAAATTGGAAAATTGGTGCAATTCCACTAATTTTCAGGAAAAAACAAATTACCAAGTTTTATTTGTGAGAAAATTTTATTTCACTTTTTTTACGTACCTACCCACATTTTATTACCTACATCCATCTGAAAATTTTCAAGCTATTGAAATTTTTTCATTTTTTTATTTTACAAAAAAAACGTGAAGATAAATGCTATTCACCTAGTTTTGTATTTTATATGTACTGTAAAAAAAACCACGATCTAAGTTGCAAAGATGCGTCTTCAGGAACAAAAAATATAGAAAAAATTATTACTTTGTAAAAATAGACGATAAATACAAAATAACATTTCAAATTTGAAAGCCTAAGCTTTAGTCGCCGACATTGCAGATTAACTACCATTTTTTTTCGGTCCTATGCATAGGTACCAATTTATTTCATTTTTTACAGAGTAAAAAAATAAAAATATTTAACCTGGGATATTTTTTAAACGAAACAGATATGTACCAATTTATTTCATTTTTTACAGAGTAAAAAAATAAAAATTATTTAACCTGGGATATTTTTTAAACGAAACAGACTTACAATCGCTATAGATATGGCATTCCCTTATTTTAGCGTTACATAAATAGGTATTAGAACATAGCTGTTTTGCGCTCCTTCGTGAAAGTAAGACACAGTTTTCCATCGTCCACTTGCATAATTCATGTCGGAAGGGGGACGCGCTGACCCGTGGTTACATAGCCAAGCCTGTAATTTCGGCCTGGTCGCTGACAGCACAGTTAATGTCCCAGCCATTACAGAGCTGCCTCTATACTATGCCCCATCATTTAAAGCTGCTATGCGCGAGTAAAAGGTTAGTGGCAAGTAGCAAGTTGCAAGTGGCAAGTCATCCTGATTTGCAGGAAAACCCGGGGTGAGTCTTGGTCTCCTTGACCAGCCGCAGCCACTGCTGCCGGTACAACACATTCTTCATTTTTCTACCCAACACCAGCCACTGTAATCTGGGTCTTCCCACTCTCTTCCAGTCCTGCATCCCTTTGGGTCCGTAATTTTATTGAATTTTCCAGGCTACGATGGTCCATTCGATGGATGCGACCAAATCAATGCAGTCTGCTATCGTCGTAGTTTTTGTAATCTAAGTTTTCATCATTATGCACAAAAACCTATGGTGGATATTAGCCTCATTGATTAACTGCTTGTTCAACGCCTTCCTCATCTAATCCCATACTCCTAATGACAAGTCTACCACCCCTCTGTCTAGTCACCTTAATCTGGGTCTTCCCACTGCCCTGCGCTCCTTTGGGTTCGTCATCAAAACCATCTTTTCCGGCTCCGATGGATCATTTGCTGCATGTGGCACGTTGGCAAAAATGAACAAAGTTTTTACAGCATGGCCGGTCAGCGTTATATCAACCTATCACTCAAGGAACACTAAATTTTCGGGAAGTAAAAAAAAACTTGAAATCCAATATAATTGATTGAAGATTGGTTAAAAGTTGAGTCAAATAGAAAACTTAAAATTGGTTGAATGGTTGCAGAAAGTTGATTGACTAAACTTCTTAACTAAAATTCCTAGTGTGAACAGTGGCTCAGACATTTATTTTAGCTCATTTTTTCTTAGAAACAAATAATGCTTTACAATGTACCTAGATGAATTAAATAATATGATGTATGATTAAATCTAACCCTTCTGCCTTTC
Organism: Agapetus fuscipes; assembly: GCA_951799405.1. Lineage (NCBI taxonomy): Eukaryota > Metazoa > Arthropoda > Insecta > Trichoptera > Glossosomatidae > Agapetus > Agapetus fuscipes. The sequence continues at coordinate 9,796,710 of OX637344.1, forward strand.
TTCTTTAGATTATCCACCCAGAACAGTGATGACAGCGTACTTGATCGGAGACTTTTAAATGGGGATTATTTTTTACCCTCAAATTATCTCCTTTTAAAATAGACTTGCATTTTACCAACCTACCAATCAAATACTTCATACTTGTTATAAACTTACAATTTGCAAGCTTATCAATTTTTGTAATATTCGAATATCTTTTTTATCCATCTGAAAAGTACACAGATAGATTTTGCATTTTTCAATGAATGCTACAATTTATTCGATTTTTTATGTATTAAGTATGTAGGTACTTATAGTATCCAGCGTGTTTCACTACGCCATTTGTGCGTGAAAATATTTTTTACACAGAGAAGCTAGTAGGTAGGCTACAACAATTTTTTTGTTTGCAATTTTCCTCTACTTATAGGTTTCCTCTACTTATAGGCTGACCACCCATAGATACTGTAAAAATGGTTCACTTTGCCAATGTCACCCCTGTTTCAGGGAAGGTGCTGCAAAAGTTGCAGGGCTTATGTTCATTTGAGATTTGAATTTTACTTGTACGTACACCTGCGGCACTCGTAAGCGCGAACTTCCATGTGTCTGCTTGCGTGCAATTTATTTAATTTTAATATTGTTGAATGTATCTTTCCAACTTATATTATAGATTATAGACTGCGATCGACATCAAAGTTCACATGACCCATCTAGAGGGAAATTTATACGTTTTTTGAAAATTTGATCTAAATCTTTTTAGCGGTTTATCCAGGTACCTACAGGGAACATTGATTTCAGTCGATACATTTTTTTTGTACAAAGATAACGTTTCTCTGTATATTTTATACAAAAAGTCATGACCTTTTGATATTCAAAAAAATCTAAATTATACGAGATAATTATTTTCTAAGAATGTTTATACAAAAGATAAAATATATCTGGATATTTTAAATTCAATAATTTCTTTGAAAAAATCGCAAAGATGAAAGAAATCTCTTTTTGCATACTGGCATACTTAATCTTAATTTCTTGGGGTCAGAGGTTTTCAAAATATTATTTTTATAAATAAATTCTAAGATCTAATGAATGAATTCCTTATTTCAAAGTATTACTATTTAGATAAAATGAAATAATTAATTCTTCTTAGTTTGTAATAATTTTGATAACATTTATAGTTTCTCGGTAAAGTAAATTTATAATTTCTGTTACAATTTTCTATAAATATGATAATATTGGGATGATTTATTTGGTGAGCGCTGTTTTTGTGTAAGTCATACCTCAACAGCCCTCTGAGAGCTTGGTCGTCGCTATAGAAAGCGCCAATTCTCAAACAATACCCAATTGCTGTAAGGTTTGATGGACCTTTTGTGACTGGTCTTTGGTAAAGGTACATATCGCACGTTTAATCATAAAGAGAAATAACTTAAAAAATTTGGAAAATCGAGATTTTGTAATAAAACAAAAAAACAATGCGAGAAGAATAGATAGAATGCGACAGCCGTTCAATTTGGACGAATATGACCGACATAAAGCATCGGTCACTTTTTTCATCCCATACAAGTTGTACTGGTTGTCTGAACTTCAAACGTGATTTCCCAACATTCTTATTTTTCGGGTTATTGCTCTTTATGATTAAGCGTGCGATATATGAACTTCTCAACCCAGCGAAGGGCATATTTGAGAATATAAATAGATTATTTTTTTGTGCTCCGCCAGGAATCGAACCCACGGCCAGTGGACTACGGACAGGAAATGCCATAAGAACCGAGAACCTACCATTTTTGTTGATTTCAATTCATCTATTATAATCTAATCTAGAATAATCTAAGTTGCAAAGAACTACTAACATTTAAAATTCACATTAAATGCATGCCTACAAACAGACACTTGTAAGTTCGCGCTTACAAATGCTGAATATGTACTTACATATTAAAATCTGAACCTCAAATGAACATAAACCATGCACGTTTTGCCGACCTTCCCTCAAACAGGGGTGACATTGGCAAAGTGAACCATTTTGTACAGCATGGGTGGTCAGGCGCATACCAACCTATAAGTCAAGGTGTGATGTGTAGTTCATTAAAATACATAAGAAAATGAATTATTAATTGACAATATTAATACAGAAACACTTTCCAGAAACATTTACTGAAACGTTTTTGGCAAGGCAAAAATAAATTGGTAAACCGCATTCCTCCGCACAAATTTATTTAAAGAAAAAACAGTAAGTATCTATGTATTTTCAAACGTTGATTTTTCTTAGAACAATCGTCATATTTCTGTACATTTGTATGTAGATATGTATTACAAATTAAACATTTAAAGATATTTATTTGAGATATTGTGAACGCTATAAATGAATGTCTCTCAGATATTGTTTCACATTTGTCGGATATTTTGTCGGCCCCCTTTGATGTTGCAATCGCACACATTTCGCGATTGCCAGTGCAAAAAAAAAAAATGGCGGCGAATTTAACCGGAACTGATATCGCGGCTCTCTTTGAAGCTACGGACTGAGGGAAGAGATGAGACAAGGCTGAGTAAACCATGCCGGTACTGAGATAACTAGAAGAAAATACGTTGAACTTCGCAGCTAGAAATGAATCTGAACTGGGAGGTAAATGTAAAGATGGGTTGTCAATTCTTGATCCAGTAATAATATGACACTTATCGTCCCCCCAGTGCTTGTTTGGCTTATCTACCATTTGATTCAAAGATGACCTATAGGTACATTAAATTTTCTTATGAATCGCATTTACCTACACAATCTGAGCTAAGAAAAAAACGCAGAACACTATAGTGTGAGAGTTGTTGTAAATATTTAAAAAATCAATTTCCCGCATTCATTAGACACATTGGTCCAGTACCTACACATGCAAACATTGCTATTGGGAAATTAAATCTGTTGGAGATAAGACAAACAAACACTAAGGTGACAATATTATGTCAGAGACGTGCATAGTATTTCAAGCATGGGTATGCAACCACATGGATTCTGAATTGTAGTTTTAGGCTTACAAGGCCGGCGGTTAACACTGGAGAGTTGCTTTCCGGTATCTTTAAGTATATACCCAGAGTACCTTTAAAACATTAAATATATACACTTCTCTCTACCGCGTAAATCGATATTGTATATGAAAACTACATCATTCACAGAGAGAACTCTCGTATTTTCCATACATTTTTGTTTACGCGATCGAGAGGAGTTTATGAAAATGTTTTATGCTATGGGTGATGTTGCTGCAGTCTATAAGAGGTGGAGTTTCCGGACGTTTCACTGCGATGGACATCATCAGCGTGATGAATAGATATGTGAACGCAAAGTGTAAAACCAAGCGCGTTCTACCAAAAGTCTATAAAATAAATCAATATTTCAGTTTCCCCATATTATTTGATAAAACTTTATGCTTGAGTATAGAATAGATGTAATGTTTAGGAATTGTGTTGTGTGAAATACTGTGGTCGCTATCTGTATATAACATTTGTTTTACAGCCCCCGGCTTTGGTTTTGTTTTTGGGGCCCCTGGCAGTGGTCGTTTTTAAGGCCCCGATTGAGTGGTTTCGCCCAGTTAGCGCCGCCGCTGGGGGACCACCTCTGAGGCCCATTTGCATACTAATTTGTTGAAAAAAAGGCCCCAACGACCGAGGCCCCGGGCGCTCTCTAACAAACAAGCGTTCTTAACGATTCCCTCCGCTTTGGTTATTGATTAAGGCGTACGAGGCAGGGTTACCACTCGCCTACTCAAATTTAAAACGGTTAATGAAATGTTAAGTAAACAAAAATATATTAATGATTCACTCTGACAGCCATTACACACTACACGTATTCTGTCACTATTCTACACGGTTTGTTCAAGTTTTCACCGGGTCGGAAGTCAGTAGTGCATGGACAATGCCCATTGAACATGTATGAAAGCTTTCACACAGTTTGTCCGTCAATTTATTAACAATCCAAGCAGAATCCGTTGTGTCTGAAATAGCCCTTACCTTTACTGAGAAAATAAGAGTAAATAAGAATAAGAGAAGCACGGGAAGCCCCCGAAAATATGGGTTGATGACATTGTCAAACACTGAGAAAAGTAGACATCTAAATTCCTTGATACTGTTGTGTAAATAGGCAATGTAAATATTGAAATAGGTATAGGTATTAGTTATAGGAATTTATTATTGTATTGGTGGGTAGGATTGATAATTGTGTGTAAATAGAGAAGTCTCGAGACTTAGTACTTCGAGAAGCTTCGAGCAAAAAGTGTTCCGGAGTGTTCTACTTTCACAGTATAAAAGGGTGCAAGTTGCTTGTGTCAGTCTCTTCTGTGAACTCCACCAATACAATAAGGGGCCGTCCATATATTACGTCATTCGAATTAAGGGGGGGGGAGTCTGGTCTGCGGATGATGGCAAATGACGAACGAGTACCAAAAGTGACGTCGTTCTTGTAAATACCAATTTCTAAAAAATATACATAATATTATGTAAGATATATAACATTATTAGTTATTAAGCTCATCCATTATTACAGCAAGAGGGGGGAGCGGTCATTAGATAATGACTATTGGATGATTGTAGGGGGGGGGGGGGTCGAAAATCGGCAAAAATCGATGACGTAATTTATGGACGGTCCCTAAACAAATTCGACCAGTGAACTAAAACCAATGTAATTAAATAAATCCAAGTGTTAAAATAAATTATAAAAATAAATTAAGTGCAAATAAATATTCAGAAAGAAGACAAGTGTGTTTTAATTTAGAGACATTTCGAACCAAAAACACTACAATACATAGCATCAAAACGCAAGACAGCTAAACGTACAATTTAACTAGTACTTACTTCGTTATTTCTGAAATGATCGCGTGTTGCGATTTGAAGCTATTTATTTTCACGGGTAAGGGAGTCAGCTTTAGATGCGCCAACCACTTAACTTGAAGTGGTGGTTATTTGCCGATATTTTTTTGTTTGGGTTTGAAATAAACACCAAAACGGTAAATCGTTTCTGAGACACTTGGTGGGAATCGAACCCAAGTTCTCAACATGAAATTCATGCGAGCAATCTACCAACTAAGTTGTCAGTTTCATTTGATAATCATCTAATGCTGACCTTTTCTGGAATCGTTGCGTCTTTATGGTTTACCGAATTGTGGATTCGTGGCAACCCTGTTTTAGAAACCTGATTGAAATATTCTCCATGGACTAATTACAGAATGATTTCTTACTCGGGCGATGTTTTTGTTTCTCTACAAATACCGGCAGGGTGTTCTAGTCTATACCTACCAGCCGTTCCCAAAGTTACACTACCGATTTTTCTCAGTTTTAAAATAAAATATGATAAGTTAGTCCGTGGTCCATTTCGTAATCGAAAGGTTCAAAAGTGCTCGAGTCTATGAAAACAATGAAGAAAACCCAACTACGGATTATTCCCGATGTGATCGCATCAGGCGAGTGAAACCTGTTTATTTTTACACGTAAGGGAGCTGGTCTTGCGCCATACACTTCGCTAGAAATCGAGGCTTATCTGCTGGTTCTCATTTTTAATAAACTGGCTGAATAAACCTATTCCAGATTTTGGGTTTGGGTTTGACATGAACACCGAAACGGAAAAATCATTTCTGATCCCCTTAGTGGGGATCGAACCCTTACCCTTCTGGCATTGAACGCAAGTAAACTACCAACTGAGCTATCAAAGGGACGAATGAAAAAAATAAAAAAATTGCGTTCCATGAGATGTAAATATAAATAATAATAAAATTAGGAAAATGCCTACGAGGCAAACAAGTTTTGGATCTTCAGGTCTGTATTTTATAGACTGTAGGCTTTTTAGATGCCCGCCCAATCTAGTTAGACCTCTAATAGACCTGCCCAAATATTTTATGGACCTCTATGGTTTTATTGATGGCCCGTATTTATATTTAGGCGAAATAAAGCACTTGCGGTGGAGATTCTGTAACGTTTGGTGCCTAATTAGGCATCAAATGTTTTATATCACTGTTTTTTTTTTTTAATGGTCCATAGTCTAGTGGTTAACGCTGCGGGCGCGTAATTTGAAATGCGTGGGTTCACAAAAAAAACATCAGTCTTTACCAAAAACTGGTCAACAATAGTCTTAGTAGGTACATAAGAAACGTATTAATTTATGAAATTTCATGATGCTTACTGATTGTCTATGTGACTATGTGAATGTCACTCCTGTTCGAGGAAATGCGGCAAAAGTTGTATTTACCTTTGGATTCCTACCTATTCAACTCGGCGGTTCAGATTATCTTTTGAACGTAGTATGTGTAATTATACGTTAACAAGCTTGTGTGTATGTGTACGAGAAGAGAGGTTACAGGTCTGCAACTTAGATATAATCAGTAGAAGTACCTAATGTAAAAATGTAAATAATAATGTAAGCATACCAAGCCAACTAAACCTTTTCTACTTGGCGCTAGATGGCAGTACGACGCAAGAAAGCTACAAAGAGAATTTTAACTATGGTTCGTGTCTTGGCTAAAAATAAAAATAAACTTTTTGTTTAAAAATTACAAGAAAATGACAAATTGAAGTACAACAAAATAAGTTCATTAAATTTTTTTTTTCTTTTTGATTTCTTCAAGCTCAATAATTTACAAATAAAACAGATTTTTGCTATCGGAAAAGATACTTCTAAAGTTTTGGGTAAAACCAAATTCAGAATAAAATTATATTTTTTTACTTTTGAAATAACGCATTAGAAATTAATTTAACGTAATGATTTTAAGCATAATTTTAACTAGGAATCTATTTTTAATTACAAAATTAAAATTATGTCTTACCATAATAATAACGTATCTGAATGGAATACATTTTTAGGGTAAGGAAGAGAAATGAAAAATGGAAAAAAAATCATATTATAATATTTTTTTATATTTGTATGTGATTATTTTGTACACTTATGTACAAGCCCTGCTTGATAGGTAGGTACTGGATACAATGAAAAGTTAAGACAAAAGAAAAGAGACGGAAGCTCAGCGGTAATTGGGAATCGCATTAGTGCGAGGGGGACGCACGCTAATCAGTGCATTCGCCTGTAAGCGGTAGGTAAACTCTAATTAAAAAATATATTGAAAGGGAGCACTGCATTTTGCAGGTGTATTCAATGCTTTTTGAAAATATATTCAAATGTATTATTTTTGTTACCATTACATAACTAAGTTTCCGATCTATAATCTAAGTTACAAAGAATCATTGCCATTTAAATCTCTCCACAAGCAGACATATGTATGTAGGTTCACACATTCACATGTTAAATGTGTACAAAATAAACTAATCCTCACATGAAAATGTCTCACAAAAATTGGGCTTTGGCTAATGGACTAATCCGAAGTTAGATTTTGTCTCCGCGAGAAAACATAATAAGTCTGTGTGACTAGAGTCCTTAGCAATCAATTCCACAATAATAATTTTACTTTTTCTTAGCAACCCGACCGAGGTATGCCATATTTTGCTACCTTTGGATTTTGTGAGGAAATAAAATTAACAGCGAAAATACATTTGGTGGAGTGAATTAATCAATGGAAGAATTACGATATGGATAAAAAACATTGTAAATTTGTACAAGAATTGAGCTTTTTACAATATAGTCAATCATTTATAATTTTGTCACGTCTTCGCTGATTTTAATTTTAATTTTTACTTCAATGCACATTAAAAAATTAAATAGTTTAATTTTTGAGTAGGTGTCAACTATCAATATTCAAGCTTCATATTATGTACCTAAACTCCGAATGACGGAACCGATTTTACATTATAGATATTATGTGGTCGGGCTCTTGCCAACGTAAATAATTAAAACAGACTCATTAATTTTAATAAACACATTTCAAGGAGGCAACATCATTCTTTATTAGTTTAAGATATTTACGATACCATTAAATCGATATTAAAAATTTGGTACATATATTTTTGTAAAAATAAAAATAAAGTACGGCAGTTGCGAGGCCCTGCAAATTGCATCAAGTGAGCGAGCAGACCAGCATCACATTATTATGATTATCACACGAAATACCGTCGCACCGCTCCAACACGCTGTAAATCAGCGTGAGGGAGAGAGATGCACGCATATTGTTTTTGCTCGTTTTTAAATCGGCTCCGAGATGTCGCGCCTCGCTGCGTCCTTTTCGCACTCGCACAGTCTTGCGCGAGATGAAGTGTTGCCGTTTCACGTGTGAGAGAGGGGGGAAAAATTATGTGGTGAGACCATAAAGTGGATTATCCTATAAAATGTATCGGAAACCGAGTCGTACGAATATTAAAGCATTTTTTATTTGTTTTTTTTTTATTTGAGTGGATTGCTAGACTTAGTATTTTTAATTAAAAAAAAAACAACAACGCTTAGATGCTTTTCACAACTGTAAGAAAAGTAACTAATATTTTTTTCAATAAACGTAAGAAACTGCTTGTTATTTTTTTAATTTTCTGTAGGTATCAAAATGTTTAGGCTTGTTAAGTATTGTTATGTAAATATGCAATATAAATATTAAAATAAGTATAGGTATTAGTTATAGCTATGTAATAGGAATTCTTTATTGTATTGGTGGGTAGAATTGATGATTGTAAATAGAGAAGTCACTAGATTACTTTAATTATGTATGGGCTTCGAGAACAGTCTAGCAAAAGTGTGTTCTCGACAGTTCCATCTTCTTAGTATAAAAAGGGTGCAAATTGCTTGCACTAGGCAGTTGGTCTTCAAGCTCTAACAAATACAGTCTTATCTGTGAGCTCCCATACTATAAACGAATTCGACCAGTGAACTCAAACCAAGTGTAAAAATAAATAAGTAAAAAGAAGAGTAGTGTTTTATTTGAAAGTATCCGAACCAAAAATCGTAACAGTATTTTTCTATCAAATGTAACTGTTGTCAATTTTCAAATTTCTTTGTACCGAAACTTTTAAATATTTGGGTAAGCAAGTAGGACTATATTTTTTCAATGTATTTAGGTAAATATATGTAGGTACGCAGCAGGGGTGAGTACTGTGTATGGCCATATAAAGGTATATAAGTACATAAAAAGTGAAACCACCAAGACAAAATATGTATTTAAACTTAAAATTTCCAGTTTAATTTGTTAAAATGTTGAAACTTGAATTAATTTCTCATGTCTTAGTTTAAGGGCAAAGCAAAAATATTAGATTCTGAAACGTATTTGCCCCAACTCGTTTCAAGAACCTGATTTATTTTACCTATCAAAAAACCTTAGAATATTTTGTCTTGTTTTAAGAATACCTACTTGTACGAAATGACGGATAATGAGGTTCCCCTTTATTGGCGGGAGGACGGCGAGACTTGGAGGACATTTTATATTTCTCTACATAATATTATTATTATTATTTATTTATTTATTATGCAGTTTTTTTTCAACTGAATTATGATCCACATAATTCAATAATGCGTCGTCAAAAATTTGGCCACATGAATTTAAAACGGCCCGGCCTGCATTTTGATGGGCCCGTCATACCGTGTGATATTAGCCAATTTTAAACTGTTGCTGTACCTCCGTCATATTTTCCCAAAGGGTGGCCAAAGCCTTTGTAGTAGAACCACATCCGTTTACTTACGTAGGTAGATACTAAGTACAAATATTATTCTGTTTTCATACGCATGTAGTTACCTACTACTAGGTACCTAGTCAAGGAACATACCTACCTAACTACCTAGAGGTTAGTCTGTAAAAAATGGTTACTTTACTTCACCAATGACACCAATGTTTCAGTGAAGGGCGGCAAAAGTTGAAGGTTTTATTTGAGCTTTGAAGGTAAAGGCATAATATGCAGTATGTTCTGGGCATGAATTAAATGTGAATCTGAAATGTAGAAACCTGCAACTTTGATTGTCAGTAGGTAGATTAAATTATTATAGATGTAGGTATCCTACAAGGTAAATATGAGACTGACCTCGCACGCTGTAAAAAAAGTTCAGTTTGCTTATTTATAGGTATAAAGGCGCTGTTTTTGTGTAAATCACACCTCAAGAGCCTTCTAAATGCCTGCTCTACGCAAGTAAGCGCCAATTTTGTAAGCAAGACCCTCTGGTAAACAACCTCAAATGATTTAACTAGTTTTTTTTTAATGAAAGTTTTATGTTCTCATGGAGTGGCCACCTATTTAGTTTTACAAATATTGACTCGGAGAGTGTCGCCGGTGCTTGGCGGAGAATATGAAACCAAAAGAGCGGTCAAGAGCCGACAAAGAGCGGGGCAAACAAAAGAGCGGAGCAAACAAGAGGGGCACGAACAAAGAGCAAACACTGCACAACACTAGTGTGGACTGGGCAGCGCCTAGTCATAGTGGACATAGGGATGGGACAAAATGTACAAGATATTCATTGTTTAAATTAATTAATTAAATATGGAAAAACAAGAATCTGGGAATTGGCAATACGATAGATGCAAATATATAAAACAATGGAAAAAAAACCTATTGTGACATATACGGTGTAGAAGCTAGAGCAGACACGAGAAGAACCAACGGACAACTCAGAACATCGGAAATGAAAGTTCTTAGAATGATCACAGGCAGAACATAGCGAGATCGAATTCGCAATGACCACATACGAAAGGCATGTGAAATAGAAGACATAGTGAGATGGAGCAGATCCAAGAGGGGATTTTGGAGAGATCATGTCTCCAGAATGAGTCATGAAAGACTCGCACACATCGTAGCTAATGAGATGCAAAAAATATGGATCTTAAATGTTAATTTATCTTTGCAACATAGATACTTGATTATAGAGAAGATGTAGAAGGCGAATTTGTTTCATTTATCGTGAAATAATTCAAAATAATTTTTAGGGCAACCAAAAAATTATCAAGTTCCATTTTAACACCACTAGGTACCTACTCCAAGTATAAATATTGCCTATATGGACTAATCTCGATCGCGTAAATAAAAAATATATGAAACTAAATAACTCACTAGAAGTGCGATCGAATTGTTTATAGATACATTTTAGATTTACGCAATCGAAGGGAGCTTGTATAAAAGTTTTTATACTCAAGATATACAGGATCTAACACATTTAATATAATATATATTTTGGAAGTCGGATCCACTATTAAAACAACCACATCCGTCAGTGGTTTGTACGAGTCAAGGGCATTTTTCAGAACTCCTACTAAAAAAACATTACTTGACCAAAAAATAATCTAAATATATAGAAATTTAAACGCTCAATAGACTCTCTGTTTCAGTTTCCGTAATTTTTTTGGTAAGCGCTATGGTTGGGTAAGCTTAGTACTTGGGGAAGGTATAGAAAAAAATATGGCCGCTCGCGAATAAATTACTGTAATTTTATTAGAAGTAATTGCCGGGTGGGCGACAGGGAACAATGGCTCGTAATTCGTATGGGGCTAATGGTCATATTCGCCTGTCGGCTAGGTGATTTTGTCATGGGAAACGACTTCAATGTGTCTACACGAGTGTCGGCCATCTTGATTGCAAGATGCGAGCGTGACGTATCTCGGAAAATAATGGATTAAAATTATCAGAAAATTTCTTGATAAACAATTATCTTCAGGTTTCTTTTTATGAATGTTCTTACAAAGTAAACCACAAGAAAAATTGTCTTATAAGAATTTGGTTCACTTTTACCAACGCCGTACCGTTTCAGGAAGGCGGCAGGAGTTGCATGAAAGGTTTATGTGAAGTTTGGTTTATTTTGTAAGTTAACATGCCCCATGTATGAGCGCGAGCTTACCCGTGTCTGCTTGTGGGTGTACATTAAATATTTTAATTTTTTAATGCCAATATATTATGTTGACAACTTTGTTAATAGATTACCTACAGATTAGAAGACGGCTTCGTACTCTTAAATAACTGTGTTCCTTCGATATGTTTTTTTTAAATACCTACATATAAGGTCTTAGTAAGTAGGTATCTACGTCAAGCGTGAAATCATGAAAAAAAATCTTGTGTTATTTGACTACTTATCAAAACTATTAAGTGAAAAAAAAACCTGAAAAATGTCGCCACAAGAAAGATAATTAAAAAGAACATGTTTGTTTCACATTTTTTTGATGCAACAATATAAGGAAAAAGCATACATAGTAGGTAGGTACCTACACATCTCTCGTACATTATTCTATTCACGAAATGGTGGGGGATTTACGCGATGTTTTATACTAGGCGAGCTTTAGCATTTCTCATGTTATACAAAATACAGTTTTATTTTGCATACTTTATAGATTTTCCTACATCAGTGTACAACCAATGTTTATGCAAATTTTCATAAAAAACATAGTTAAGGCTTGAATTCATATGATAATCAATTTACTTATGAATTAACGAGGTAGTAGCTATACATGATCCTGCCATACAATGTTTACAAACATATTCAGGGCAAGATTCTACTCAATTGTTTTGCAAACAAGGAGATTTGTTTTCCCATAGGTGCACTGAGAAAAATCATACACAAATGGTCACCTTACTGCTTGTTTGCCTTATCTCCAACAGAGGTAATTTCGCAAAAGCAATGTTTGTATGTGTACTGGACCAATGCGCACTGCAAATTGGTTTTGAAAATATGAAAAACGACTCTCACATAATCGTAATTTTAATTTTTTTTTAGCTCAGATTGTGTAGAATGTTACCTACCATTTGATTTAAAAACTGGGGGACGAAGATGTTAATATCTTGATCTTTCTCTATTAAATTATTTTTAAAGAGAATGTCTCATGAATCATGGAATAATAATAAAAACAAAGACGATATTAATTATAGTGCCTTTTTGTGATAAATCACTGCAAGGGCACTATTCAACTGTAACGTAGGTACTTGCACTCTCTACAGCTCTACGCTCATGTCATGAGCCTCATGAAGTAAGGCATTTCACAGCACAGGGCCGGCCATGCACAAGGCACGATAAAATACATTGTTGTACTTTACAAGGAACAAGAGAATTTAATTATTTTTGTCTAGAAATTGATAAATAATTTGAGTTATGGCACTGTTGTTGTTAATGAAACACTTCACACAATTTACTAGCGAAATAAGATTTGTCAGTTAACTAAGTGCGTTCATACACAGTTAGTAAAGTAGGTACCTACTTATATAAGTACTAATTGTATGTGATGTTGCACTTGGAAATGTACTTATCTAAGTACCTATTATATATATGGCGGGAAGCCGGTTCATTTGAAATCAAGTTTGTGATGGCTGGGTTGTACTTGTGAAGTGTTGAGCGGTAAAAAACACAAAATCTGTTTGGTAGAGTGACACTTGTTTGCCTGTGAGGAAGGACCGCGCCTGTACAAGCAGGGCTACCAACCGCATATTCAATCTGAGTTTCTTTTCCAGTATTCCTTGCTTTTAAGTTGGTATGAGTACTGTAAAATTAGTTCACTTTTTTGGAACTGACATTGCATTTATCAAGTCATCTACATCTTCTAAATTCAGTGCCTAGCTGTGACATCAGCTGTCTCTGTTTGAATTATTAAAAGGAGGACACATCCATGACTTGCTTCAAATCCTGAAAATATGAAGTTCTCGGGAGACGTCTTGTACGTCTTCAATGGATTTTTCCTTCAAACATGTACCTTGAAAAGGTGCTTTGTCGAAGCGAGTATCCTATAAACTTTTTTCCACTTCAAAATGTGAACTATAAGCTCACTTCTTCCTTCTACTTCCCGGAACACCTTTTACTTGGATTTTTTTTTCGACCCATGATCTTTAGCTCATCGTCTTCCAAACTCACATTTCCGACGCCTCTAAAAGATCCTTTTCGTATTTCTGGATGTTCCAGATTTTACAGCGGTAGATACAACGAAATTCACGATGGATCTACCGGCCTCCTAAATACGCTATAGAGTCAATGTGTGTATGTTTGAGTGAAGTGAGTGGGGGGTGTAATGTGTATTTTTTTGCTAGTTATCTTAAATTCATCACTCACCTCCAGAGAAAAATTCAGAGTCATAATAAAAGAAGAGCTTGTATGAAGAAGGTTATGACTCTGGAGGAAATGAAAGAAGTATGCAAGGATAGAAAGAAATGGCGGTTGATCTGTGATGTTGGCGGCTAGGGTTTGAAAGTGAAATTGGTTTTATGATTTAGTTTTTTATGTCCATGTATATATTGTTATTTATTGATTTAAAAAAAAAATGTAATTTTTCATGTATGTTCCTTGACTTATAGGTTGTTATGCGGCTGACCACCCATACTGTAAAAAATTGGTTCACTTTGCCAATGTCACCCCTGTTTCAGGGAAGGACGGCAAGAGTTGCAAGGCTTATGTTCATTTGAGATTGGGTTTTTATATTGTAGGTCCACATGCGGTATGTGTTAGCGCGAAATTATACATATCTGCTTGTGGGAATGCATTTAATATAAATCTTAAATGACATATATCTTTGCAGCTTAGATTAGATTAGATTAGACCTAGCGGCTACCTAAATACGGTAGGTATAGAATCTATGCCCCACGTTACTGTACCTGTACATGGTAGTACACAGGAACTGTTTGTCTGCTGGGTAAACAAGGCAGCGTCACGCGGCTTCCCTGAGCAGACCGGCAGTACAGTCACTGCAGAACAGTCACAAAGCTACCGCTCTGTTGACTGTTAGCGCCCCGTGTTTGGCTAGTGTCTACTCGACTGTTAAAAGCCATTTATAGGTAAATACTAGACTACGAAATGAGCTGGCTAAAAAAACTGAGAGAATAAATTGTACAGGTAACTGCACTCGACTTATTATAATCCATCCATCTTATATATCGCCAACTTAAAGCTCAAAGTGAATAAGTGCTGATTCATTGATTTGAAAAATCGTGAATGAAACATTTTAGTGGGTGTAAATCCTCATAGTAAGTGAACTAATAACAAAGAAGTGCTCATGAAAAACTTCTTAACTATATGGTTTTCTCACTTTTGTAGTGTTTTCTCTCGTAGGAAATAGGAAATAATGTGCATTTATCAGAGGAGCCCATGTGAGCTTAATATGTCGTTTATTCAGTTTTACCTTTAAGGCGTCGATATAATCTAAGTTGCAGAGGTATATTGACATTTAAGGCTCATATTTAATATACGCCCCCAAGCAGACACCACTAATGTCTCTGAAAGCCCAATCACCGTACGGATGGATGGACTTTTATAGTGTTATTCACAATAATTAATCCTGCGATTATCCAAGGATTTTTTTTTTGAACAGATTTTAGGCAGCGGATGAGCCTTAGATATTTTGTTGCTAATTTTGAATTATGAAATAAAATGATCACTCCGTAAATGCACACAATTAAGAAAATATTTTGTTATGTGAATAACATCGTTCAAGTCGGAAATAGAACTTCTGCCTTCGGATTATGACACCGAACCGTTAACCACTAATGTACGTATTAGTACCTACATATAAAAAATACAATGTTTTCAATATATTAGTAAGTAAGTAAGTAATTAGGACCTCATTAGTCAGGCATTTTTAAATGTTTTTATTTTTAAATTGGGGCGCAGACAAGATGGCTTAATTTTTAATAAAAAAAACTACATTAACATTATCGCTAATCATCTCATTAACAACTACAAAGCCTAATTAATTATTAATCATTGGATAACTAGCGAAGTCGTTAAAAATAGGGGTTCCATACACAACCCTAGTAATAAAAAAAACGCTTCATATTATGTAGTCTAATTTACAGGGATGAGCAAAGCATTTCAAACATAGGTAGGCAACCATAAAGATTTGTTCCGGTTCCTGAATTAGGTATCGATGATGATCATGAGTGAAAGATTTCTATAAAGCGCCGTTTCGTAATATCATATTTTAGTTATTTGTAAAAAAAACTGTGTAAGTATCTCAAGTATGAAGCATTGCGTAAACTCCCCTGAATTGCGTAAATCGAATAAAAATATGAACTAAATCACTCATTAGGAGTGCAATTTATTTTATACGTTTTTGAATTACGCGATTGAGAGCAAATTAGGTAGGTATATCTTCTATACTCGTGGTAGGTACTTAAAAACTAGACATTAATAGATAATTAAGTGATTTTTAGAGGTCTTATGAAACTGAACAATATTTCAGATAAGTTAAAAATCTACTCCAGGATTTTTTTCTGTGATTGATACGGTAGGTACGGCAACAACTAGTTGCCTTATTCGAGGTTTCGCTAGTGCTTATAGAAATATCCTTCAAATAAAAATATATTTACTGCGAAAGTGAGTCATCGAGAATTTCAATTTTGTCGAGCAAATGGAAAGCAGCCTCTACAACTTCTTACACATTTTTGTATACTCGATTACTCCCGTATTTAGTAAAATTTCTTACTGTTGATACTCGGAGTTCAGAGTTACGTTTCAAAAGAACATGTGTCGGTTTTTTGACGTTAGATTGGGCTTATTTTAATAAACACCCTTCGGTTTTAGTTTCTACCCTTGAAAATATAAATTGCCTATAGCGTTTTCTTACAACGACAGGTGTGAGACAAATAGAAGGTATTAAACTAACAAAATTATGTAGATTGGGTATTTGTTTTTTACCTTTTAAATATGCCAGTCAAATTGAAGGTATATTAAGCTAACTAACTAAAAAACGTATGTATCTGTCACAAATTTCAATGATTTTTGGAACATGGTATCTTGGGAAGAACTGGAAGTCACAAAAGAACTTCATACTTTCTGGCTTTAAAGCGCAACTCAAGAGGATGGCGACCAGCAGTGGCAGATGGCTAACACAACAAGGAACTGTTTTTACAAGAGGATGGTGACCATCAGGGACAAATGGCTAACACAAAAAGGCACTGCCTTTATAAAAGGATGGCGACCAACAAAGACAAATGACTAGCACAAAAAGGCGCTGCCTTTACAAGAAGATGGCGACAAGCAGAGACAAATAACTGGCATAACACAGCACTGACTTTAAAAGAGAATAGCAACCAGTAGAAACAAACGGCTAGCACAAGAAGGCACTGCCTTTACAAGAGGATGGAGATAAGCAGAGACAAATGGCACAGCAAGGCAAGATGGTGACGATATTTGGTAATATTGTACAGAGTTTATCAGAATACGTGACCATCTTATATTACAAAATTAAAAGGAGTGAGAAAAGAACAAAATTATCCTTAAAGTGATACATGTCGAGGATATGAAACAAATGTGGAAGGACACAGCTAAGTGGAGACACATATGTAGAGGCACTGACCACCCTTGGTTGAATGGCGGTGGGATACAGTTACAGTAAAAGCAATAAGTTTATTTCTTGCCCATGATTTCGCCGAAATTAATACTTTAGTTAGAAAATTATGTTCTTCGCGATTGAACCAAAGCCTTTCATTCAGATAGCGGTTGATTTACAAATTGAGCTTTTAAGCAGGCTATCAAAATGATGATTTTTCAGATTAAAAAAATAGTTCTTTGTTTGGAAAAATTAAAATTTAATTTAAAGTTTCCACATGCGATTAAAAATGCACTAAAAAAAAGGTGATTCTTCGTGGCCCGTTGGTTCCTCTACATTTTTAATTTTACGATATCTGCCTCCACAATGGGTCTGGCCTGCCTTAAAGCAAACACAGCCTTAGCACAAAAAATAAAACAAATGTATAATTATTTCTGAGGCTGAGCAATAAATAATCATTTTTAACAGCTGTCTGTCGCGGCGTCCGCCCCATCGCCACTTTTTAGAGTTAGGTCTTTAGGAAACAGATGGAGACGGCCACGGATAGACCAAGACGAAATAGTAAAAAAAGTCATTTAAACTAAAAAATAAAAATTAACCATTACCGTTTCATCATCATCTTTAGGCTGAAGAAGCCCATCGTAGATATGAAAGAAACGTCCGGAAGCTCCACCTCTAATAGACCACGGCAACAGAGGAAGTGTGAAAGGGAATAGATGTAAGGGACGACCGAGAAACTATGAGGTGATTACTGATTAGATTGAAGAGATTGTAAAGGAACGGGATATACAAAGTGGATTAACAAAACAAAAATGATAAGAATGATGGATATGAATGAATTGAAAGAGGTATGTAAGGATAGGAAGAAATGAAGGCAGCTATGCAGAGGCTCTGGCCACCCCTAGCGAAATGGCGACAAAGCTACAGTTACACTTACAACAGATCCTGGAAAGCAACTCTCCAGTTTCAAGTTATTTAGTTATCTTTTGAATAACAAAACTATAAAAATATTGCTTTATTCGTAGAATAATGATATACCGGTCGATAGCTCAGGTGGAAGAATGTTTTCGGTCCATGCCAGAGGTCTACGGTTCAATCCCCACTGATGGTCTAATTAAGAAATGATTAACATATCGATGGTTCTTTCGAACTCAGAATAAAAATATCGTTGGGGCTTACTCAGCCTTCACTCCCAGTGAAGTGTTAGGCGAAAGGCCGGCTTCCCTTTGCTAACCCTTGCTCATTAAAATAAATAAGTTCAACGCGTCACATACAACTTCTATGGGGATAACGCGATCAGAAGTTGCACTGTATGCGCAGTTTGGTAACGTTCTTGCATTTGCGTGAAAAATGAAGATCCTATAATAAAATGTTACATTCTTGTATCCGTAATATATTTTATTTTTTGTTGATACACGATTATCACATTATGAAGTACATAATGAACTATATTTTGCAAAAAATAGTTTACTTCAACAACATGTTTCTGACGCCATATTTGACAGAACGTTTAACTTTTTTTTTTAATATTTTGAGTGGCAGCTGTCGGCAGTGTTGGTGGTCTGTCTTTAGCCGCACCCAACACCCGCGCCCTAGTGCAAAACTTTTTCACACCGTCTTACCGAAAAATGTATGTAAACTAAAAAAAGCGCCTCTAGCGAGTGGGTTAATTTTTATACATTTTTGGTAAAATGCTGACGTCAAGTGTTCGTGATAATTGGCTTGGAGAGTTCCTCCACGGGAAGGTCCGACTCTTGAGGTAATTATGATGAGCCTTGTTAAATATTTTGATGTGCCATTCTCCGGATACCAAGGTGGCGCCTCTCTCATCCTTACTCCAAGATGTTCAATTTCATTTAGAAAAAAAATATATTCATGTTTTAATTGAATGTACGAAAAATTCCGGTCCTTTTAAGACGTATATTCTTCCATTCTGCTCACTAAATATAATCTAAGTAGTTAACATGTGTAAACATTTATATTCTATAATAAATGCATTTACACATGTAGACACGTGTAACTTTGCGTGTACACATGCTTCATGCGTACCTACTTATAAAAAATATCAAATCTTAAATGAGCGCAAACACTGTTACCTTTGTCAACCTGCCCTGAAACAGGGGTGAAATTGAAAAGTGAACAAATTTTACGATCCAGGTGGTCAGCGTCATACCAACTTATTAGTAAAGGAACAATAATTATAAAATACATTATGATCACTCATATTATAACAAATAAACATACTTCTATATAAATAGAAGTATGTTTATTTTCATACTACCTATATTTATCTTCATACATATGTATAAATAAACATACTATAAGTCTGCCTCTTTAAAAATTAAAAAAAAATAATTAGGCTGATTTATTTGGTGAGCGCTGTTTTTGTTTGTATCACACCTCAAGAGCCCTCTACCTACATATATATAAGGTAATAAAAATATAAAATACATTATGATCACTCATATAACAAATAAACATACTGTAAGTCAGCCTCATACCGACATACATAAATAAGGGAATAAAAATATAAAATACATAATGATTAAAAAAAAAATCATCTGAAGACTATAGGAGGAATATTAGGGTAAAAAAAAGCAAAAATAAATTATTTATGGTCAAAAATTTTGCATGGAATCTGGATGACTCAATGAACGACAAAAAAAATAATTTAATCCCCCATTATCGGCGAAGATTTATTTCGCTATAATTTTTTCCATACATCACATTGGTAAGGATGAGAGGTTTGGGAAACCATGGAGCAGCAAGCCCGGGAAACTGACAGCTTGAGGAGATGATCCGCCCCTCCTGCCTCTCGGGCTATAATTATGTTTTTTTGAGATCCTTGTTACAAGAACAAACACGAGTTCGAATCTACATGCATTTTAGGTATGATATTTTGACCCGCACCTCTCATAAAAAAAATCTTAAAAAAAAAAAAAATTGCCACCCGTGCGATGCTAGGGACCCAATCATATTGTTTTGTTTTTAATTTTTTTCGCGTTAAATTTTCTATTAATTACAAATTGATTGGTATGCAACTGACCACCCATACTGTACTGTAACTAAAATATGTTTTCGTACGTAGGTACCTAAATAAACATGCAGCATGTGTGAAAACGAACCTACGCGTACTCGGAAAACACATTAAACTGTTTGAAATTTTAAAACAAAAAAGCAAAACAAAGGTGTTATGATACTTACGTAACATTAGTTGAAACAAACAAAAATTTGAGCTTAGAAAGGTCCCTTGGAATGTGAGCCCTAATGAGATTTTAATTCATGGCCAGTCAAACACCAACAAGTTATAATAGATTAAAAACGGTAAGTTTGGTTAACCTTTTTTTGTTGCTGCTGTTGCCTATCCAATTAATTTTTTGTTTATTTTTCCACAATTTTAAAAACCGTATAATGTATTCAATTTTTTAAGGGATGCGTTCTGTTTTTTTTTTGTAATAATGGATTTGTTAATGTTTTTTTTGGGCCACCCTACCCTAGAACAAAATTGATGTGCCATCACTCTGCCACACCACAGGGTGTGTGAAAAAAATATCCTTAGCGATTTTTTTAAATCTTAATATTATCTAGGTTACATATGTAGCGATTGCGAACAAATGCATTTTGATATTTTTGTAACAGCTGATTTTTAATGGAAAAAACAGGCAATGTGTAACTGCTTTTATGGTAAAAGAACAGTGAGGTCATGTAAAAGAAATCGTAGCTACTCAAAATCAAAATAGAAATGATCTTTAGCTTAAATATGTCATCCGGTTGATATCAGTTGGCATAATGCTTGAACTCCAAGCCTGAAGGTTCAACAGGAGAAAGAACAAGGAGGAGTTTCCTACTGATGACGTTAGCCAGTGACGAAACCTCAATGAAGGTATATAGTTGCTGCCGTACTTTATTATTTTACAAATATAGATCCAAGTGGAGTTTGTGTGATGTTTAAAATTCTCGTGGTAATAGTAGGTACATTTGCAATATCTACCTACGCAATAAGAATGTATGCCCATTCGGAGTAAAGTACATTTTTTAAATACCTGTAGATACACTCATTTTTAGGTTTAACGTTTGATATGTTTTTTAATCACCTAAATCACAACGCCGGCAAGTTTAACTCAACCTTTAGAAGAGAAGCTATTTGGTGAGCAGGAATGGGTGGAAAAGTGGCATGTTTTGATCAGTTTGTTTGTTGTAATATTTAGTATGGTTTTGTACCTTATATCTGTCATCGGACTCGTCCGCCATATGGCTAGGGCCCTCACACCAAGCGCGCATCAAGTGCTGTCCGTACAGGACCTTAGAGAGTGACAATGTACCACAACACATTAGTTATGTACTTTTTTTTCCAAAAAAATTTTTTTTTATAGTACCTACAGGGAAAAGCTCAAAATTACATCAAATTCGTTTATTCTTCCTTGTCTGTGGACAGAATCCTAATAATATGCAGTGTAACGTAAAACGTTACGAATTGCAAACGTAAAAGAACCGGAAAAAATGCGTCTGGTTGCCTACCCATGCCTGAAATACAATGCACGTGACTGACAAATGTCCCTTGTATCTTCGAGAAAAAAAATACTTTATAATGTATTAAACACATATTCAAATATATTTTTAAAGCGGTTTAAATAATTATGTTTTATTTCGGTTTCGGTTTCCAGCCATACAAATGAGTCAGACCATTTATGTTTCAAATGAAACTTTTGAAATGATGTTAAAATACAGGCAACTATAATAAACCAAATATCGTACTGGTTTTCTGTTTTTACTGATACGCGAAAACGGTTCTTGGAACCGACGACCCAACGGCTGTAATTGCATCCTCTGCGCAGGCGCCAGCTTATAATCATCTTGGCTTGTTTGTTTTAGACGTGTCGGAGTTAAAAAAAATCAACAACCCATAATAAAATTACTATCATCAAAATCGAAAAAAAGAAACTAAAAAAACGTACACCATGCTCTGAACATACAATGCTTTATTCAAACAGAATTTCAATTTTTTTTAAATCAATTTTGTAAGTGTGATTCATCTTGTGTGCAGTGCATTTTTAATTGTAATAACATGAAATAATAATATTAAAATAGTTGTATACAAAAATGTTAACGCTAAAAAAATATTGTTATTTTTTAAATATTTTGTAAGCACGTTTCATTTGTGGGCAGAGCTTTTCTTAATCGTCTGGCTTGGACATTGTTTTGTTTGCCCTGAAGCATGGGCGTAACCTGGGAAGGCGAGATTATCGTGCGAGGGGCAAAGGACTGCGAGTATAAAACTTGAAAATTGCGTTCATCAAAAATGTAAAGAAACTAAAACGTTAACTTAAGGCGCTGACTTGGTTTCCATACATTTTTTCGTTGAGTTTTAACGTAATGTTTTATACTTGGGGGAAGGGGGAGGTGGTTAAATAGGCGATGACGGGCGCCGTGTGGTTTTCTTACCACCTTGAAAAGTAAAGGTACATCCACTCCATATCAAGTGCGCCTTGTAAAAAAAAAATCATAATTATTATTTTGTTCCAAATTCATGCTTCTGCTTTCTCTCTCATTACCGAGATAACAATAATAAAACGATACTACAAAATGATACAACAAATTTAAATTATTCATATTTAAAATATTCTCATTGTGCATCTCAATTGCAATGTCTTGATTGATTTTTAATTTGTTTATTTTTGTTGTTGTTTTTCAAAGTTATTGTAAGTTTATAGATATATGTTTCTTGAATTACAGGTTGGTATGAGGCAAATCACTCATACTGTAAAAATTGGGTCACTGACGATGTTATCCCTGTTTCAGTAAAGGACGGTAAAAGTTGTAAGGTTTTTGTTAATTTGAGATTTGGGTTATATATTTTTTTGTATACATGCAGCATGTGTAAGCGCGGAAAAAGACGTGTCTGCTTGTGGGCATGCATTCGTTATGTTTCTTTGCAGCTTAGACTATATATTATGCAGTTGAATGTTTTCACACGACGCATACCTACTAACAAAGAATCTTGTTTTTCAAGTCGTGCTTATAATTTTTACAATTCAATGCATTTTATCTATCCTTGCATTTATCGTCATCAATCGAGTGCACACTTAAAATTACAGTTTTTTGAAAACAAAAAAAAAACATTTTTCGGTGTCATTACAAATGACTGACCCCGTAGTGAGTCGAAGTGAATTTTACGCGATAATCAGAAAACAAACAAACACACCTACACACAAATTACGTTTACATCCAAGTATACAACTTTACGTTTTAGAGCAACCAAAAGGTTCTACCAAAAGTGCATTAAAACTAAAACAGCGCCCGTATTGAGCGTTTAAGTTTCCTTGCATAGTTTGGTAAACGCTACAGTAAAGTTTTGTAATGGAGGTATTGTGGTTCTACAAGTAAAAGACTTAACGTTTATACGCAAACATAGCGTTTTACAAAATATATGGAAACTTAAATGGCGTCTCTATTAAGCGTTTCACGTTTTATACTTGAGGTACTGTGGTTCTACAAGTATATTCCCCATACATAAAATTTAATATGGATACAGCATGCATTGTTACGTGTGGTCGGTCAGAGGGCAGTGGTTCCAAAAGTTCTTGTCAATCATTTTGTTAAAAAAAAAATGCGATAAAAAAAAAATAAGAAAAAAAACATGATAATGAATCAATTTGGTTACTCCATGACAGACAAATTCGTAAATTACTGAAGAAAAAATGGAATGCACAATTTTTGTTTTTTTTTTAAGAATGTTTTGATTTATATTTCAAACTTTTTGGTTGCACACACTTTTTAACATGCATCTCGCATCAAACGAAACCAAGCTGCACATATAGTGCAACTTATTACCGCGATGTCTCCAAATGGGTCGCATGTGAAATGATCCTATTTATTTTAGAGGGAGAGTAGGTATTAGGTAAAGGGAGTGAATGGCCTTACGTCAACCATTTCACTTTGAGTGACTTTTATTTTTTCTTGTTAAGGCTGAGTAAACCTTACCGGTATTTTCATTGCAATTTTGTTAGATGAAAAACTGGAACGGAAATCATTTTCGATACCCGATCGAACCCTAGCCGTCTAGAATGGATATATTTAATAATATTTTTTATGACGTACAGATCGGGAAGGCGCGCGTTGGTGGTACTGTGGTAGGTATTATTGGTTTGGGCGGGAACCTACTATTAGCGATGGCTGAACGATAACGCCAATGCTACACCACAGGGATTAAAGGAGGGCCAAAGTCGCCACAAAATAAATGCAGTCCAAAAACAAATTTTGCACATCTTGATGATATATTACACCACTTCTATCAAATGGACTCGATACAAATTCAATAGACAATAAAATTGTGACGTCACACTGCCGAGTTGTCAGGAAAAGGGCCAACAAGTAATTTTGTATTGGTTGCTGAGGACCTTAATCACATATATGTACATAAATGTGTGACATGTATCAGAAGAGTTTTTTTTTTCAAAATTTGTGCCGAGTCCATTAGATTGATGTAAATTTGAGACTATAATCTAGGAATCAAAAAAATGTTGTTAATTATTTATGGCAACTGGGTCTTGTTTGCGTTCAAGATCTACCTTATAACAGTCACCTTTTATTATTAAATGTTAAATATGAGGAAAAGATAAAAATTTTATCAAATTATTCGTTTTTGACCTGTCTACTTTCCCTCGACGTTTCGCACGCTGGCGATGCGTTATTATTCAATCAATATCGAGTCTGTAACATATTTATTTATGCACATAAAGTGTACCTCCTCGACGCTCTTCACCCGAAGTAATAAATTATTTTCATAATCGTACGAGAAAAAAAATGATGAAAAAAAACGACCCACCTTAATATTTGTTGTATCAACATACAAGATTGTTAACATTACCTTGCATAGGTTTGTTCTGACGGAGATAGTGGGCAAGTTCTTTAGTAAAGCTGTCAAGTGATAAATTTGACAGTGACAGCAAATAAAATCTCTAATTATTATTGACTTATTTTCGTTTAAGATGTTACAATAACAGTTAGTTACAGTAAAAGAAGGAAAATGTCTACGCATAGACATGAATTTACTACGTTGATATTGAATATTTGACACCATGAATTTCGAAATTTATAATTGAAAAAAATGAGTAGAATATAAACTCAAAAAAATAAATAAGAGCCCTCCACTCGAGTAAAAGTAGGAATCATAGAGTAGAAATGCAATTTACTTATGGTTCATTAAAGACATCTGGAAATGTGAATTGCATTTAAAATGTTTCTAATTTATATATTTTTTTTCTTCTTGTTTTTGTCTTTTTGCTGTTTGTACTATGATATTGCATCTCCAGAGGCGACAAATCTATAGATGCCAAAGTACACAATAAAGGGTAAAAAAAAATTATGTCGACTACCTTACTACAAAAGCTAACGTTAAGGTAGGTTTGTAACAAAGAGAAAAAAGCTTCTATGCGGTATTCACCATCCTACTAATACTGGCATGCTATTACCGTCTACTGCCTTGGTCTGTGTACGCTAGCATTAGAGTGAGCCAGTTTGTTTTAGAGTTTAACAAGCCACTTATCGGGTTCATTCAAACCGGCAATTTGGAAACGTCGAGCCCCATTCACAACCATCTTTTCATTAAACATTTTTTTCTCTCTACTCCGTCCGCATTCCAGTACCTACGATTTAAGATAATAAGTTACGAGTGAGGTTTGAATACATCTTAACTGCCCATCAAATAATTGTTGAGGCAATTTTTTCAACAGAAAAATTTATTGGATTCATGTTTTAAAATACGTCATATTATATCGGAGTTAGTAAATGAATGAATTGTAAAACTTAAAGAAAAAACGTGCGTTGAACTTTATTCAATCTATTTTTATAGTCTATCCGACGAGGGTTACTTTTAAAAAATATATTTAATTAAAAATTCGTATAACTGGTATTGATTTAGCTAATACCGTTCCCAACCCAGGATATACAAAGAGAAGAGTTTTCAGGAGAGTCCTTACAAAAATAAACGATCATGCACTGAAAGGACTCAGAACATCCGAAATGAAAGGAATTAGAATGATCACAGGCAGAACATTGTGAGATCGCATCCGCAATGACCACATACAAAAACTCTGTTAAATAGAAGACATAGAGAAATGGGCAGATTTTGGTGAGACCATGTCTCTAGAATGGGTCGAAGACATCGTAGCAGTTTCAGGAGAAGTCGTCAAGAATTGCATGGTTAATGTTCATTTGAGATTTGGGTCTCATTTTATAAGAACGCATGATTTTAAATTTTTACATGTCTTTGTACTTCAGATTATAGATAGATGATTAGATTCACAAATATAAAAATGGTTTCTCAGAACACCCAAAAACATCTCCTGTAGTAGGTGGGATCAGGAATTTTAATATGAACACCATACCACCTTAAATTCTTGCATTTTTAGAAAACTTCTCAAAACGTCCTAAGAATTCCCGATGAGTATCTCTTCTGTTCCCTGTCGCATATTTTCCTCGAGCTTAATTAGTTTTGGTCCCAATAAACACGTTAAAAGACTCTTAAAGTTACAAAAAGATATGCCGTTTCAAGTATGGGAATACTTTTACAGACGTTCGTATTTGTGTGTCATTTTTGATTGTCGATGTGCCAGAAATTATTGAAAAAAAAGCCTCGTTTAATACATTTGTTTGAGCGAATTGTTAGGTCGATTTGTCTATGGGTCACAGGCTATTTAATTCTTTATCCTTTAGCCATTTATTAGCCTTGTCCATACATATTACCTTCTCAACGCGTAACAATACCCCCTGTGTGAAATTCAGTGCTTGTGTGAAAGACGCAGTGTCCCTTCAACTGAATCAAAAGTTGCACGTCAGGAAGAACCACAGAAATAAAAACTACATAAAAGAAGATCATTCCGGAGTGAAGAGAGTCCGATCTTATTATTCCTTGACTCCTATACTTGTTTCCTAATGGTCTGCGACTCAGTTTGCTCAAACGCGGAATTAATAAAGAAACAAAAAAATTGAGTCGTTCTCTTGAAAATGGTGTGGTAACACTCCGAAAGCGCTCAAGATATTAAATTCAACTCGTGAAACAAAATGTGGTTTTTATTTTTGCTTTATGAAGTTATTGTTTGATTTAGATATAGCACTAAGTATCAAAATATCCAATTTTTCAACAAAGTATACAGTACGTACAAATGCAATTAACTTGAATACGGCGCTAAGTTCCTAAAATAAGGGTGAAGATCGATCTTCGATAAAATATACGCAAACATAAAACATATTAACTTGGGTTAACATGCAAAAATGTCATGCATGCATGACGGCTTACGGCGGGTTTTATGAGGTATCGTTTGATAGACAGATATGGTCGGGGACCGCCGGCGTAGGAGCATATAAGGCGTTATATGGAGTATTTACGTATAACATTCATAGGTGAAATGATGGGAATGAAATGGAGCCAAAGATTAACACCAATGTGAACAAATAAATAACATTTTAATACTTTGTATGACATATTTAAATGGTCGTAGCTTTTGTTCACGGGTCTAAAGGTGTCGGGTTCTTCTCTATGAAGATACTTACATGAAAGTTATCCTTACACATACTACAAGCGTATTTTAAAAGGAGAACCCGAACCACAAATGAACATCAACTTTATCTTAGTCTTGTTACCTTGCTCCGAGAGATTGAAAAAAGACTTGGGGCCTTATTTAGATATTTCAAGGAAAAGCGCAGGATGTGCTGCAAGTAAGCAAGTGCGACGGAGAGAGATGATAAAACGAGAAGCGTTCACGAAAGCTTTATTGTTTGCGTGCATACACAGTTTGTAGAAAAGAAAAACAATAGAGCGACACAGATTCTTGAAAGTGCGGGTTGAAAAATTTGTGCGTAGATACTGGGAAAAAATACAAAAAATAAACTAAGGTATGTAAATACATAAATATTGCAACTTAGCTTATAAATTAAAATAGCTAAGTTTATTGGCTCATAAATCTGTTGAATCGCCAGTAGAGACGTGTTACTTCCGTTGAAATTCAGAATAAAATTATAATACCTACCTACCATAGTAAACAAATATACAACTCTAACGAAACGTCTGCTATACCCTAAGTATAAAGCTAAACTCAAACATAGCGGTTACAGGAAAAATATATGAAAACTCAAAAATAGCACACATTGAGCGTTTGAACGTCGTAGCAACGTCATAAAAATTAACAAAATGTATAAGAAAAAAGTATGGGAAATGTGATAGCACCCCTAGATAGCGATTTAGTTTTCATACATTTTTTTTTAAATTTACGAGATCGAGAGGAGTTTACGCAATGTTTTATACTAAGGGTTTTGAACTCTACAGGAGTCAAAAGCGTGAGAACTTGGATTTTTTGGTGATGAATGGCTTCTGCAGTGAGAACCAAGGAGGTCATGAATTTACTGGAATTTATGCACATCAAATAATAATAAAAATTGCGTGGAATTCGCCATTATAATTTGCAAAAAGATGGCTGTAAAATTTTAGTGCCTTTTATTTTAAGATAATTGAGTACATTTTGCTAGTACAAACAAATGCGTGAAGTCTCCTCGATCGTGTAAATGAAAAAAAAAATGTACGAAAATTAAATCACTTTCCGTTCTGCAGGATCCAACTACTGAGGATCCTGTATTCAAATCGATATTGTCGTCGCCCAAAAGCGGATAAATACCTATACCTTAGGGCCTAGAGGGAAGAAAGGCTACAGTTGAACCTTTCACATCTTTTGGAATGAAAAAAAAACGGATGTTACTGACCGTGGAAAGAGAAGCACGATTTTCTCTACGTTTCGTCAGAGTCATATCCGACGCCTCTCGAAGACGTCCAAAAATGTTTAACGAGCGTACCTAATCACAATTTAAAATCTTTAACATCTTTCCTTGAACAGCATCTTCTGTCCGTAGACTATCCAGGTTCAGCGTCGAAACTCGTGTCCTTTTTAATAAAAATTCACCACTCAACCAATCCAGTTATAACATAGATAATAACCAAATTGAATGAAATTAAATTTTAAAATGAAAATTGCTTGTATTCCTTGACTCATAGGTTGGTATGAGGCTGACCAACCATACTGTAAAAAATGGTTAACTTTGCCAATATCATTCCTGTTTCAGGGAAGGTCGGCAAGAGTTTCCGGGCTTATGTTCATTTGAGATTGGGTTTTTATATTGTAGGTCCACATGCCGCATGTGTGAGCGCGAAATTATGTGTGTCTGCTTGTGGGAATGCATTTAATATGAATCTCAAATGATGCATATCTTTGCAACTTAGATTTAGATATACTTTTTTCTTTAGGGAAACATTATAAATATAGAAGAAGAAGTTGAAGAATAAAGAAAGGGATGAGGACGACATTTCTAAATGTTTTTTTCTCAGTACCTACATGTAATAATGCCGTACATATTTGTATCCGAACATGCTCCAGTCTCTGGTTAGGCGCCACCAGAACATTATCGGCCGCTTTGAGGTGCATTCTCCACCAAATTCCTCATCACCATAAAACCATCATCCGTCCCTCACTCACGCAGCAAGAATGAACTATTCTCCACACAAGAGAGAGAGAGACGCAAGTGTGGACTTTGGACCGAGGATGCTCAAAGGTTTAAGATAATTAATAATGATATTATAACCGTGATCCCACGTATGTAGTTTAGTCTGTACTCCAAATTTAAGTGTATACTTAATCATAGCGTTCACTGAAAAAATAAAGGAAATAGAAAAGCTTTCCCTATGGTGCGTTTCAGTTTTAGAACATTTTTTTTTGTAAACGCAATGGTTGAGTTTGAAATGGTTTTATACTTGGAGTGTGTACCACCAACGGAGATGTACATAATTACACGTGTATTTAGAGATGTTATTAAAAATAAACGAGGAAGAAAAAGAATATTAAAATGATATTTTTTTCTCTGTTAAACGTCTCAGGTTCTTTGAGTATAGAATTGTTTTTTTTTTTCAATAAATGGTTATTACTAATTGATTGGTGATTTGTCCTGAAAATAATATAAAAGACGAAAAAAACTGAGACGCCTTGAAATTTGTCGAGTATAATTTTTTTTCTTCTTCTTTCAATGGTTTTATCATCACTACTTGAAAAAAATGTCCTAGAGAAGATTTAAGGAAAATAAAACCAGATTTTTTTCTTTAGGTATAACACGTCTCGGGGTCTTCCGACTGATGTCATGGTTTTTTAAAAATATAAATTGTCTTGGATTTGGATTTTTCCTGAAAGAAAAAACAGCGCAGATTAAAAGGCGATTTGTCCTTAAGTGAGACTTATATTGTGAAAGAATCTTTGTATCTTAGGAATTATTTTATTTTACTTTAAGTATTTTTATTTTTCAAAAAAAAAATACCTTCATGAAAAAGCCTACGAACAAAATAAATATTTGAGCTAGAAAAAAATACTTTCTAAATTTCTCTACCCCTTTACAATATAAAATGTACACTATGGAGACTGAATATCATTGCCATTTGTAAAAACAATTTGTCCTTTCAACTTTTCAAGTTGAAAGGACAAATTGTTTTTACACTATGGAGACTGAATATCATTGCCATTTGTAAAAACAATTTGTCCTAAATATGATTTGTCCTAAAAATTGGTTTTACCCTGTTTGAAATGATAGAAAGAAATATATTGAAACACGTACATTTTAAAATAACAGTTTACAATGTTAAGAACATGCAAATATCAAAACGAGATTTGATAACGAGTTAAGAGTTTGTCAAAACAGCACAAAAAATGTATTAAATCTGCATTAAACACGTAGGTGGCTAGAGCAGGAACAGGCGCATTTATTCCTAAAGCAAATCGATGTTGGCATTTCTGACGTTTCGTGACAAAAGATACGAGACACATAAATATACAACTTGACGTTAAAACTCAACCATAGCGTTTAATAAAAAAATGTACCTAAATTAAAACGTTCTCTAGATTCAATGTTTAAGTTTTCCTGCTTTTTTTGCAGGCGCTATTGTTGGGTTCTGTTGGTAGAGTTTTATACTTGGAACTCAGATCCTAAACTTGAACCAAAATGGCATAAATCAAAACTGCTGAAATACAATATTTGCATTTATAAGCACGCAGAAGCGCAAGCCTTTCATTATTTTGTATTGCCAAAAAAAAAACAAATTTTAAACATGAGTTGACAGGTCAAAATAATGGTTCGTTTATTTGCACTGTAACTTTAGTTCTGTGTCTAAATCTAAATCTAAGTTGCAAAGAAATATCTCATTTGAGATGCATATTAAATGCATTCCCACAAACAGACACGCATAATTTCGCGCTAACACATGCCGCATGTGGACCTAAAATATAAAAACCCAATCTGAAATGAACATAAGCCCTGAAACTCTTGCCGACATTCCCTGAAACAGGAGTTTACAAATGTAGTTCTAAGGCTTTTTATGAAGTACGATTCATATTAAATGCATGCCCACAAAAACATGCGTGTAAGTTCGAGATTACAAATGCCGCATGTGTACTTACACAATAAAATACCTAAATCTCAATTTAAAATAGCCCTGTACCTTTTGGCTATCCTCTCCTGAAACAGGGGTCACATTGACAAAGTAAACATTTTTTTACAATATTGTAGGTCAGCCTCATTGCAAGCTGTAAGTCAATGAATAATCTAAAGATCTCAATCAAGAAAAATCGTATTCGATGTTGTAAATGGTTACTGAGAATGCAGATGGCCGCATACATTGTTTGGTCGGTAAAATCGCATCAAGTCAACACCTCCACTGTGATATTAGCAACAATAAATCATTCACCGCAAGGCCTTGTATTTACTCCTATACCTCCTATCATAACATGCCTTATCGCTATCATGGTGGCACAGGTAGGCGAGACGCCTATGAGAATCATTATCTTCAAGATTATTAATGAAGACAACTGTTATCTACATTATTTCATAATTGCCAACACAAAAACACACGTCCAATAGATATACTAACATGCCAAACTAACAATCCAAATGCTGTCTTTTGGTGTATAAAAGTGTTTCACAAAAATCTTTTCAAAATTTATAAAATATGCTTAAAATCAATGTGAAAATCGAAAATCTATGTCGTAGAAAGAGTGACAAAGCTAAAATGGTCCTTTGCGAGACATGTTGCTAGAGCCACCGATCAGAGACGGACGAAGAGATTGGTAGAGTGGAGACCTCGGGAAGATAAGAGAAGCAGAGGGAGACCTCCCACGAGACGGTCTGATGATATAAGAAGGCTTGCTGGAGACTGGATTCAGAAAGCGCAAGACAGAGATGGATGGAGAGATATGGGGGAGGCCAATGTCCAGCAGTGGATGGAGATGGCTGTATAAGAAGAAGAATAATTATTACCCTACTTAAGAATTTGTTGCTTACTTGCCTAGCAATATTAAGGCATCGGGACTGTAAGCTTGATAGGAGGCATCGATTTATCCCACGAAACGATGGATAATTGAGATTTCTCTGGTTTGCTTGCGACAGCCCGTGCACTGCATAGCACCATATGCAAATACATGATATAAACGCTTTCATTATGCAATTATGCGTCATTATCCTTGTATTCCGTCTCGGCAGAAATTTACGAGGCACCAAGTCACATCAACTGGCAGCCACATTTTTTTAGGCATCTTGTTCATCACAATATAAAGGAGGTACAGCTACTGCGTTCTAACGGGGATTCCAGATTTTTCAGATCTTCGATAGAAGAGGTACTAGAAGAAGAATAAGAAGATATGATTGCAAGCAAAATAGCGCTTACACATGCTGTGTGTGTTCATGACATTGTATGGGCCCTAACTATCTATTTATAATCTAAGTTGCAAAGATATTTTAAAATTAAATGGATGCCAGCAAGTAGACACGTCGTCCCCTTAGTGCTTGTTTGTCTTGTGTCCATCAGAGGTGATTTCACATAAGCTATGTTTATATGTATACTGCGCCAATGTGCCTTATGAAAACTTCTCACAGTATCGTGTTTTACGTTTTTATCTTAGCTTAGATTGCGTAGAATGTGATTCTTAAGACAATGTCATTGAAAGGTCATCTTCGAATCAAATGGTAGATGAGCCAAACAAGCACTGGAGGGACGACAAATATCTTTGCAACTTAGATTATATATAGATAGATAGAGCCCATACAATGTTGTGGATGGATCTTCATTCATAGTCACTGTCTACTATCCGGTCCACCGATACCCTGTAATTTCCTACCGTAACTATGGCATCTTCCAAGACAACACATCATAAATATCTTCATCATGTTGTGACGTCACCATGCCTTAAGGCTAACCCTGTTATGAAAATACTCTGTCTCGCTCGCGCAGTAAAAATTGTTAGTTGTCGAATCTGTTGGATAGGGATGCAGTAAGATTGTTCTCATGAGAGTAGTGTACAAGTTCTTTAGGACAGCTGGTAAGTGGCTTACCAATATATGCGGAGATTGAACCTTCAACTTTCTGATCATGGATCTGTAGTGTTAACCACTAGATTATGGACTGTTTAAGTTGAAGGTAAGTACAATGGCGACATACCTAAATGAATTCCCGTGTATAATACATATTTTTTTTGGCATCTCTATCCACTTTTGGGCCTACAGACTCATTGATAGATAGAAAGCAATCATTCATGGCGGTGCGTTAACAGGGGATCGCTGTCCGATACAAAGCGTATCGGCTGTTTACAAGCCGCCATTTTTTAATGATTTCACTCTTCAAATAGATACGTGAGATATAGCGACCCCCTTTGAGTCTACAGACGCTGGACTGGATTTAACACCTCTTTAAGCATGTGTAAGCGCGAACTTACACGTGCCCGCTTGAGGGCGTGCATTAAATATGAACCTTACATGTTAATGCTTCTTTGCTAATTAGATTATAATTATATATGGTAATAGTTCCTTGACGTAAGGTATAAGGCTGACCACCCATGAGTATGCAACAGGAATGACAAAGGTAAGCGTGGAAGGACAAGACCGAGGAAAGAATGAATTCATCAAATAAGCGAGATTGCAAATGACTGGGACATAAAGAGTGAGGAAAAGAGAAGAGCATGTATAAAGAGAGGGATGAATGTCGGGGAGATGAAAAAAGTATGCAAGGACAGAGCAAAGCGGAGACACATTACTATCCTTCCCCCACTGTCTCTGTCAGATCGGCCGGTTGGCGTAAGATTGAACCTCGCGGACTTAATGCCGGGTTTACGATGAATGGATATAGGTATCATCATCTACTTGGGGCCCTGGGACGGAGGGGCCCGAGATTAGCCGATGTTTAATTGCCGGCCGTAACTCAGCCGGACCTGCTCGCGGCCATACACCAACCAGCAACCCGCCCAACATAAAATCAATACACTTTTTATCGGTATGTTTTTTTTTTGAGGATATGCTCATACGTGTAATTAGAGGCTTTTTGTGTGTTTGGTTAATTTCATTCATGGTTTTTTTAAAACGTGTTGCGATAAATAATCATTTGTATTTGAAGAAAAATTAATGCAGAATTTATGAATATTTGATTACGAAAAATAATTGCACATGGTACTCGAGTGGTCACACTTTGAAAAAGACAGAAAAAGAAAACGTGTATAAAAGAGAAGGTTACAAATATTTTAAAAAAATTAGACAAAACTTTGCCAAGATAAATATATTTTGTTACTGCTTGCCAATGACGCTACTTACACAACAGTGGGACGTTTGCATGCCGAGAAAAACTCCATAATTTTCTCGGTCTTACTTTTTCGCCTTTGTCTGTTGTAATATATATTTAGAAAAAATGAAAAAAAAGCACACACACACTAAAAGGGACTTCAACATTTGAAATTACATTTTTTTCGGTGGGCAAACGTCACAGGTCTCCTGTAACTGACTAGGATCGATAACAACGAATAGCAAAACATTAATTTGCCTTAACTGTGTCCTTAACTTTGTCCGGCTGTGTGATGTCACATTTTTTACATCTTGAAAATAGTGCCGTTCCATTTTGGATACTCTAATAGTTAGTGCGCATTGCATGTAAGTGCATTAGACGAAAACTTTACAAAAACTGCAGCTATCGGCGTCATCTCAAGACGAATCACCCGCGTGATTGGTTGCTTTGTACGGCGCAGAATGGTGATTCGCAGCTCGCAGCGTATCTGCGGCCGACAAAGACCCGTCGGTTCGCATTTCGGGGACCCTCGTCAGCGGTAAGCCCGCCGTTATGCGGCCCAGTCTAGCGGAACATTTTCAAAATAGGGACTTCATTACAAAAATGTATCAATCCGGGCTTGAAATTTGGATACCCATCCCCTGCATCTTTTGAACTATTTTTTCTTCTTCTCAATTTTATAAAAAAAATACGAGAGATATTGGCGCTTAGGAAAAGAAGCTGTTACCCCTCGACATCTCGCCTTAAAGGTAGCGCATAAGGGAATGCCCGCTAGGCTTCCTGGAGGGTAGGGATGAAATAAAATAGAACTAAGAAGTAGTCATCAACCCATCTGGCAATCGTGATGACACATTGCCAACTTACTACAACTAAACATCGAATTATAGAATTGAAAAAGAAGCTGATTCAAATGCACGGAGAAGATTGGATGAGACATAGGTCTAGAATGAGAAAGGCTAAAAGAAGAAGAATGTCGCAAGTAGAAAAAAATATTTTCCAGCCCTAAATATATTGCTTACTAACCCTCCCAAGTCCGACCTGTTATTATTTATCGTATAATCCCTACAAATCTCTCTAATACCAACCCCTTCAGTATTTTGTGTAGGGTAGTTTGGTAGACGCCATTAGATGACTTAATACCCAGGATAAAAGACGGTCATTACAGGGTTTAGCAACCCTTTGATGCCTTCAAATCTATCATTAACCAAATGTGTGATAATGTATGGAAGTTATTTTTATTATTTATGTTTATTGAAAAAAGGGTGCGAGTAACAGCACCGAGATTAAGCTTGTCAGGAGTCTGGTCTATTTTTCTCTATGCTGCTGAGACATGGACCATCAAAGCAGCAGAAAGGAGAAAAATTGACGCGTTTGCAATGTGGTGCTAGAGGCGCATGCTCCGAATCTCATGGACAGCTAGAACATTCCAAACGAGTCTATTCCTCGGGAGCTATGCTTGGATGGGTTGACTCTTTAGGCTAATTGTCCGTGGCAATGAGGATAGCCTGGAACGACCGGTTGTGATTGGTAGCTTGGAGACGAAATGAGAAAGATTAAGACCCTCCACAGCATAGACAGCCTTAATGGTTGGAGACTGGTCAAGAGAGAACTGAAGAAGAGTGATTGCTACCACAAGGGTCATAACCCTCAACAATGAGGAATGAGATGAATAAGGACATTTCTGCATTGTTCCTGGCAAGTAAAATTTATTTGTTTTCACATGTATAAGAGTTAGTCTCACGCCAACCACTTTAAGATTTGCCTGCTCTAGAGACACTTGGTTTTCATTTCTTGTGAAGGCTGAATAAACCTTTCCGATCTTCGGATTAGAGTCAGAAGAAAACACAGAAACGGGAAATTCCGGTCGATAAATCAGTTGCGTTTCATACCAGTATGCTAGGGTTTGATCCCCATCAAGGGTGTTAAAAATGATTTTCCGTTTCGGTGTTTTATCAAGCGATTGATCAAAGATACCAAAACCAATTTTGGGTCATACTGCCAATAACGATGATGATTTCTTGCAAATTAAATAACCCCATTTCACATTTGTGATTTTATTTCCGACTACACAAAATCAAAACCAGCTCTCGGCGCTCATCAAATCTCGCGCAGTTTTGACAGTTATACCGCGGCAGTATCTCCCCCTTTACGAGCGCATCCTGGCGCCATCTTTACATGTTTTGGCGGGAACAGGAGGGGGGGGACGTTCCTCAAGGGGGGAGGGGACGGGCGCCGGCGGGATGGGAACCCGGAGACGAGGATTCACGGACCAGCGATCTCCACCCAGGCCGTCACCACTGAGCGACGAAATTAACAGACTCTTAAAACGTTATGTCTTGTGAGATATTAACGAATAATTTTCAACTAAGTAACTGTAGCTCTGTGCCTCGGCACGTTCAGAATTAGATTTTTTCTCGGCGGGCAAACGTTTATGTGTGACTGGGGTTCTTATCAAACAATCACAAAGTATGAACAGAACTTTTTCTTATTTGATGTAAACATTTTTAAATAAATTTTTGAAGGGTAATACCATTTTTTTAATGGCCAAAAACAGGTATAGATATTTTCAATTCATACCTTCTATAATCTAAACTCCAGTATTTGAGTTTCAAAGAGATATATTAACATTTGAAATTCATATTAAACGCATGCCCACAAACATGTACGTGTAAGTTCGCGCTTACAAAATAGGCTACATGTGTATTTACAAATTAAAATCAAACCTCAAATGAACACAAACCCTGCAACTTTTGCCGACTTTACCTGAAAAAGAAGTGGCATTGGCAAAGTGAATAATTTTTTACAGTATGGGTGGTAAGCCTCATACCAACCTCAAGTCAAGGAATATGTTGAAAAATTATTATTTTGTAATTACCCATTTGCCTCGTTGAACCAGAGCCATTTTATCGCACTCAAGTTACAGCTAATATATAGACAGGACTCGAGCCAGCGTTGTTTTTATTTCAAACACGCTAGTCAAACTTACAGTCTTGACCCGACTAACACCGACGCATAATTAGACCATATGTGTTAAGTACATTGCGTGAGTGAAGTTAGAATCTTATTGCAACTTAGATTATAATGAGAGTTGCCATGGAACATCCAGTGGCGCCACGGAGCTCACAATGATCCTCCGTGTTCCCCAAACAGACCATGACACTTCCAAGAAAGCAAGAAACCGTGAAGGAGAGAGACCATGGTCTCTTAACGGGCGGACCCTTTGATGCTAATTGAAAACATTTGTCTTGAAAATATTTTGATACTTTACATCGCACGGCTTGCATTTTTTTTATTTTTTTATTTTGCGAGGCGCCACTGTTCATTCATAAAACATTTTACCGCCATTTGTTTTTTTTTTTTTTGAAAATGTGTTTTTGATTATTGCCTTGCAAAAACTGCAGCACGTGGTTAAAGGCCCCGTTACAAATTTTGAATCGTGTTAAAATTGTACATATTGCCACTTTAGGTAACTGCAAAACTGAAAGGTAGGAGGTTAGAATTCTGGTGGAGCCCAACAAAAACATATCGCCACCTTAAAGGTAAAACTGAATAAGTGCTGGTTCACTGATTTGAGAAATCGTGGATAAAACATTTTATTGGGAGTAACTTTTCATTGTAAGTGAACTAATTATAAGGGAGGGAAAATGACTAACTTCTAACCTACAGGATTTTCACACTTTTGTAGTGGTTTCTCTCGTAGAAAATAGGGAAAAAGGTGCATTTATCTGAGAAACCCACGCAAGCCACATATTCAGTTTTACCTTTAAGGCATCGATATATTTTTTTTCAGTCGGAACGCATGTTGTCTAAAATTTGAAAGATAGGTACGGAACTAAGCGGCACATAGGTACACTTGTTCTCCCTCCAACCCATGCCCTGTATATCCATCCCATCCGGGGATGTATCACAGGACTCGCATCAGAAATAGAGTGAGATGCAAGCGGCAGAAGGCCCTCCCGTCTCCAAAGATGCCTCCAAAGGAGTCGCACTCGGAACTTATTTATTTTTACAGGTAAGGGAGCTAGCCTTACGCCAACCACTTCAGTTGAAGGAGAGGGGGTTCTCGTTTCTTGGGAAGGCTGAGTACCTAAGCCTTGCGGATATTTGAATTTTGGTTATGAAATAAACACCGACACGGAAAATCATTTCTGACATCCTTGGCGGGGATCGAACCATAGCTCTCTGGCATACAATGCAATCATTCTACCAACTGTGATATCGACCAGTTTTCAGGTGGTCTTAATTTTCCTAAATTTGTTGTATGGAAATTTTCCATTTAAAAAAATCTTTATAAAAACCTATTTAATATGGGCCATATTTTCTTTACCCAGAGTATGAAATATTGCGTAAGTTCCCCTGGATAGCATATTTATAAAAATATATGGAAAATACAACAGCACCCCTATTGAGTGAAATAGTTATCATATATTTTTTACAGTTACGCGACCGAGGGGAGGTAACGCAACGTTTTGTACTAGTAGCTAGGTACTGTTGCGGTGAAAACGCTGAAATCAGCTGTTTTGTAGTATTACCAGTTGTCAGTGGGATAATCCAATGATAATCCGTGTCTATTGTAATCCATATCCACGTTTGGTTTTTCCAATAAATATATGGAAACTAAAACAGCGCCTCTAGTGAGCGTATTAGTTAGCATACATTTTTGATAAATCGCTTTGGTTTTATACTTGAAATACTGATGCGGATTACAACTTTAATCCCGCATAAAGCCTCGTATTATTCTCAACACTTGTGTACTTATAATGTTACAAGGTTTGTAGACACATACATTTTTAATAAGATTTTTTAAAAATAAATTCGTAGAGAAGAATGAAATTCACCGACTCCCAGAAACAGGTATTTTTTTTTTATCTATAATGGAAGTACCTATTAATATTTAACCCACAAAAAACACGCCCATGTTTGCGCTTACACATGATGCATGTGAACCTACTTTAAAAATAAGCACTTCCAAATTTTGCACACCTTTCCTTGGAGGAATTCTACAGTACCCAGGGGCGTACATCCTATACAGGCACATGCGCCTAATAGGTAAGCAATACATGGTGAAAACGCATTAAAGCTTGATATTGAGATTTAAAAATCAAAGTTAAAGTTTCATCAGAGCCATCGTTAGTATTCCATTTAATTTCAAATTAGTTATTTTAAATGAATGGGAGCAAATATCTATTCTGAAATGTATTTGCCTATACCCTATGCACGCGCCTGACAGTACCTATGAGTGGTCAGCCCCATACCAACCTACAACTCTAGAAACACATATAATTAATGCATTTAATAAAATTGTTAACACTATCTATTAGACATTTATGAGAAACAGAACAATAGTTAGATATATATCTTTGAAACTTAAGATTGGAGGTTTTAAATATGAATTCTGGAATGATTCCTCTATAATCTATATTATGTCTACGTTGTATATAAACCTACCCACTATTTTGCTTTGCTTTCGGTAGGCGGAGCTATCTGACGCCCTAGGTGTGAAGTCGCCTAAAGCTCACGCGACAAAACAGCCTATCCACCCTTAGTCCGCGCAGACTTACGACATTTCATCCACTGGGCCCGCTTGAGCGAGGGTGCGAAAAGTCCTTCCCATTTACCAAATGTCCCAAGCGCCTAACTGAGCCCGGCTGTTAGGACGTTTTTAGGCGAGAGGGCTGTGGAAATGGTCTCTGCGCCGAATTTTCCAGCGAACCAATGTCCAAACAGAATTTGACTGTATGTACATAACGTCTTATGTACTTCTTTTAATGTCATATATAAATAGAAAGAGAATATGCCTATGTAGGGACGTGCAAAATATGGGTAATGGATATTCTGAATAAGAAAATTTGTCGCAATACAATCTTCACTTAAATAAATATATCCGAGTATTGTACCTATTAATAATTAAATATGATATTGATTAATTTGGTCGGCGTCGTTTTAATGTGAATCACACCTTCCCTGTTCCTTGACTTATAGATTGGTGTGTGGCTGGCCCCTATAATCTATAATCTATGTCGCAAAAAAATATTAATGTTCAAAACTCATATTCAATGCATACCCACAAACAGGCAAGTGTAAGTTCGTGCATATAAATGCTGCATGTGTACTAAGAAACAAGAAAACAAACCTCAAATGAACTTATGTTCATTTGAGGTTTGTTTTCTGCATTTTTCTTTTTTTTTGCCCTGCAGCATTTGCAAGCCTTCTCTGAAACAGGAGTGACATTGGCAAGCAGCCCAGTAGCTGTAAGTCTGAATGGACAGGATAAGTGGTAAACTGGTCTTTAGTTAACGTATTTGAATATTCAACATATTTGAAAAGTCCGGTTGATAGCTCAGAGCTCGGGTTCGAATCCCACGGAGGGTGTCAGAAATTATTTCCCGTTTCGGTGCTTATTTCAAACCCCAAAATCAAATATCGGCAAGGTTTACTCAGCCTTCACAAGAAATGAGAACTAGCCCATCTCGGGAGCTGGGGAACCCCTACTTCAACTGAAGAGGTTGGCGTAAGGCCGGCCCCCTAACCTCTAAAAATAAATAGGTTCAACTCGCCACATGCGATCCCTTCGTAAATAACGCGGCAAGAAGCTACACCATATGTGTAGCTTAGTTGCATTTTTTTTAATGATAATTTTTGTGCTTCGCCCACGACCTTCCGATTATGAATCAGTAGCGTTAACCACTAGACTCAGGACCTAACACTATGTTACATAATATATTCAGTTATACACAGCTACCCCCTGCAGTTGGAAATGGTAGTCTCCGCTACGTCGCCGAAGGTTTTGTATGTTGGCAAATGTGTAGTACCCTCTCTGCGGGTTGCTCCTTTGAACGAGCCGCCGGGACTGAACGAAGAAACCCGAACTATACGTCATCATGTACCTACATATTACGCACTAATGAATACCCATTCAATAACCAACAATGTCTTAGTCTAGTGCTTATATACCATCTGGATACCACCGACGATACCGACTGGATACCATCAGTTATTTGGTTCGATTACGACCATATAAGACGTAGATTTGATATTTTTACGTGCCTTCTTTTATCGTGCCTTTTACATGGCCCGCCCTGTGCTGTGGAATGCCCTACCCCATGAGCTTGCAAATGCGTTTATGTCGAGATTGAATAAATGTTTGTTTCGGAGATGTTACAGTTGAATAGTACCTACCTTTTTTTATTTGAAAATGAAATATTTTTCGTGCGTTGCCGGAAATCGAACCCTTCCCCTTTCAATGACGAGTCCGGAGTGTTAACCACTAGGCTACAGACCGATCTTATGTATGTATGGATGATGTCAGTTGTGTCTAGAGACACGGGTCCAAGTTTAAGCGAATGCCGACTCGAGCAGGTCGGGAAGATTAACCGAATGTGAGTAACCGGTCTTATCTTCAACCGAATATGCATCTTAAATCCTTCTAATAAAATTGTACTTACGATTCCTTGAATTGTAGGTTGGTATGAAGCTGACCACCCATACTGTAAACGAATGTCACCTCAGTTTAACGGAAGGTTGGCACAATCTGCAGGGTTTATGTTCATTTGAGGTGCACATGCAGCATTTGCATTAAACTTAAATTTGCGTCTGTTTGTGGAAATGAATTTAATATGAATTTTAAACGTTAATATATCTTTGCAACTTAGATTATAGATAGACCTAACAACGCCTTCTCGTTATCATAGATGGTTCTGAGAACTCCTCTTCCAAATGCTGCAACCGATTGACGGATGCCATGTTTACTTATACTTTTTATTTTTTTATTGTTCACATAAGGATAATCTTGCAGCTCTGGTTATGCATATGAATGGTATTCTTTATGCGGTAAGGATTCCTATTCGGCGCATGTAAAAAGCGTCCCATTGCATTATTCAAGGCGAGGGTTCAAGCCCCAGAATGAAAAAATGCGGGCTTTGTGCCGTACCGGCTAGCTACCTCACACAAATGTAAAATACTCACTTGTACCCTAACTTAGGGTACTTTCTTGTACCCTCACTTAAAGTACCTACTTGCTTGTGTCCTGACATAGGGTACTTACAGGGTACTTTCTTGTACCCTGACTTAAGGTACTTATCTGTACCCTGACTTAGGGTTCTTACTTGTACCCTAACATAAGGTTCTTACTTGAACCTTAGATTAGGGTCGAGAAAAGACAAACGGATGTGATAGAGGGAAATTTCTGATATACTTAAGTAGGGAAATTGTATCTCTGAGAAAAACAGCTCTTGATTTCCGTGATACATTACATAAAATTCGGTCTGTCTAATGATCAACGCTTCAGTCTCGTAATTGGAAGGTAGTGGGTGCGATTCACAGTGAAACAAAAATAATGACATTCAATACTCTACCGTGTGCTTTGCTTAGGTGAACAAATAATAGTTTTTTTCTCAAAGACCGGTGACCGAAAGAATACAGTGAAAAGTAAAACTATTTGAAAATTTAATTCGATGTATTTTGTTGTACTCTATTTTTATTTTCTGTCGGTAAATGTACACCATTTTGATAAAGTTACAATGTTTTTTTTTAAACACTTGATTTTACCTTTATTTCGTTTTTGAACCAAATATCTAATAAATTTTATTTACGTCTGATGTAGATTATAGAATAAACATCATAGAGAATCATTAATAATAATAATAAAAAAATACATATTAAAATCCACGGTAGTAAATCACAAAACAAACAACTGCAAAAAACGCCGCACCGTAAAAATAATAATAAAAAAAAACGAATTAACATAGACGAGTGTGATTCATAAAGTTTCGCTGATTCTTTTTTTTTTCAATCGCTATAAAAGAGCGGCCGATCCTTTGATTTGTCTCGAAAAGAAGTTTAAGCACACACGGCTTTATCCCTCTCTCACTCGCATGGTTCAGTTGAGAGTATTTGATGTGGGAAAGAGATGCACGCGGCGATTTTGTATTTATATTATTAATGTGAGCATTGCATTTAGTTTACAAGATTTTCTATTATTCTAATTCGCCGCCATTGTTTTTGAGTCGTTCAAAGTGCCGACAAACGTTTTGTGGTATAAAGTTACCTATGCATACTCGTGTACAAGCGACAGAACATTTCCTCGGGTATAAAACATTGCTGCGTTTTACAAATGATTTACGGAAAGTGAACCACTCATTAGAGATGCTATTTTATTTTCCATACATTTTTGTTCTGTTTCATTACAGTTAAGTAGCAACTTGCAATGTTTAAAACTTGGTGTAAATGCTATATCTATAATCTATAATCTAAGCTGCAAGGATATGTTAACATTTAAGGCTCATATGAAATGCATGCCTACAGACAGGCACATGTAGGTTCGCGCCTACACACTCTGCATGTGTGCATACCAATAAAGAAAACCTCACATGGACATAAACCTTGCAACTCCTGCCACCGTTCCCTGAACCGGGGTGGCATTGGCAAAAGTGAAACGATTTTTACAGCACGGGTAGTCAGCCTCGTACCAACCTATCAGTCAAGGAGGGATAGTATTTGAAATATTCGCTTTTAAGTATTCGTATGTAATTTGCAGCTACGAAGTTTGTGTGATAGGCAAGCAAATTATCATTAAGAATACCGTAGATGACCTTCAGTTTGAAAGTAGCTTAATTTTTTTTTTTTTTTTAATATTTCAAACCGTTCCGAAACATGACTTTGTTTATTTTCATTTATTTAGACTGCAGAGGATGGTATGAGGTTGACCGTACATTCTGTAAAAATTGATTTAGTTGGCCAATGTCACCCCTGTTACAAGGAAGGGCGGCAAGAATTACAGAATAAGTAGGTATGGATTAATTTGAGATTTAGGGTTTTATTTTGTTTGTTGGTAGGTACACATG
The DNA here is from genome assembly GCA_951799405.1 of Agapetus fuscipes. NCBI lineage: Eukaryota > Metazoa > Arthropoda > Insecta > Trichoptera > Glossosomatidae > Agapetus > Agapetus fuscipes. The sequence goes on from OX637344.1 coordinate 9,841,262, forward strand.
CAGCATGTGTAGAGTGAACTGCACGTGTTCGTTTGTTCTTATATAGGTATTAATTATGAATCTGAAATGTTCGTATATCTTTGCAACTAAGATTATAGATTAGTAATCCCTTAAATGTTTTCATTAAAAATTAAATGTGGGAAAATTGAACTTTTTAAATTTGCAAACAGATGGCAGGGCAGTTTAATAATGAATGATTGATCACGCCTTAAAACTTGTTTTTTGACGGTAGCAAAGTTTCTTATCATAATTTTTTATACGACCCACCTTTGTTATCTAAACTGTAAACAAGTATTCACTTCAAAGCGAGTCATATTCAAATTCCAATCAATTTGCATACAGATTCAATTTTGTGTCGGTAGCAGAATGAGATTTCCACAGCGGATAAGAAAATTTTCAATATAAACTTTTTATTGATTTCATTAATTTGATTTTTATGTTTGCAATATACTCAGAATCTACAATGTATAAAAAATCTGTATTCATTAATTAAATAAGTATATGATATATTTTTTGGTTCCTCAAGAAACGTTATCCTTCTACATAGGTAGGTACCTACTGAATTAAAATGAAAAAAAAAAAATGTGTTTTTCTTCACCTAAGTTTTCCTAGCTCGAGCGCTTTCGACGATGCTACCTCAACATTATTAAGAGGCATTACTATAATCCAGCAACAGAATCATCTAAGGGGCCGCCCATAAATTACGTCATCGATTTTGGCCGATTTTCGACCTCCTCCCCCCCTTACAATCATCCTATAGTCATTATCTAACGACCCCCCCCCCCCCCCTTTTGCTGTAATAATGGATGAGCTTAATAATTAATAATGTTATATTACTTACATAATATTTTGTATATTCTGTAGAAATCGGTATTTACAAGAACGACGTCACTTTTGGTACTCGTACATCATTTGCCATCATCCGCAGACCAGACTCCCCCCCCCCCCTTGATGCGAATGACGTAATATATGGACAGCCCTATAGTAGTTAATCACTCGAGGTGACATCGTTGAAAGCGCTCGAGAAAGAAAACTCCAGTAAACGAAAAACTTGCTTTTATTTTATTAATTTAAAAATGTATCTTCACAGAAACTTTTTATTGCAATTGAAAAATATTTTTAAAATACCATGCACGGTAAACAGTTTGTCGTGTTGGTAAACACTTTTCATCTTATGTCAGTTTGACCACTACGGTATCTATAATATCTTTAATCTATCTGTAATCTAAGTTGCAAGGATATATTCATTCAAAGCTCTCAGATGTATGCCCATAAACTAACACGTGTAGTTCGCGCTTACAAATGCTGATTGTGTACTCACAAACAAAATCCAAACCTCAAATGAACATAAGCCCTGCAACTCTTGCCGACATTCTCTGAAACAGGGGTGACATTGGCAAAGTGAACCATTTTTTACAGTATGTTGGAATAAATCAATCATTCAATGAATTGGCGCGATGATCGCCAATCTTTGATCAAGAGGCACAATAAAGAGTTGAAGATGACGAGGAAGAAGAAGAAGTTGTTTGTGGTAGGTGGCCATGGTAATCAGCTGGCACTATTGGGACAGACCCCCGTGTGGTCCCCTCGGCCATAGGGCGGAGCTGATTGATTAGTAATTTTATTGGGGTTCGAATCTCGGAGTCAAACACATTACCCAGTGACGTAACAGCCACCAGCAAAACAAAAACAGTAAACTGTAATTTATAATTGAACATCTAAGGGCCTGTTGAGCCATACTCCAATCACGCAAAAATTAAAATCAAGTATATGTCTTCCGAGAAATATTTAACCGTGGTCCTTATCCTTTTGTCAACGACGTTACCATGTTGAAAGCACCGGTTCCCATAGATCACCGAAGTTAAGCAACATTGGGCGCGGATGGTACTTGGATGGGTTACCGCTCAGGTACACCGCGTGTCGTTGGCATCTTGGACCGGTCCGTAGTCCAGTGGCAACACTTCGGACTCGTAAAATGGAAGGTTGTGGATTCGGATCCCGGCGGAGCACAAAAATATACCATTTATATTTCGAATGTGCTCTTCGCTGGGTTGTAAAATTCATAAACCTTTACCAAAGACCGGTCACTGAAAGGTCCATCCAACCTTACAACAACTGGGTCTTGCTTGAGAATTGGCGCTTTCTACAGCGACGACCAAGCTCGCAGAGGGCTCTTGAGGTGTGATACACACAAAAACAGCGCTCACCAAATAAATTATCCTTATTTTATTATTATTATTATCAGAACTAATCAATCAAATTTGATGTGTCAATCAAAATTGATTGGAGGTTGGTGCAAAAGGTCCTAAGTTGTTAAGATATACACATTTTTAGATTCATATTTAATGCACGCGCCTTCTCAGTGCCCCCTGCGGTGTCGGACCACTTGGACGTCCCAGGATACAGTGGTCAGACAATATCGAGGCCAACGTGGAAGCCCTGGGAGTGAGGAGTCCATGATGGGAACTGGCACAAGACAGAGAGCCTTGGAGGATTGTGGTGCGGGAGGCCCTGGGCCTTCAAGGCTGGCGAGCCGGATTAATAAGATAAGTATTCAATGCACGTAACGCGAAATCATTTATAGTGTCGGTGTTTATTTCAAGAAGACATCCATTCAAGTGGAGTCTCGTATGGTCTGGAACATGTGAGATTAGGCCTTGGTCATGTATAAATTACGTGCCGCGGTTCTGAGCATGATCAGTCACCACATTAACGCACAAACCGTGAAGCCACCAATACAGAAGATACACTGAGTGAACCATATGTAACTAAATTTGTTAAAAAATAAATTCAACTGCAATTTTATTAAAAGCGAACCCGAAATAAATCTTATTTGCTGGAAAGGAGAGAGCTAACTATAAATAAGATTTGACTTTTACATGAAATGGGTTTTTGTGAGAATATCTACAATGGCGTCTGTTCTGATGAAATATCCTCACTTATACGCCCCCTCTCGTCACAACAAGGGCAACTCGTAGAACGGCTCACATCCAACCATTTGCAGTCGATATCAACACTATGAGAACTTGGTGTTTTCACGACTCATTCCTCTGCCAAACTGCCCGCTTATGGAATGAGTTACCGGTATCTGTGTTTCCATTCCAATTTAACCTTACCCTTTTTAAATCCAATATCAATCGCCATTTCCTCACAGTGTCTCAAAACAAAGCAACGCAACGCAACACACACCACAGCACTGCGCAGCTAACGGCCCTGCAACCGGATAAGCACAACTGCCACATCACCAACACCTCTGCGGCACTATAACAAGTGTCATAGACCCCTAGAGTCTCTTGAATCTAGGGGGTCTCCCGCACAGATTTTCTTTAAAAAAATACCGGGGATTATCGTTGGGTGCGCCTCTGGCTTGTTTAATAAGGAATCCCGTCTCGTTTTCTTTACGACGCGTTTAATAGCCCCGCCACAAAGCAGTGGCGTGTGAAGTGTTGCCCCGAGACTCGGCCAGAGCTTCATTATTGTAGCGAAGCGACGACGCGGACACTGCCCAGGTTTGTTCTGAGCACTAAAATACAGGATTCCATACTATACACCCAATGATGTGTACAAAGAAGCTACACCAACATTGAGATCAGTTTGCGTACGACTTTCTATAATCTATAATCTAAGTCGTAAAGAGATATTACATTTAAGACTCACGTTTAATGCATTCCCATAAGCAGATACGCTCCTCATACCTGTCCTGTATGCATGTGTCAGAAGGACCCACAGCACATGGACGCTCATAGAAAACTATATATTTTCTCAAGTGTTTTGTATTTCTTGTGGGATTGTTGCTACATCACGTATGAAATAAGCCCCGAAATTTTCGCCGACCTTCCCTGAAGCAGAAATGACATTGACGAAGTGAACCATTTTTTTACAGCATGGGTGGTCAGCCTAATACTATAGTAAAATTTTGAATAGTTCAGTTGGTAGAATGCTTGCGTTCAGAGTGTAAGGGTTCTATCCACACCAAGGGTGTCAGAAATGACAAACTGTTTCGGTGTGTAAGACAGACCCAAATTTAAAGATTCGGCATCGTTTAGTCAGCCTTTGCAAGAAATAAGAAGCAGCAAGGAAACTCCTACTTCAAGTGAAGTGGTTGGCGTAATGCCAAGCCCGTTTCCAGTGAAAATAAGTTGGTTTCATACGCTGCAGCTTAAGTGAAAGAAAAACAAGGAAAAAAGTTCGATTTATATGATGTTCGATTGTAGATGATGATTCCTGGTCTATGATAGAAAGGCCACTAAAAATATAAGATGTAAAACAAATCATTACAATATCTTGAATTCTATACCAAGCCTTGAAACCACACACGAACTCTATGCTATCCTATCTCCTTACAAGACACACCTATTGATACCGACTAATCAGTATAACGGCTCTCTCATTGAGGTGTCCAATAATTTTCATCAATTTATCTCTAACCCACCGATCGCCTGACCACCCGCATTCTGACATTACAATGATCTCATCTTCATCATCACCCCGTAATTAGTGTAAACAATGTCATAAATTTATTTTCATCCATTCTCCTTTCTTCTCATAAAACGCAACTAAGCTACACATATAGTGAATTTTTTTACCTGCGTTATCCTCAAAGGATTCGCATGTAGCGATTCGGAACCATTTTATTTACGGGTAAGGGGGCAGGCCTCACGGCCAACTGCTTCAATTGCAGTGGGGATTTCCAGCTACCATGGGCGCTAGTTCTTTCTTCTTGTGAAGGCTGAGTAAACTAAGTATTTATTTTGGGTTGAAAATAAACACCAAAACGGAAAATCATTTCTTTCACCCTCGGTGGGAATCGAACCCTTGCTCTCGGCATGGAATGTAAGCAGTCTACCAACTGAGCTATTGATCGGAATTTTCATGAGTTTGGTCATCGCTACAAAGCGCCAATTCTCAAGGAAGCCCCAGTTGCTGTAAGGCTGGATGGTCTTTGGTAAAGGTACCCATATGAATTTTTCAATTCAGCGTACAGCATATCTGAAAATTTAAATGATATATTTTTTTGTGCTCCGCTGGGATTCGAACCCACATTCTTCCATTTACGAGTCTGAAGCGTTACCACTAGACGACGAACCGTTCATCACCATTGTATAATCGCTTTTTATTAAAAAATCTACATAAAATTAACTGACGCACCGTTGTAAGAGAACTTAGTTTATATTTCGACGTTGCGTTCAGTTCTGGTGTTTTTTTGAAATTCAAGTCTGTCGTTAGTTGCGTTTACAAATGAAAAATAAAACAGAATTCCGATCCCGGACTGATCCTATAAACATAAAGTAAAACACTTAACGATATTTTGCTCACCCTTTGCAAACCGTCAACATTTTTCAACGTTTTTTATGTCAGCAAATAACCACTGAAATTCCTGCCCCTGAAATTTGGTAAATTTTTAACAATATTGAATTTCAATAGTTAATCAAAGCGCTTATGCTTGGGTTCCTCTTGAGGACGTTGGCTACGACGTCAACTTCTATAATCTATAATTCAAGTTATAATCTTAGTTGAAAAGATATATTGACATTTAAAATTCATGTCCACAAACAGACAAGTGTAAATTTTCGCTTAAAAATGCTACGTGTATACTAACAATTCAAAAACCAAACCTCAAATGAACATAAGCCCAGCAACTTTTTCCGACCTTCCCTGGAACAGGGGTGACATTGGCACAGTGAACCATTTTTACAGCATGGGCGGTCAGCCTCACACCAACTTATAAATCAAGGGATGATGTGTAGTTGCACAATTGAAATCTCAAAAGAACATTAACCCATGTACTCCTTCATACTTGAAATATGGCTGACCTTGGCAAATAGAACCATTCTTACAGTATGGGTGTTTGTTTTAGGTTATTAGTATGTTGGTTATTTAAGTATATTGGTAAACCTGCAGTATGTGTAACGCAAACTCACACAACAAAATTCCTAATCAAATTTTCAACAACAACTAAAACAAAAACCTGAGGTGGTCCAATTGATTTAAAACCAATTTTTCATTAAGATAAAATATAAATATAAGAAGAAGCTGTTGATGGTTTTCCAGAAGTAAGGATTAAACAATAAAAACCTCTCGAAGTTGTGAGAGCTATCTGTTAATGTTTAATCTCATTCTAGTGTTGTACCAACAAAAATATATAGAAAGTAAAAGAGTACACCAAGCGAGTGTTTTGGTTTGAATCAATATTTAGTAAACGTTTTGGGAGAGTTTTGAGGGTAATGTTTTATAAAGGGTGATTTTTTTGAGGTTAGGATTTTCATGCATTAGTATTTGACAGATCACGCGGGATTTCAGACATGGTGTCAAAGAGAAAGATGCTCAGTATGCTTTGACATTTCATCATGAATAGACTTACTAACGAGCAACGCTTGCAAATCATTGAATTTTATTACCAAAATCAGTGTTCGGTTCGAAATGTGTTTCGCGCTTTACGTCCGATTTATGGTCTACATAATCGACCAAGTGAGCAAACAATTAATGCGATTGTGACCAAGTTTCGCACTCAGTTTACTTTATTGGACATTACACCAACCACACGAATGCGTACAGTGCGTACAGAAGAGAATATTGTGTCTGTTTCTGAGAGTGTTGCTGAAGACCGTGAAATGTCGATTCGTCGCCGTTCGCAGCAATTGGGTTTGTGTTATTCGACCACATGGAAGATTTTACGCAAAGATCTTGGTGTAAAACCGTATAAAATACAGCTCGTGCAAGAACTGAAGCCGAACGATCTGCCACAACGTCGAATTTTCAGTGAATGGGCCCTAGAAAAGTTGGCAGAAAATCCGCTTTTTTATCGCCAAATTTTGTTCACCGATGAGGCTCATTTCTGGTTGAATGGCTACGTAAATAAGCAAAATTGCCGCATTTGGGGTGAAGAGCAACCAGAAGCCGTTCAAGAACTGCCCATGCATCCCGAAAAATGCACTGTTTGGTGTGGTTTGTACGCTGGTGGAATCATTGGACCGTATTTTTTCAAAGATGCTGTTGGACGCAACGTTACGGTGAATGGCGATCGCTATCGTTCGATGCTAACAAACTTTTTGTTGCCAAAAATGGAAGAACTGAACTTGGTTGACATGTGGTTTCAACAAGATGGCGCTACATGCCACACAGCTCGCGATTCTATGGCCATTTTGAGGGAAAACTTCGGAGAACAATTCATCTCAAGAAATGGACCGGTAAGTTGGCCACCAAGATCATGCGATTTGACGCCTTTAGACTATTTTTTGTGGGGCTACGTCAAGTCTAAAGTCTACAGAAATAAGCCAGCAACTATTCCAGCTTTGGAAGACAACATTTCCGAAGAAATTCGGGCTATTCCGGCCGAAATGCTCGAAAAAGTTGCCCAAAATTGGACTTCCCGAATGGACCACCTAAGACGCAGCCGCGGTCAACATTTAAATGAAATTATCTTCAAAAAGTAAATGTCATGGACCAATCTAACGTTTCAAATAAAGAACCGATGAGATTTTGCAAATTTTATGCGTTTTTTTTTTAAAAAAAGTTCTCAAGCTCTTAAAAAATCACCCTATACTAGAGGGACAGGCTTTCATAAAATACCAGGAGGTGGGAGATATCAGGATGGTTTAGTGGTAGGCTGTGTTGCCTCCCAGCGGCACTTTGGTATAAAAGTCCGTTGACAATTTTATCACCCGAAGGTTTTTTGTGCCATCTCCTCGAGCGCATGTGGTCCTGATCGCCCGGGTGGGACAGATGTTGGCAACCAACCCATAAATGTTGGACATGTTTTGAAGATTTGTAGGTAAACAACATTTTCGTACTCACTTTACTTTTCATTCACATTGATTTTGATACGACAATCAAAAGTAAGTTACAAAATACTAGTATAAAATACGTGTAAGACATATTTAAAAGCTAGAACGGTCACGAGACGAACCTAAGGACAACTCAGATCAACCAAATGAAAAGTCTTTGAATGATTGCAGACAGATCATTGCGAGATCGCATTCACAATGCCCACATACGAAAACCCTGTGAAGTAGAGGACATAGTGAGAAGAAGCAGATTCAGGAGGGATAATATCTCTAGAATGAATCATGAAAGACTCGGTACAGATCGTAGCTAATGAGACGCCAATGGGGCAATGCCCATCTGGAAGACCTCCTAAAAGATGTAAGTAATTATAGCTGGACGTCTTCAGGATTCATGAGTCGATATGTTTGGGCAAAAAAAGTTTTTGTGACACGCTGGTCCATGCCGAGAACTTGGGTTTGAATCCCAACGAGAGCGTCAGAAATGATTTCCCATTCAGTATTTCAAACCCAAAATATAATACCGGCAAGGATGATGTAGAAATGAGTACCAGCCACCTCGGGAGCTGGGAAATCAACACTACAACTGAAGTGATTAGCGTAAGGCCAGTCCCCTTACCTGTAAAAATAAAAAAAAAGGTTCCACTCGCCACATGCGACCCCTTAAAAACGCAGCAAAAAGTTACACTATATGTGTAACTTAGTAGTAGCGTAACACGTCGAAAAATCTAAAAAAAATAGTTGGTGGAAAATGTTGTCCACTGCTTTTCGAAGCAAGGTCAATCCCATAAATGAGTGTTTTAACACGTTATCTCAGCAATGCGCGGGGCGGTGCTTTGAAGTGACCACCGAAACAGTCACCAAGTATGAAACTATACGTTCAAAACCAGCCATAACGTTTTACAAAAAATCATTAAAGAAATTCAAGCGTACTCTAGAAGCGCTGCTTTAGTTTATATCCATTTTGTTGTTGTCGGTAAAACGTTATGGATGAGTTTTATAATTTTACCCATCCTTGGGGAACAAGAGGATGTGGACGACTAGAGTTGCCGCGACTTTGAAGGAAACTGTCAGGAATGTGGTGATTGAAATATCTAGTTAAGAGCTAGGAAGGTGGTGGGGTAGTTAGATGACATAATCTTTTAATTAGCCTGATTCACATTTCGATCCTACAACCGTAAAGAAGATCATGATGACGGTTTGAGTGCAGAGAGAAGAAAAACAGTCTCCAAGGACGTCCCAAAAGATTCAGTGAACAGATCAGTCTTGAAACGTCTCTTGAAGTGACTACTGTCGGCAATGTCTCAAACCACAGGTGGCAATTTGCCCCACCAGTAATTCATCTACCATTTGATTCAGAGATTACCTTTCAATGAAATCGTCTTAAGAACCACATTGTACACAATTTCAACGAAGAAAAAAATCGCAAAACATGATGATGTGAAAGTTGTTTTAAATATTATTAAATAAATTTCCAGTTTTCATGAGACACATTGGTCCAGTACACTAACAAACATTGCTCATGTAAAATTACCCCTGATGGACATAAAATAAAGTACGAGTTGGTTCCATGCTTTTTGAGTTACCACTGCAAAAACACGCTCACCAAACAGTTACGTATAGAATGGAATGTGTTTGATAAATCAAACAAATTTTACAGATATCTAATCTCAGTTGAATCCAAATTACTCCTGAACAACGAAGGCCTAATTCATGTTGATAACAATGATGACTTCGGCAGACGATGGGATGGATTGGCAGACATGGCTCGTTAGGCTGGTGGCATTCCCAACAATTAAGATATGGACAACACAGAAATGCACTCTAATAATGGCAACGATAATCATGGGGGATTGTATACGATAATGTGACTCCCCTTTTTAATTACTTTATTTGACCTTTTAATAGGTGATTTATCTCTGCTAGATGCATTGGTTCCATTATGTCAAATATGTGAGTCCTGTACTGCAAAAGAGCACAGAGGTCAAATAAGCCCCATATAATGGCCCACGGCCCATTTGTCTTTTTTTTAAGAATCCTGTGCAGGAGACTCACTAGTTTTTAAAGGCTCTAAGTGTCTATGACACTTTCTGTAGTGCCACAGAGGTGTTAGTGATGTGGCGGTTGATGTCTTGATCCTTTGTTGCATGGCTGTTAGCTGCGTAGTGTTCTGGTATGTATTGCATTGCGTTGACCTTATCTAACGTGTTTTCTGTAAAAATAGTATTATTTATACATAAAAGGTAAATAGTATGCGATGATGCTAACATTGAATGGAGTACGCACATTTAAAATATCCCTCGGCTATAATAAGGTATAACGTTATTTTAGTTTTATTGTTTTTTTTAGTCTAAATTCCCAAACGCTATCAAGCTTTATCCATCTATCTTCAGAGGAGAAAACAAAGCTTTGCTTTTACGTATTTATTTATTTTTTTAATATTTTATTTTATCTATATCACACCTTTGTGACTTTTGTCCTTATTAACCTATAATCCATAATCTAAATTCTAAGTAGCAAAGATATATTAACATTGAAAATTCGTAGAAAATGCATGCCCACAAACGTCACGTGTAAGTTCGCGCATACGAATGCTAACATGTGTAAAATACAAACATCAAATCAACATGAGTCCTGAAACTTTTGTCAGCCTTCCCTGAAACAGGAGATACATATTTTCAAAGTGAACACCTTTTTATGATATGGTTGATCGATCTCATACCAAACTATAAGTAAAGGAACAAATAACCAAATATTTTGTTTCCCTTTTCCTTAGCAAACTGGCAGGGTGACGTCACAATTATGTTGTCCATGGATTTCGTTGCGAGTCCATCAAAAGTAGTCTAGGTCGTATTAGGATGGTGCATTAACACAATATGGAAGTATTTAAAAAAAAAAAGTGAAAAATCCAGTAGCGGTCGCCGAGTGGGGTCCGGAGAGATAAGGTCCGGTCAGAGTGTTTTTGAGGTCCAGTTTTATGGCTTCCCCGAGGGCGGTTATCACTACACTTTAGGTGTGGGGGACTGGATTTAAGGTGACTGAACACGGAGAGGTTTTTTGTCACTTTGGATTTCACAGCGACAGAAAACTGTACCGGATTTTTTATAACAATTGATTATTGGCCGGAAAAGAATGAATGCTGAACCTGTGTGCGAATGTGAAAATAAATTTACAGTTTGATTGATGCAATAATCATTTTTTTTAAAATAAAGCTATTTTTTGTTTAACGTAGTTTATTTTCACAATAATATTTAATATCTCGAGTACTTTCGACCTTCAATATTCAGGCCATTATCAAGAGTGATGTATAAAAAATTAAAATTATTAAGAACAAACCATAGATCAAAATTATATAAATTCAAATAAATAGGTAGGTATAGGTACAATAAATATGAACTTAATTAAAATTAAATACAACAGTCAAAAATTAAAAGAAAGAAAACATAAAATAATATATAATAATTACAATAAATTAATTCAAACATCCGAGGGTCAAAAAATAAATAAAATAAAATAAAATATTTAAAGCACAAATAAAATTATTGAGTCAACACAAAAAGACAAATAATAATAATAACAACAAAATGACAAAGAATAAAACCAAAATTAAGGGGATTGGGTTATGGCGGATTGCGGAGAGGAGCAATGAGCAGGGGGGAAGCTAGAGGGATTTGATATTAAATATTATTGTGAAAATAAACTACGTTAAACAAAAAATAGCTTTATTTTAAAAAAAATGAATTTTCACTGTGTGAATACACAAACCCTACAAAATCCAATAATCATTTGATTACTTTGACACCTATATCTATTGCTTACTTATGTCTACAATGTGAGTTTCATATTCAACGCATAAGAAGGATAGTTTGCACTTTAAAATGCTGCATATGCACTTCTAAAATCTTAAATGAACATAAACAATGCAAGTTTTGTCGTCCTTCCCTGAAAAAGGCGTTTAATTTGCCAAGTGAAACCATTTGTACAATATGGATGGTCAGCATCATACCGATCTATAATTCAAGGAACCATATAATAATGGACACAACAATCACTTTTTTCGGGCTACGTAGCCGTGGTCTGGTTGATTTATTCCGGACAGTTTCACCAATTGCTCCGATGGGCATTATCAGCGGCTGGCTAGTCGCTGTGATCTTCTTACAGGATCTGGTGTTCTGGAAGCCACGCTAGCCTTAGAATCGATTATATAATATTTTTTTTAAGATTTTGAAAAGAAACCATAAATGAAAAAAAATGTGATGGATACGAATGAGTTGAAAAAAGGAATGCAAGGATTTAATGAAATGCAGGCAACTCTGAAGAGGCTTTTGCCACCCTTTAGCGATTTGGTGATAGAGCTACTGCTATTTTTTTTGTGAAAACCGAAACATAAAAGAACTTTACCATGCAGGGCTAAAAATACATACATTTTTTAACGAAAAACCGAACCTTTAAAGAACTTTACCGTTCAATTTAATACGGTGCAGATAAATTCAGTCAGGTATTAAGTTTATGGTGGTTTGTCGGCATCACGCAAAGGACGAGATAGCGGCCACTCTAATTCCCCTCAAACCTTATCGTTCGGGAGCAGGGAAAAGTGTCGGCCGCCAACACCGGTAGCGGAGCGGACGCCCCACCAAAAAGGCAGATAGTGTCGCGTCTTAGTGACGTCACCTTGCCGACAAAATAACATGAAAATATTGTGCGGAGTCTCAGTGAGATTATAAAGTTATTTGAGATTTGGTTTTACGGGGATTAACTTGGCTTAATGGAACAGGAGGGAGCAGCCAGAAGAGGCAAAAAGTAGAAAAAAGAGTTAAAATGTACACTGACCCCTTCCAAGTAACTATCGTATAAGTAAAAGCTATTTGTGTATTGAGAATTGCAATGTTTTTTTTTTCAGATTTTTCACAATCCAATTTTATTGATGATGATGATGAGTTGATGATTTCTTTATAGCGCCGTTTCGTGATGCAGTCACTCCAAGGGCGCTAAATTTATTGTATTTCATAGATTTTTTTCATCCCTTTTCTGGTATAATAATATTTATTTTTGAAGTATCTTGAATTATACGTTGGTTGGTTGAACAACCGTATTATATAAAAAAATTTACTCTGCCCAATGTCACTATTTTTTAGAGAAAGCCAGCAAGAGTTGCAAAATTTATGTTCATTTGAGGTTTTTGATTTTATTCTGTACGTAGGTACTCATGCAGCATGCGTAAGCACGAAGCGTGCATTACATATTAATTAATATTTCTTTGCAACTTACATAACAGAGGCTCTGTGTAAAATAAAGCTTAGTTTTGTACGGAAGCGAGTTGCTTTCCCTGAATAAATAATACAGAAGGAGTATTCGCTATATCACCTACCGTTTTTCAGACATTACGCAGATCTAAACTACGTGTGCTGTTATAGAAAAGTAGTGTGTGATACTGTTAGTGTTTTTTCTACGGTTTATATTCTCCTCTACGATCGTCAACTCGTAGAATATTCACTATTCACTTTGGCGGAGTGAATCTACGTGAAAAGGGGGAAGACTTCAGATTGGCATATTGTGCCAGAAACCTTCGAATAATTTACCTTTCAATAATAATATTGATTGATTTTCATTTCACCAATTATTATTTTAGCGCTATTTTTGTGTTATTCGCACCTCAAGAGCCCTCTGCGAAATGGATCGTCTCTGTAGAAAGCATTTGTCATTTAAACAATACCCTTTTGTTGTAATGCTGGATGGGTCTTAGATGACCGGTATTTGGTAAAATTATTTGAATTTTTGAATCCAGATTGTTTTTTAAAAATTCAGAGACTTTTTCCGAGCCCATATTCTTCAGATAACAAGTTTCTAGCGTTAGCCACTAGATCACGAACCGGCCAAATAATAGACGTAAGTATATTTTTTATCTGTTTTATTCCTTGACTGATAGGTTGGTATGAGGCTGACCACTTATGTTGTAAAAAGTGGTTCACTTCAAGCCGATGTCACCTGTGTTTCAGGCAAAGTCGCCAAAAGTTGTATGTGTTGTAAGCCCGCATGCGGCATGTGTAAGCGCGAGTTTATAAATGTCTGCTTATGGCAATTCATTGAATATGAATCTTAAATGTTATATATGTTTGCAGCTTTGATTATAGTTTACAGACTACATATCTTAGAGTTTACAAAAGAAATAAGCAACTGAATATTTTAAAGTCACTACGTGTTTTCTTGTTTTTAATAATTTTCTTGCTGTTAAATGATGAGCAAGATTTCGGCACCCCGATGACGCTGGAGGATGAGGTGTCTTTGTGAACTCCTCGCCGAGGTCTTTGTGTGTCTCCTCGGCAGATCCTGGATTAATGGTTTCCGGGATGAGTCGGCAGAATGGGAGAGAAATGGTCCCAGCGAGAATGAGAGTACCACAGAGGGGCGATTAGGAGACAGGGTTCATGAAACAAGGGTCGCAAACCAAAAATCATAACGCAACTAAGCTGCATATATAGTACAGCTTCTTTACGCGTAGTCTCTGAAGTGTTTCGCATGTGAAATCTTTTTTTTGCAGGTTAGAGGCCAAAGGGCTGTTTCTTATAACACATAACTTCAAAAAAAAAAAATTTAATTCTCAATGTTTCGTCAAATCCTTATTGTCAGGAGATGAGTCTGTTCTTTGACTATAAAGCATGATCTAAATTGTCCGACTTAATTGTTGTTGCTCGCGATCAAAGATTGTAATTGAAGTGACCATTAGTGATTCATTAACAGATGTCGTGGATGCTTTATTAGTGCAAAAGGTACAAATGGTATTTCATTGTTTTGTCCTCATGCATTTGCAGCCAAGCAGAAATACGTAGCAGAGGACAAAAGGCGATGGACAGGCGAGAGTGGAGGAAAATCCTGGATTCAGCAAAGGCCCACGAAGAGCTGTCGAGCTTATGATGAAGATGATACATGGCTGCTCGTGGGCATGCATTCAATATTAATCTCAAATTTTCATGTATTTTTACGAATGTATGAGTCTATGTCTGTGTATGTTTACTTATGATTGTGTGCCTGTGTGGTTTTACTCACTTATATAGTTGTATATGTGTATCTAAACTTAAGTATTTGGATGGTTGTACCTATTCGTATTTAATCTATGATTCTGCTCGAGACAATTCTGGCATGGTCAGGTGTGTGCTAGAATAGCCTTTAATCACCTATAAATACGGATTGCAGTGCTTTGGAGGGTATCAGTACCCAGACCGTTAAGCGAGATATTAGTTAAGTTTTCAACTGTGAACCAAATGTGAGCAAACCCTAAAGTAAAGTTAATCGTTATTTAATTGTACCCAAGTAAATGGTAACACTAGGTATCTTTGAAACTTAGATTACAGATATTCAGTTTCGAAAATGTTCCAGTCGCTTTTGTCACAAGATTCAAAAAGGCTTCATCATTCATGCAAAAAGACGCTCCATCTCGCTTAGGGTTTGCGAGCTCTGACATGGTACGCTACTGGAACTAGAGAAGGGCGTTCCTTGTTAGAATTAGGGGGAGGGGGGGGGTGCTAACGGCCGTGGGGGGGAGGTGATTGATGGTACGCCTTTTGTAGGAAAATCACCCCCGTTCCAACCCTCGGCGGGAATCTTTAACCGAATAAAGACGAGAAATTTCCTTCAGTATAAAACATCACGTACCAACTCAACCGAATAGTTTTTAAAAAAATATATAAAATCTAAAACAGCGCCTCTAGTGAGTGTTTTAGTTTCTTTACTTTTTTTTTGGAAAACTGAAGCGTTGAGTTACAACGTAAATTTTTACATGGAAGGTACTGAACGCATTCAGGATTTTTCTCTGTTCTCTTATATATTTTAGAAATCTATATATATTTTTATGTGAGAAGGTTAAAAGGAACATATAATGTAAAAAAGAGAAGAACATGCGTGAGGAGAGTGATGAATGTCGAGGAGATGAAAGAAGTGTGCAAGGACAGAGAAAAGTGGAGACACATCTGGGGAGGTACTGGCCATCCCTAGTGGAATTGCGGCTGGATACAAATACAACCAGTACAAGGTAAAAATTAGGGGGGAAAACTACGCAGAGGCAAATCTACGCTATAGTATATAATTCAGAAGATAAGGACAAAACATCATATTCTAAGTGAGTTACGAAGACCACCGCGTCGCTTTGATAAGCAGCCTTGAAAATGCTTTCCGCTCGTAAATGCAAAACGTCGCAGATGAAAAGCTGTCAATAAAACATGGTCCAATCCGGAAGAATTCCAAATGTATTTGTCACGTTTATTTATTTCGGCACGTATAAATTTGCTTCTATACAGAGCACGTTCCTGACTAATATATAACCTATACATATATTTTTTAACTTAATATTATATATATAAGGGACCTAGTCCACTATGGACAAGACATTCCCTTGTTCGGTGAAATTTATATCAGGACCTTTCAGAGGCGAGGGTGTAATCAAATTTGTGGGGCAGAAAGTGAATTACATTTTACCCTGCAGCTCGTATATCCCGACATAATATATTATAGTATCTACCATATACACATAACGTATTCAAAATATATATATGAGCGTATAATACTATATATCGGGCAAGGAAAATGCTCATATGTCATGTCCATGTAAGTACATGATCTATAGTAAAGTATAAAAATCTTTTAAGGACGGTAGGTACAATCCGATCGGTAGCTCTGTTAATAGAATGCTTGCATCCCATGCAGAACGCTAAAGTTCGATTCCTACCAAGGGTGCTGGAAATAATTTCTCGTGTCGGAGCTTATTTCAAACAAAAATAAAATATCGACAAGGTTTACTTAGCCTTCACAAGAAAATGAGAAGGCCGGCCACCATTTACCGGTGAAAATAAATTAAATCCACACGCCACATGCGACACCTTCAGGTTAGAAGTTGCTCTATGTGCGCAGTTAAGAGGCAAATGGATTTGACACAGACAAAAAGGAAAATACAGGATTATTTTCGCAATATATTAAAAATATCTATACAAATTTGCTTTTACGAAAACACAGAAAATGGCATGAGGTCCTTGCGTGAATCGATATGGGTTGCTAGAAAAAAGACAAATAAATATTTTGTTATTGGTTGCTAACAAAAATAACATTTGCTCACCGAGAAAACAAATCCAAATTCGAAAATGTTCGCAATCCATTCTCTCAAGGCAAGGAAATATATATTTTTTGTAAATTTGAAATAATTTTTCGTCTCTCTTGTATTTGCGACATGGCTAGTTTCACTAACAACACCAAAAATGTTCTTGAACCTGAAAGAATTTTCTTTGTGCCCAGAGAGGGTGGACGTTTTCCCGCCCTGACCTCCGCCATCTGAATGTAAATCTTTCTTTTTTTTCTGAAAAAAGACGCTGTCACTTTCGGCACGTGATATATATATTTTTTCATCTTTCTTTTTTTTAATATTCTCCCTGTATAAATTATTAAGGTACGATAATTCATTTAGAAAAAAAACGCAATCCAAAAAAGCAAGCTAAATATGCAATGTTCCTTGGACAGAAAAAAAATTAAGAAACCCAAAATAATACAACTAAGCTGTAGATATAGTGAAACTTCTTACTTATGGAACCTAATTATTTAAGCAGGTATGGAGGCAGGTTTACGCCAAACACTTCTTTTGAAGTCAGCTTCCTGTGAAGCCATTAGAAATAACCACCAAAAATAGAAACAATTTCTGACACCTTTTGTAGGGATCAAACCCTTGCCCACTAGCATGGAATGTAAGCATTCTACCCACTGAGCTATCGAGCAAGCAGTAAGATTAGATGAAATGTCTTTGCATAACAAAAGTGCGAAATTTTTTGAACAATATTATGATAAGGTGCTCAAACATGAGAAAAGCTTTTTTAGATATATTTTAAGTGTTGAAAAATGTAAATTCAACTGTTTTAGGATATGTTTTTTTTGCAATTCTCACAAGAACAAAAATGAAATATGTACGTAAGTTGTAAAAACAGGGGAAAAAGAGATATCAAAAGTTTTTACGCAAAATAGTTTTTTTTGTTTTTCTTCCCCTCGTGATCGCAGTTACCCCTCTTGCCCGCGTATAAAATGTACGCGGGAGTAGGAATAAAAAAGATATGTCTTCCGGAATGAAGGAGCATAGAATTACTGATAACTCAATACCGGTGCGTCATCTTTTACGAGGATAGAAAAGAGATAACGTAAAACTTGTAGCAATAAGGAAAAATTGTAACTTTGTAAGGAAAAGAGAAAAAGAATACTAGATTTTGGAGTAAAGTGGGGTAAGTGAAACCAAGTTGGGCAAGAATAACAATTTTCACGACGTTTTGCCAGTTTTTTATTATGCGTCGCCAACTTTTAAAAGTAGAAAAGTTTTGCGCAAAAATACAGAGAGATGAAAGTTTGCCAGTATATTAACTGATTGAAAAAAAAAACGAGAAATTGAAGTATGAACTTTATATATTACTCGATTTCCCATAGATTTCTCGATTTAAAAAAAAAAAAATACCTACTCGATGCGTAATAGATGTTGTTTTCTAAAAAAACAATGTATTTTTAATGTTAAGTTTAAGATCGAACACCCAAAAATAAAAATAAAACGCTGCGCTACAAAAAAAATGACAGCTTTGAAAACTTATATTAAAGATTGATAAAATATAACACGAAAAAGTTACATTAAAATGCGTCATAAATTTTCACCGTAAAAAATAGGGTTGCCAAAAATTATGTAAATGAGAATTGTAAGAAAAAAAAAACTCAAGTAACGACGTGTCAAAGCATGTGAAAGAGCGTTGATTTGTTGACAAAGTTTTCAACACAAATGTCACATTTTCAGTAAATCAAAAAAATAATAACACGCAACAAAACTTTTAATATCACACATGCAATAAGCTTTCACTCTCAATTACATCTCTTTTTTTCACACTACTGCTTACGAGGAAAAACGAGATAAAATATTCGATTTTTTTTCCAAGTTATGTCTATCTCGCTTCTTCGTGTTCAGGTGCATGATTGTTAGAGTGGGTGCGAACTATATGGTTTTGTGAGGCGCGAAGCTTTTCGTTTGTTTTTCCGTGCTGGGTGGCCATTTTGGTGATATGGTGTTATGTAAAAAATGGCGTGAGGAGCGTGCGTTACGAAAGGAGGTGAAAGAATTTTTATTTCGGATCCACCCTTGCGTTTCACGCTTCCGCCTCAGCAGAGGCGTCGTCCGACGTAATTATAATTGTAGTGGAATAAATAAGATTTTTTTACAGAGATTTGTTTTTATATATTTAACAGCGTGTGGCAGCCCTGTTTTTATGAGATATTTTGTTATGACTTAAAATGAAAAGTGAAAATTGACACTTGTTTATGCAGGTCACACGACGCGCTCATCTCCGCTATATATTTTGCTAAAAAATGTCGTTTACCGTGCGTGGTATTTGATGCCTTTATTAAATAAAAAATTTACTTACCTTTACATATACAGCTGATTGCATACTTCGTCTGTATCTAACCGTCATGTCATTCCGTTAGGAGCGACCAGTACCTCCGCAGATGCGTCTCCACATGGTTCTGTCCTTGAAAACTTCTTTCATCCCCTCGACATTCATCACTTTCTCCATGCATGTTCTTCTCTTTTTCTCACTTTGCAGACTCCAGAGATTTTAATTATATTTTTGAAGAATTCTAGAAATTGAATATTTAGGTTCTAAGTGCTTTCACTTAATCAACCAATCAAATTAATTTTAAAATACACATTTTTCTTACATTTGAAGTTACCACCTTGTTTCGTATGTGAGTATAGACAGATAGTTCTTTTTTCGTAGTAGGCAGTGAATCAATATCAGCACCTAGTTCTCTAGTTCTTTAGTTCTTTAGTTCCGCTCTCCTTTCCAACACGCGACGTTTATTTCACCGTAGTATGGATGTGCGATGTTCTCACTCAATCAGTACCCCAAGCATTAATATTAAGTTAACTCAATCATAGAGTTTTCCCAAAAATATATGGAAACTAAAACAGCGACTATAGTACGAGTTTAAGCTTCCTTACATTTGTAGAAAAACGCTGTAGTGGAGTGAAAACGTAATTTTATTTTTTTATTTGAGGTAGGTAAAAAATAAAACCATAAGGGAAACTATGAATTTAGTACGTAGTACGCGCTCTTAATGGTAGGGTTGAAACGAATATAAGCTTAATATTAGGGAATAAAAAAACAACGTTATTTTTTAATAGCGTTAAAAAAAAATGTCATTTTTTAACACTACAGTGTGAAAGATAAACTAAGATATGAAGAACAAATATTTTTTGGTAATCATCTTATTCCATTATGAAATTTAACTTATGATCAAATCACGACATCATATACAAAGGAAGATCTGTAACTATTTCTGTAAAATATGGTCCTGTATTTTTTTATAGAAAAAACGTAGTGTTAAATTTTTTCAGTAATGATTTGAATCCTGTCAGGTATTTGGCAATCTTAATACCTTTTGAGAACAATATTCTAACGAGTTTCTTGTCATCAACCTAATAAACACCATTCAAGAGTGATATTTACGTTTTGTGAATTGAGTGTCATGAAAAAATGTTCGCTCAAAATAGTTTCCCGAAAATCAGCCGTGTTTGATTCATTCAGCAACTTGGTATCATAATGGTATACCAGTACCCTCAATACGAGTTGCAAAACTTCAGAAAAGTAAAGTTTACGGAAAATATTAAAGCGTGATTTCTCCCAAAATCTGTCGTTTTTGTTTCTTACACTTTGTAGTCTTAGCAAAAGAGTTGCAGTGATGAAGAAAATCAAGTTCAAACAAACAAAAACGGCAGATTTTGGGGGAAATCACTCTTTAATAATTGCCGTAAACTTAACATTACTCAAGTTTTGCAACTCGTACTAAGGGTACTGTACTCAGAGAATAGAGTATTGCGTAAATGTCACCTCGATTGCATAAACCAAAAATGCATGAATTATATGCCGGCATTCCTAGAGAAGCCAAGCTAATAGGGCACTCAATCAGACATAGCACCTTTCTTAGCAACATCTTTGAAGGCAAAATCTTAGGACAACGCACAAGAGGTCGCCCAAGAACTTCATACTTCAAGGATTTGAAACGGATCATGGATGTCTCCTCCTATTCGCATTCTCAAGAGGATGGCAGCAGACAGAGACAGATGGCTGATACAACAAGGCACTGCCTTTAGAAGAGAGTGATGTAGTTTTCGATTAACGCAATTGAGAAGATTTTACGGAAATTACCCTAGATGCACTGAACTGCAATTGATCATAAGCTCTGTAACTCTTACCGCTTTTCCTTGTAATAGGGATAGTATTTGTAAATGTGAAACCACATTTTTCATACAAGCATTTATTACTAATTTATAAAAAAAATACTCAATTTAAAGAGCGACACAAAGGACATTGTATAGTCCAAAATACGTAAAAACGCAAGTAAAAACTTAACTTTTTACTTATAACTATAAAAATAATTATAGTGAATATTTTAAAGTATAAAAGCATTTTTTGTTCCAACAAAATGCAGTCGCAACGATTAAATTGACGTTCTTTGTCTAAGAAGTTAAAAAAAATACATATAATTTTGAGAACATAAAAAAATGAAATAAAATTTTTAATAGCTTACCTATCACCAAAGTTTTTAACGAATCTATACTATGTTTCTGTCCTTTTTTGATAAAAAAATACAATGTGTCACATTTTAGCTTGAGTTTTACGACTTTTTTTAAAGTTCTCTTTACAATGTGGTTATCATTCTATAGTTAAAATGACAAATAATTTTAGAGTAGAAATAAAAATATTAAAAAATGTGTCAAACTGTAAGGTTATTATTTACGTTTTGAAGTAGATCTTTTTATTTTGTATGAACATTTTGTTTTGTGAAAGAAAAAATAATTGATAAAAGATCCAAGCAATAATTCCAAAAGAAAAAGTGCTGTCCTATGTTTAAATATTATAAAAAATAAATAATAATAATAGTGCCAGCGTTTCTATTCCAACACGGATACGCGGTTTGTGCAATTTGAGACCTGCCATTGGAATAGAACAGATAAAATATACTGCTAGTGAATATTTTACAGAAGGGATACTTTTCATTGAAGTCTAAATCTAAGCTGCAAAGATATGTATCATTTGAGATTCATATTAAATGCATTCCCACAAGCAGACACGCATAATTTCGCGCTTACACATGCCGCATGTGGACCTACAATAAATAAAAACCCAATCTCAAATGAACATAAGCCCTGCAACTCTTGCCGACCTTCCCTGAAGCAGGGGTGACATTGGCAAAGTGAACCATTTTTAACAGTATTTTTTTACTTTTTAAAATAAATTTAACTTTGAACTTAAAAATAATTCTCTTAAGCAACATCCTCAGGAGACTATTGTGAGTGTTAAACAAGAAGGAACTTTTTTTTAATAAAAATAAAAATTTGCACAACCCTGTATGTGGCACGCAAACCTAGTTTTTTATTTTATTTAACACGGTTTTTTATGGCGCCAATATCTCATCTCTCTGTGTGTTTAAATAACATACGCTACGCCCGACGTGACAAAAAACAAGGAACATTTTTTAAATAAATACACAAAAAATGCGATTTTCATTTGTTTTATGGCCACGTAAACTTGGTAACATTTATTGAATTCTCTTTTTTCTTGTTTCTAAAAAAAACGATTTCTATAGAATCTATAATCTGAGTTGCAGAGATTTATTGACATTTCTAATCTAATCTCAGTTGCAAAGATATGTTACATTGGAGATTCACATTACATACATTTTCACAACCAGACACGTACAAGTTCGCGCTTGCACATGCCGCATGTGAACCTACAACATAAAAACCAAATCTCAAATGGACATACACCGTGCAACTCTTGCCGTCCTTCCCTGAGACAGGGGTGAAAACAATTTATTTATAACTTAACATTAATTAAATTAACAGTAATAAACCAAACTTCACATGGGTATAAACCCTGCAACTCTTGCAGGCTTTTCCTGCAAGACATGCATGAATAATAAGAAAAAACATTACATTGATTTTTTAAAGAATTTAGTATGCGTCTAACCTTTACAATATAAAATAAATATTGTGTAACAATTTTCTTTCAAAAAAAAATATTTTTTTTGTCAACGTTTTTCACAAGGTGTTTTCTTTTTTGTTGATATCAATGGAATTTTTTTCTACCGTTGATATCACGCGGCGCCGAAAGAATGACCATTGACGTAATTGTTTTTAATGCGCAATAAATAAGACAAAGGGGGGGCTAATTAATTAGGTTTTTTTATTTTCTAATGAATAATTACCTTCTATGCTCTCAGAGAAAAGGGTTCCATCCGAAGAATAATAAAATATCTAATTAAAAGTTAATTATTTTCCATATTTTTTGGTACTTTTGAATGTGCGTAGACCTTTTCAGGTGCGGGTAGTAAATTTGATTATTAATTTGAAATTAAAAAAAAAATAATGGGGTCAGATTTTTTTTTAAATTTGGAACTTATTTCTCGGCGAGTAAATGAGTCTTGTATGGGACTGCCGTCTTAAGCAACCAATAAAAAAAAATTGTATGCCTTTTCCCTAGCAACCCGGCCGGGCGACGACACTATAATGCCGAGACCACATTACACAGTTTTGAAAAACATTTTTTGTTAGATTTGAAAAATGGAACCCAAAGTTTTTTTTATGAATTTAAAGGAAAGTAGAAACACACAATTTATGTAACCGATCGTGGTCTAGTGGTTAAATCTACGGTTTATAAGTATTAGAGTAGTGGGTTCGATTCATGGTGGAACATAAAAAAATACAATTTCATAGCTGAATTGAAAAATCATCTACCAAATCAAGGCATAAAGATCATCCAGCATTACAGCAACTGGATATTTCTTGAGAAATTGGTGCGGTTTTTAGCGACAACCCATCATTTTAAAAGGCTCTTGAGGTGTGATTTACACTAAAACAGTTTGAAACTTATTCAAACACGAAAGCTGGCCGAAAAAGGTCGGCCAATGGTTACCCAGGATGTCCAAGCAGGGAGTAGAGAGACCCCAACTGAGGTGGCTGGACGACATCAAGGAACTGCAGGCAGAGGATGGCTGAATACAGCAGCTGATAACAAAATATGGAGAAGATTGAAGGAGGTCCAGGAGTGGACGAAGAAAAAGTAGAATGATTTTATTTTGAAGGAGTGCGTTTATTATTTTTCTCTTATGAAATTGTTCACATTCTTCTTGTGATTTCTTTCTCGCGAAGAAAGGTGTAGAAAAGACAAGGGGTGAGAAAATTGCCACAATATGTGAAAGCAAGGGTGGGAAATAGAGGGAGAAATGTGAAAGTGCGGAATGCAGAGCAATTTTATATTAGAAATATTTGAGTGTCACTTATATATACGCTTTTGTATATACCTATTAGCTAATACATAGGTGTGTATTGTTGTGCAATATATCATGCATGTAGGTACTTTTTTCTTATTTCATTTTTTTGTTCATCTTCTCTGTATTTGTTTCTTTGTATACAAGGTGAGTGATTTCTATCAGGGTTTTTCACAACACGTTTGATCCATAACTGATCCACGAATCATGGTTTTTTAATAGAAAATCCATGTTAAGCGGATTTTCCGTGTGTAACTTATTTTTATAAAAGTAAGTAGGGATATGGATCTTAAATGCTAAGTATAGGCTCTTATAGGCTTAGGAGTATTTTGAAAAGCAACCCTGTGCATTAACAATGTTTAAAATAGCACCCTTATGTATTGAATTTTTATTCAAAATTTAACTAAATACATAAAAAACTACTCATTAACTAGATTGTTGATTAACGTTGATTAATACATTAATCTGTCTTTTTTTAACGAACGAGGGTGAAAACAACATAACTCACCAGCTCGGCCCATCCCCAAAAAACAAAACATAATACGTATCCTTCGTTACAGCGAGGCGCACGCATTTCTACGGATAGGGGTCGGATTTCTCACCCTGAGCCACGTTTTTACGCGTTCTCGAGTGAGAATACGCACCCTCGTAGCAAGTAAAAATATAAAACATTCAAACTCATCAGTAGCGTTTACAAAAATATATATAAGCGCCTTTGGGATGACCAACGGTCATGAAAAGGCGCAGAAAAAAAATACCAATAATAATAATAAACAGAAACTGAAAGAGCGTCTCTGGAGAGGGCTTTAGTTGCGTACCTATATATTTTTCCAAAACGCAATGGTTGAGTATTAGGGTAGATTGTTGTACTAGGGGTGCAGTGAAATAGTGATAAAAGGAAGAGGGAGGTTTTCTAGAAGGATTTATAGAATTTTTATGCGAATGAAGTCGTCTCTGTGATGAATTTATCGAGTAGTCTTTTTGTTCTACGCATATTTTATGATAAGCGAATTCGGTAGCTAAAAACCTAACCCATTTTTTTTTGCAAATAATGCTTATTTCGTTTGGGAAGAAATTTATGTATGATCTAAACGTGTTACTGTTAGTCCTGTCACAATTTTCTTAGGAGTGGTAAGTCCCTTTGCAAGCTGACAATAATAAACAATCTGTACGCCTTCATATTTTTCAATTGATAAACATTTCTTTGCTTTTACACATTTATTTTTAAATTAATTTCGTATGAAATTCCTAAGTGGTTAATAGTCTTCTTCATCAACCGTTGCCAACGCTGACTATCCATCACTTATCTTCTCCAGACCCTTACTCCTATTGTACGAAAGCCATTTGAGCCATATAGACTCAAAAGCAGAAATCTACAGTATTTTTTTAAATTAAACTCCTTGACTTGCTATGACCCACACCTACTGTTGGTTCACTCTGTTCATGTCACCCCTTTTTCAGCGAAGGTCAGCAAGTGTTGCAGGGCTTTAGTTCATTTGAGATAGGGTTTCTATTTTGAGAGTCTACACGCAGTATGTGTACGTGCGAACTTGCATTTATCTAATTTAAAAAAAATCTACATTACTCTTTCTGATTCTACACGACTCATATGTTATTTGAACAATATTTTGCAAAAATTTGTCAACTCTTAAATTAAAATATTAATTTAATAAACCCAAGACATCCTTATTAAAGGCAATAAAATAATGAAGGATCCTTGTTGTGAGGAACATTGTTTAAAGTAGAGTTCCACACACGTTCCACACATAGGGGCCCTCTGGATGCATTCAAAATATTTGAAAGAATAGCCTAGTACCCGCATGAGGTCAAAAATTACGAAAAAATAATAAAGGTACCTAATTTATTGGAGGGTCTTTAATTTGCATTAAGCTGGTATTAAAGGCTCACTTTTTTACTATTTTTCAATTCATTATTATTGTATACTTTTTTAGAGCAACCTTTTACCGCATCCTCCTCGAAAGTGTCGCAGATGGCGTATTGAACCTTTATTTTAACAGATACAAGACCAGCCTTATACAAACCACTTCATTGATGTGGGGGTTTCTCAGCTCCCAAAGAAAGCTGGCTCTCATTTATTGTGAAGGCCGAGTAAACCTTACCGGTATTTCAATTTTGGGTTTCACCGAAACAGGAAATAATTAGACATCCATGGTGGGGATCGATTTTTAGTTCTTTCTACCAACTGAGCTATTGACAGTAGAATCAAAACGTTGAAATTTTCTCAAACCACCACTACATTTTATTTCTTCTCTTCTTCAGCCTTTATCAGTCTACTCCTGGACATAGGCCTCCTTCAATCCTCTCCATCTCTGTCTTTCGGGTACTGTGTTCAGCCATCCTCCACCTGCAGTTCTCTTGATGTCGTCCAGACAACTCAGTTGGAGTCTCCCCACTCCCCGCTTGGACATCCTGGGTCGCCACTGGACGATCCTTTTCGGCCACCTGTCATGGTCCTGCATTGCGACGTGACCTGCCCAACGCCACTTTAAGCAGGCCACTCGCTGTATGGCATCAGTGACATCAGTGCGTCTACGGATCTCCTGGTTTGGAAGGAACCCTGTCTCTGAGACTGATTCCCAGCATCCTCCTTTCAATGGCTCTTTGTTGTTGACATTTTTCTTATTATAAATAAGTGATTAAATTTCTAGATTCATTGAGTATTTGTATATTTTTTTATAACACTAACAGCTCTATGTATTCTAACGTAAAATCCAGGCGTAAAGTGGCGGGCTTGCGTGGGCTAGAGCCATAAAACAGCCCCCTAAAAAGGGAGCCCCCATAGGCTCACCGCTTATTAGGAAAGGGGGCTCCTTCTGGTCCTTGATGTGGGGGCCCGGCCAACGCTAATGTACTCCGACGCTTTTAAAATTAAAATGCCGTATTTTTAGGTGAACCAACGTCCGACGCCATTACTTTCTGGAAAATTCTGGAAATATGTAAATTTTTGAATTGCTGAAGGAAGGAAATGGGGGTAGTTTGGAAAGGCGTTGGCTCGAAAAGAAAACTTCTAGGTTTTACACCCTTTCATTTAAAGGGGGTTGTTTGTTTTTTTTAATATGCTGATTTGATTTTAAAAAAAAAATTACTGTACAGACGGTAGTCTAGTGATAACGCTTCGAACTCGTAAATGGAAGTTTATGAGTTTGAATTCGGGCGGAGCACAAAGCGTATACCATTTATATTTAAAAATATGCTCTTCAAAATTCATACACATTCACGAAATACCGGTCATCAAAGGTCCATCTAACCTTACAACAACTGGGTCTTGCTTGAAAATTGGTGCTTACTACAGCGACGATCAAGCTCGCAGAGCGCTTTTGAAGTATGATTCACACAAAACAGCGCTCACCAAATAAATCATCCTAATATTATTATTATTATGATACGACTGGCCCGCTGTCTTGTGGCTTGGTCGTAAACGGAATGATATTTGATAAGCTCAGTTTTTTCCTTGCCATTCACATACAAAAAATCTATAGCTCTTCCTCCACATAAGCACAATTTTCCATACAAAAAACGATGATCAATGGATTATCTATAGATTAAATTTTGTGTGGGTATAACACTGTTTTTGTACTTATCATAATATCTCAAAGCCATTGCAAAGCTCGGTAAAAGAGTATTTTTTCTGTCAACATTTTGTCTTAACGAAAACCTGTTTGGAAACTCAAAATCAGCGTCATTTTTAATTTATTTTCGTTAAATTGCTGTTTATTCATGTGTTCAGATAGAAGATAAACTGGAAATCAAGAAGTTGAACCAGGTAACTTTTGATGAGTAATTAGAGGTAACAGCCACTGTAAGGTGACAGAAAATGTGAAGAAATATTCCTGTCAAAAAAGAAGCAAAATGTTCGACGTTGATGATGTTGATGATGATTCATAATACTTTATTTTTAATTTTAGTTTTACCTAAAAACGTCATATTCTGTACAGGATAAAAATCTCAACGCGTTTGCTTTTTACACATGCTAAAAAAAACTTTGTGCGCAGTTAATTAATGTACATTTTATTGTGAAAACAAATTGGTTATGTACATGAATATTACACGACCAATGTAGCTTAAAAAGGTGTAAGTAATTTACGTTTTAAAAAACAGCGTCGCACGGCATTAGTGTCACAATAAAGCATTTATAATCAAACATAAAGTCGCAGCCAGAAATGTTTATAAGCAACTAAGTAGTGGTCGGACTCTACGAGAACGATAAGAATAAAAACCCATTCTGAACTGACTTTTACAATGATTTATTTATAAAAATCACAAAAAATGGAATTACAATAAGATGTATATATTCGTAAAAAATATTTTACGGTTTTTGAGTGAAATATATGATTTTATAATATTCCGTACGTGCGGTGATAGTATGTGTTGATAAACTGCCATAATTCAATTGATGATACACACACAGCAAATCCATAGCTCAACCGTCACCTAACATGAATTTTCCATATATAAAAACCGTTATCCATGGCTCAGCTACGGATCCAATGTGTTGTGAATAACGATAAAAGAGAATTGAATTATAAAATGTATTTACGTGGCAACCTATTTGGTTTAAATTCAATGTGTTCAAGTACCTTTAATCAAATTTAAAATTTCTTATTTCAAAATTAAATTATACGTTTTTTTCGTTCCTTCAGGGACCGCACCCACGACCTTTCAATTATGAGTCGGTAGCGTTAACCACCGTACAACGTACCTACCTGTCATATTTTACGTAAATTTTACACTAAAAAGTAAACTTAGCATATTCTAACAGTCTCAAAATAAGGCGCATTTGTTTTTCAAAGCGAGCGTGTTCGCAATAGGGTGTTAATGGGAAATAGTATGGAAAGTTTTCAGTCTTTTAGAGATAAGGAATGTTTATAATCCCAAGTGACGAAAGCCTCAAGTTTTCACGTTAAGTCAGCCCCAACTACGCCTGATAAGTTCATTTTTGAAACAAAATTTACACTTTAAGGATTGTTTTTGAATAGTTTCCATAAAGCTAGAAACGATGTAAATTTGTGTTGTTGAAAATCGCGCGACTGTAGAATGTGTTTTTTTTAATCCTGAGCAAATCATTTTTATAGTTGCATTTCATTCGTCAAGAAGATTGGCGAAAGACGATAGACGAAACGTACAAAAACTGCGTTAGAAAAATTTGCAACTTTCCAGACTTTCAAACAGAAAAACATATTTTTGAACGAAAATCAGATTTCATTTTTAACATATATTTTTGTTTTCGTTTGCTATATACAGTTGAAATGTGTTCTTTTATGCCATATTAGTATTTTCAGGTTTAAATACAAAACACAATTTTTTATTGTTTTTAGTTTTATTCAGGAATTTGATCGGCTTCCATAGAAATTTCAAATGTTATGGAAAATATGTATGTATTGGAAATAATTATGTTTTTTTTTAAAGAACATTATCTTTCTATGTCTTGAACTAGAAAAAAAATAGAAAAAAAAACTCATAAATGCTTAAGTGCGTCAAATAACATAACCATTATAAAAAAGTTTATTTTAAATCTTACATCATTACACTTTTATATGAATGTTTTACATGCAATAGCGTCAATAAAATAATTAAAATTTATTAGGTTTACTTTTTTCGTTGATGACGTTCATAGGACTTATATTGAACTGAAAAGAAAATTCAATGAAAGAAATGTATTCTCAAATGTATCTGCTGAATGTGAACATACAAATAAAATTCAAACCTCAAATGAACATAAGCCCTGCAACTTTTGCCGACCTTCCCTGAAAAACGGGGTTATATTGACCATTTTTGCAGTATGGGTGGTCAGCCTCATACCAACTTATAAATCAAGGAATATGAAAATTATAAGTAATAATTACTCAATGACATTTTTTAACGGATACGACGGGACTCCAACCGGCGCTTGTTTCGAAAACGCCAAGTGGAGTGCCACTGCCTTGTCCGCTCGACCGTAGCATCGAGAGCTATAGTAGAATATTCACAGGGTAGTTTTCAGGGTAGCACACCCCTTCTCTTGGGGGAGTGTCGTTTAAACGAGTCAACACCCTTGGGGTAAAGTTGCTCATTTCCCGGGGAAAAGTTTGTCCACCATGCTGCCGAGGTTGCTACTTTAGTTGCTACAGATCTAGGGGTTGTCGGACCTTCCGGAAAATATGCTTCTTCCGACGGCAAATAGGACAAAGAAAGGGTTGAATTTTACTTCTGAGTTTTGTCTGTGCGGAAAATTCTTATTGTTAAGACAAGATATTAATAAAAGAACTAACTTGCAGGTTTTAATTTGGAAGGTGTTGGTGGTCGGTACTAAATACGTTGGGGGTTTTTGTTTTGATACGCCATGCACTTATTCGCATTGACTAAGGCCCAGTATTTTCAACGTTAGCACAGCGAGTTTATATTGAGCTGAAAAGTAAAACGTAAATGAAAAGGACGCACTTATGTGCATTTATCTGACAAACCCATAATTGCTTAATATTCCACTTTCTCAGTTTTACCTTTAAAGTATCGATATGAGAAAGTATAACAATTTTAACTACATTTTACCTAATAAAAATAATTTTCTAAAAAAAATATATTGCGATTAAATAAATAAAATCTACTTTTCTCAACACAATGCTTCATCACAATTTTTTTACGATTTACAACAAAACGAAAAACAAAAATATTGAAAGAAAATCCTTCGCCACAAAAATTTCTATTCAAATTTGGTTTGTAGTTAATTCAAAACCCTTGCGGATACTCATTTGAATTATTTTTTATCAACAAATTGGGCGGTCATAAAAACGGAGCCGTAAAAAATGGACAGGCAAAAGTTTTGACAGAATTTCCGGCCGGGGATTAAGTTGGTAGAATGCTATTAATATGAGGAGAAATGCGTAATGCTTTACGTGACATAAAACTATTCCACGAAAATATTTCAGGCATCCCTTAACGTCTGAAAGCGATCACCTAGGGGAGGTTAGGGTTGCCTAAAGACGTACAGAGAAAGTCCAACTTTTGGGACGAGAACTTACTTTTTCGAGAGCAGAAGCGCTTTTCTGCTAAATTCCTTACACTTTGGATATAAATCCAAGTCGGAGATTACTAGCACTTGTGAAAGAACTCCATAGATATAAAATCCCAGAACACTTTATTTTTGAACACGAATTGCTATCTTGTCGCCGAGGTCGTGAGGAATTTAGCATAATAGCGCTAACTGGATAACCTCCGATTTGAGTGGATGCCGTAAGGATGTTCAGCTTTTCTGTGAAAATAAAAGGTTTCTTACGCCAAAGAAAAAAAAAAACGCGGCAAGAAGTGCCATTTTTTATGCATTTTTTTTAAGGAAAAGTTAAAAAGGAACGATAAAGTAATTAGGTGCAAACAGTCGTTTAAAGTATTTTTATTGCAATTTTGCAAATTTACGATCTGAAAATTAATTTCATAACAAAATCAAATTTCTTCTTTTTCAGTTTCACAATTTTTTTTTGAGTTTATTTGCCTAAACGCTATCGGACTGTATCCGTACATCTTTAGTAGGTACCCACTCTGAATAGTATATTTTGAAAATGTGTTTTTAAAAATATATTTCAGCATTTGTGGATATCGCGAAAAAAACATTCAGTCATATTTTACGTCGTTTACAATAACTTTATCTTTGAAAATGGAACTTTTCCTGTACTGTTGAACATAGGTACTATTCAATCAAAATGAATCTGGCACAAAAAATGATTGCATTTTTTTTTATTCCAATTGTTGTATTTTTTTTTCACAACCCTGCCTCATAGTCTCACATAATATGGCGTACGGAATGGCCCATAAAATTAGGTGGTTTTAATTTCCCGGGCTTTGTGTAACCAAATATAAGTAAGAAGCGGGAAAAAGCGCGCGCAGGCTGCCTGTGCCGCCCAAATTTCGAACCACCAACACACTGAATAAGGGTGACGAATATCTGACTTGAAAATAGCCTAGCTACTACTAAACTACACATATAGTATAACTTTAATAGAACTCAAGATATTGTAAAACTCGGAAAGAGGTTTGGGATTCCATGCAATGCCTATGGATTTTAATGGGCCTGAAATAAAATGATTTTGTGGTAATGAATGTGATTTTAACACTGTCAATTTTTTGTTCAAAGTTGATCAAGGATATCCATGATATTTTAGTGAAAAAGTATCTTTATTATGAATATAAAAAAATTAAAAACAAAACGTAGGAAGTCCCTTTCCACCCAATCGTTCCATTTCAGCTTTGGCCTCCCGACTCTTCTTCTAGAACTGGGACTTGTGGAGTGAATCCTTCTTTCTTACTCAAGGTACGCGGTTTCGAAAGAAATTCGACGTCCGAAAAATACCATTGACGAGATATGATCGTCGAAAGCACTCGAGTGAAAAACATGAGTTTTATATTTTTTAGATTTGTATTTTTCTTCCATTCAAATAAAAATTAATCTTCACAATATGAATACACAAACCCTTTAATTTTTATATGGTTAATGCGTGGTTATGTAATAGCAAAATTTTTAACGATAAATAAATATATCTACTTTACCGGAAATTGGAACAATCAAATATAATATTTTTGCTTATATGCTGCAGTTGCTAAAATTGTGTGCACGTCCCTGCTATTGCACTCATATTTTTGATTATTTAAACCGCTTTTCTTTCCTGCCTACACCAAACTTAATTCACATAAGCCACAAAGCTCACTTGAAGCTAATACATTACGAGTATATAAACTTGCACGTTAATACTTTGTGGGTACGTAAATGGTAAAATAGTCGAGATGTATCGATAAGAATTACGCCAACGTGTGTGTTTATGCTTCAGGAGCGTGCTGACGGAGGGAGACGGAAACCCGGCGGGGAAACATTTGCATTTTATAAATGAACGCTACGAAAAGTTGGGCATTATTTTTATGACGCTCTGAAATATATGATTTTATTTGTTCGTTCATTTACTTATTTTATATTTTTGATTTAAGAATAAAACAGTTACAGGAAAATATTACTTAGTCGGGGTTATAGCCGCGGGGGCCAAGAGGGCTGATCTTTCTAGCGTGTTTCGAATGGAACAACGTTGGTTCGATCCCCGCTTGGGTCACTTGACTTTAACTTTGACCCTGGTTCAACAGATGTTATTGGGTAATTATTATTTAATAATTCATTAATAATTAACAAGAATGAATTATTAAATGATGATATTAATACCTGTTTCTGGCCAGGCAGAATAGGTTGGTGAATTACATTCCTCTTCACAAATCTATTTTTTTTTTTTTAATTAAAAAAATTAAAATTACACTGTATGTAAGTACAAATCATTTTTCAAGTATTTAATTTCGTTTTCTGCTTTCAGATTTTTTTATTAAAAATATCACGCCTTGAGTGAGCAGGTACTAAGCTTCCCTCATTCACATGCACCCACCCAACACAGAGGACACTTAGAACCTCTTTAACTGGTCAGGTATGTTTACATAAGCCGCCCTCTCGGTCCAGCGAGCACTTGACCACCCCCCCCCTCCTCTCCCCACTACCCTTCACCGACCGCAAGTCCTTCAAGCACATTTGTTTCACTTGAAACATCACAGAACTGCCCTTTTATACCTGACGAACGTTCTGGATGACCATTTCCGGCTGGGGCACAGACGACAAATCTGAAATTTGCACTCTAACTTCAAAAGTACCTGCTGTATTGCGTTTTTAAATAAATACGAAAAAATTGATTTCCCTACTCCATAATTGCATATTTGTCACTGAAAATATGTTATTATTAATAATGAGAGTAGATGTATGTAAATAAAATCAGTGAGATACGGATACATACAAAATGTGTAAGACCTACGGTGTAGAAGCTAGAGCAGACACGAGAAGAACCAAGAACCACCACAGAACATCGAAAAAGTTCTTAGAATGATCACAGGCAGAACATTACGAGATCGCATCCGCAATGACCAATAAGACATAGTGAGATGGAGCAGATTACGTGTCCAGAATGAGTAATGAAAGACTCGCACACATCGTAGCTAATGAAATGCCTATCGGTCAACGCCCAGCTGGAAGACCTCCTAAAAGGCGAAAAAATAGCTGGGAAAAGATTTCGCGTGAATCACAGAACGAAAAATCTACATCATAAAATATAAAAAAGATGTTGAAAAATACAACTAAAATCTAAAGCTCAGCTTCTGACTCAAAAAGGGGTGCAAAAGTCAACTTCCCTCAAATATATTAAGTCAATACTCGAGTATTTTTCTGAGTCAGGGGTGTGTTTGAGTAAATATTGTGTTTCCTAAAGACTGATCAAATAGTCGCATTAAAAGCAGGGTTGGCACTAAGGCCGTATAAACAAAAACGTTCCCCAACACTCGGATTGTTTGATCTGTAACCGGATATTCTGGGAACTGACAATTGTAACAACGCCCTGACACTCTCGCTATAGTAAGTAGTAACATACTGTTTACTTTCACTGGGAAGTGAAGTAAGACGTCCAGGTGATGAAAGATGAAATCA
Source organism: Agapetus fuscipes (assembly GCA_951799405.1). NCBI lineage: Eukaryota > Metazoa > Arthropoda > Insecta > Trichoptera > Glossosomatidae > Agapetus > Agapetus fuscipes. The sequence continues at coordinate 9,875,864 of OX637344.1, forward strand.
CTTTCAAGGTTTTGGTTGTGATTCTCGTATTTTTAAAAATGAAACTTAAAAAAAATAAGAAATTTAAAAAAAAAATGAAAAAATTAATGCCTTACAAGCATTTTATTTTTTAACCGGAAATTTATGAATTATTACTTGGGTGGATAAATAAAAAAAATACGGTATCAGCAATCATATGAAAAATGTAAACTTTGATTAAAATCCTTTCTAGGATCACCAATTAACTTTTGAAAAAACATATATAGGGAAAGAAAGTTCAGTATCAAAAATGTTCTTTTCGTGTCATAACTCAAATCTAACATCTTATAAATTTACATCAATAAAATAAGAAAGAGAAAGTTTTTGGGTCATCATATGAAACGTAAATGAATTCAAAATTGAATCACGTTAAGTATAAGTTCTAATAATTTCTAATTACTTTGGATTTTTTGTTTCCAATACTCGTATTGATAAGTTAATATTTCTATGATTTATATAGTGAGCACTGTTTTTGTGTGCATCACACAACAAGAGCCCTATGCAAGCCAGAACCAGTGTCTGGAAAGCTGGATCAACCTTTACGACCGATCCTTGATAAGAGCATAATATGAATCTTTCAACCCACTACCTTCCGATTAGGAGTGCGAAGCGTTAACGAGCAGACTACGGACCGTTCGATTAAAGTAGGCAGTGTTATTCTTCAAAATACCGCAATTTCACACAAAGCTTATTTTCAATGTTGCCAAAATTGGTACCTTAGTATCCCACACAGGTACTCGAGGAACCTAGCTTACAAAAGCATTTCCAAAACAGCACTCACCCGAGTAAGGCAAGACATTACTTCTTCACCGTCGAACGGATAACGTTAATGGCGTGGCTTCTTCAGTGAGCGCCTAATGGAATTAGCCCCACTCCACAAAGGAACAGGTTCGTCATGCGGCAGTGGAACAAAGAACCCGGGATTCGCGCGCCTTTGTCCGTCCGATATAATGGAGGGGCAACCCTGCATCCGTGAATTTTATGGTACCGTTTCTGCGTGTCATTTTTGTACGTTTACAATTATTCTTCACGTTACCTGTGATCTTGCAACAATCCCACAAGGATGCTATTAGCTTTAGGAACATCAAATCACTTACTTTTAGAGTCATGGGTACGCCTCTGATCTAGAGGTTTTTAAAGTTAACAGCATTTATTATTTTAAAACAATTGAATGTCACTTAAGAATGTTGGTTGTTGCGTGATAGTCTATAGGTTATATTTCTAGGGCTTGGATCAGTTTTATGTTCATTTTATATGGAAAGATTGATCAAAGTTAAAATTGATCAACTATTTTCTAAGCTAACTGATCTATTGAAGTGGAAAATAGGTATGGAAATTTTGCAAAATCCAAACTGGCTTTTTTTGTCTCAAACAATAGTTTATGGTAGGCAGAAAAAAAATGTACTAGGTACGTACAAAAAATGTAATATGGGGTTATAGAATATCTATCGAATGTTTGAAACAAAACCGTACCAGTTCTACTCCTGTCATGCCCTCAGTTTTGATCCTGAGAGACAATATGCCATCGGGTAATTATTAATTACAATTTATTAATTATCAGAATCGTGACGCTTTTTTGCACGAGTGTCTCAAATTTGAATCATTCTCGGCGGGCAAACGTTACACTTCAATAAAACAAGATACCTTCGACCTAACAACCCGACCGTGTGATGACACATTTATTTGTCAATTTTTCTAATTTGCGGACCTTATTGACAAAATGAATTTCATAATAAAAAGTTGACAACCCTGTAAATACAATATTGATATCGCTACCTTAAAAGTAAAACTGAATAAGTGACATATTAAGCTAACAAGGGTTTCTTAGATAAATGCATCAATTCTCTACGAAAGAAAACACTACACAAGTGAAAATCCTGTGGTTTAGAAGTTTTCCATGAGCACTTCTTTATAATTAGTTCATTTACTATGAGACCTAACCCACAACAAAATGGCTTATCCACGGTCTCTAAAATCAGTGAATCAGCATTTGTTAAGTTATACCTTTAAGTTGGCGATATATTTGTCAATAACACAGTAGCTTATTTTACACTTAGCCGGTTTAAACATTTTTTTTTTCGGTATCAAAATCATAATGCTTGTTATTAGTGGGTTTCTTTATGATATTGTGTAGGTGGGCCATTGTACTCTGCATTGTCGAGTGGTTTGTGTGCGGAGGCAAACAGATGGGTCTACCATTGTGCGAGCCCGCTCTTTGTCGCCTTTGTTGGCCGCGGGTTCGAGTCCCACCGCGTTCTATAAAGATGTCGTTCAAACCACTAAGAACTATCTGTCTTTTATGATTTTTTTTTCATTTGGGAAGGTTTGATATAATCTCAGGTGATCATAATATATCTGTTTATCATGATATACCAGTTTTTATGATGATCTATAATATTATAATATATAGTCTAAGTTGCAAAGACATACTATGCGTTTATGATTCTTCTTCGTAGAAGACACACGCCTCCTGAAGACGTCGGATATGACAATGGAAAATCGTTCTTCTCTTTCCACCGTCAGTAACATCCGTTTTTTTTTTCATTCCAAAACAAAATAAATAAATAAAAATATACCTACTACATTGAAGATTCCTATAAAATTCATTCCCATAAGCAGACACGTATAAGTTCGCGCTTACACGTGCCGCATGTGGATCTACAATACAAAAAACCAAATCTCAAATGTTAATCTGCAACTCTTTCCGACCTTCCCTGAAGAAAGGGTGACACTGTCAAAGTGAATTATTTTTTTACGGTATTGATGGTCAATTTTGTGACGTCATCCGGCCGGGTTGGTAGGGAAAGGGCAAACAATATTTTGTTATTGTCCCACACAAGACTGACGTTTGCTCGCCGAGAAAAAATATCCAAATTCATAAATGTTTCGATCCTATTGAGATGGGGCCTTGAACTACAATTTGCAAAGTAAAATAAAGGTTTAAGAGGTCACAACAATGTGACAGGTGTTAAATAGGTACGTCGGAGTAAACCTTTTTGGGCGTGTTGTTTGCGAAAAATCCCACGCACGCATTAAAAGCGCCGACTTTGTCCCAAAATTAAATGTGTCTTCAAGGGTTCGAACCCATGCGGGATTATCCAATCGACTAAGGAGCCATTATTTGGCTCTGAACAAAACATACAACCAAAAGGTCAAAATTTATAAGAGATACACATTGTAAAAAAAAATACTTCACGGATTCGGGAGTAATTTCCTGTCTGTGTTTATTTGTTCCTAGGACTGACGTTTCACCGCTACATGTGTGCAGTATCCTCAAAATGGTAATTGCAACTGAGAATCTTACAATATTTATTGTTCCTTGACTTATATACAGGTTGGTATGAGACTGATTATTCATTCTGTAAAAACTGGTTCACTTTGACATTGTCAACCTTGTTTCAGAAAAAGGCGATGAGAGTTCATGTTCATTTGTTATAAGTTTTTTTGTTAATTTGAATGTATCTACCTACACAAGCAGCATGTGTTACTGTGAAATGACACGTGTCTGCTTTTGGGGCATGCATTTAACATAAATCGCAATATAAGTTTTTTTTCGAATTTGAAATAATTAAAATGGTAAAAGTCGAATGCACGTTACATTTAAGACGTCCTATTTTATAAAGTGTACAACATTTTGTCTTAGAAAATTAAAAAAAAAACTTTTAGTTCTGATCCATGTTAAAATGTTCCGTCTATTGTTAAAAAATCACAATAACTACATACAGCCGCCTCGTTCACAAGTAGGTACCACATTATAATGAATAGCAAATGCGACCAGATTTTTTTATATAATTAATTTATTCAAAGCGTGCAATTTGTAAGCATGATGTTTTTTTATTGTTTCGCATTCACCGTATAATTTGTTTATGACAAATGACTGGATTTGTTATTTTTTTTTAATTAACCATTTGTCAGATCATTGTTGAGCAATTTCACATAAAATGGCGGGTATGTCATTAGATGTGATTAAGACATCAGATGCCGAGAAATGGTTGATAATTAGTTGTGAATATACTAGATACTAGAGATGCAAAGAAAAACCGGCGACAACCGGATAGTTTTTGTTTTCCGGCTCCGGATACTAGAAACAAGGGGCGAGGATCCCATACAGGCAGATATATACCTCTACGGTGGGAAACGAACCGTCCTCGTAGTGCTTGTTTGTCTTATGCCCATCAGAGGTAATTTCATATAAGCAATGTGTGTATGTGTACTGAACTAATGTGTCATTTGAAAACTATAAATGGATTTTTACAGTATTGAAAACAACTCTCACATTATTGCTTTCTTAGCTCTGATTGTGTACAATGTGATTCTTAAGGTAACTTTAATTAAAGGCCTTCTTTTAATCAAATGATAGATAAGCCAAATAAATCAAATGTAGATAAGCCAAACAAGCAACGACGGGGCGGAATGGTAAAAATACTAGATAAAATTGTGCCTTCATCCGGCCCGGTTGCTATGGAAAAGACAAAACAATATTTTGTTATGATTGCAAAGGACGGCAGTCCCATGCAAGACTAAAGTTTGCTCGCCGAGAAGAAAGTTCCAAATTCAAAAATGTTCCGAGTCAATTCTTACATTTTTTTTTATCCGGTCTTCTAATTGACATATCTAACATTTACAGTAAAAATCGGAATTAGATGACGCTGCATATTATAATGGTTACATTAAATATGCAGCGTCTGTTTTATTCTGCGCCTCAAACAGTAAATCGCAATCAAACTGTGATTAGAAAACGAGTAGGTGTAGCATGAGAAGGAATCCAGTGTTGATTTGCGCATATTCTCAAAGTCAAACAATAATGAAAATGTGGAATTCCCATCCTTTATATATGCAGAATTAATTAAACTTGCATATTATGATTTGATAAAGATTAGATGAAGTATACCTACCTAGGTACCAAGAAAAGTTCACCTTCAAATTTTCTGATTCAATGATTAATTCCTTGACTTAAATAGTTTTGTATGAGGCTGACCACCCATACTTACAGTAAAAAAATGCTTACTTTGCCAATGTCACCCCTATTTCAGGGAAGCTCGGCAGGAGTTGCAAAGTTTATGTTCATGTGAGGTTTTGTTTATTTTTTATGTACACATGCAACATGTGTAATCGCGTACTTACATATGCCTGCTTGTGGGCATGCATTAAATATGAGCCTTAAATGCCAATATATATTTGCGACTTAGATTAAATATTATAGATGAATTAATAACTGGCGACGCACTAGCAATATTATAAATATTCGTAAACTTATCCATTGAATGGCCACAAAATATTGTGTACATAGGCGCAAATTAGTGCTCGAATCCTGAACACGCAGTTGGTAACAAAAAGGCATTATCCGGGTCCGGTTTTGTCACCGGATTAAATAGATATACCCCCTGCAATATAAGGGGTTGGGGTATTGTGAGGGTACATCACATAAAGCTTTAGATCTTTCCCGGCTGTATGAGTGAATGATGGTCACCCCATCGGTTTTTGTATGAGAGTGGACGAGTTCTTGATATAATTTTGGCGGTTGATTTGTAATACTGGCGGCTAGGGTTTGTTAAATTGTAATTAGTAGTAGCGAGCAGAACTCCGAAGAAGTCGCCCACAGAGGAGACTAAACGTAAGCTGAAAGTCTTCAAGAAAGTCTTCAAGAAAGAATAAAAAGAAAAAAGAAGAAGACAAGCAAAAACATGGACCACGGTCAAAACCCGGAACCAGAAAATCAAGCATCTAGATCCGGCCGTGAAAGCCTAAAAACATTTAAAATTGTAATTTGTTTTCTGTTTAAGTTTTGATGTCCATACATTATTCAAATTATAAGGTTTTGACGATATTATTATTTACTGATTTAAAAACGTTGTTTGTCGTGTATGTTCCTTGACTTATAGGTTGGTATGCGGCTGAATAAGATGTTTGGATGAGTGTGTGTCTGGAGAAGGACAGCGATGGATAGACAGAGTTGGCAGCGGTTGATAAAGGAAGCCAAGACCCAGTCCGAGTTTTCGCAATGATAAAATGAGAAAAAAAACACAAAACTAATTAAGCAAAAAAAATGCTTTTTATTTTTGCAATTTTCTGGATCACGTTTTTTCGCCATACTTCAAAAAGTTAATAAATTTTAAATGACTTTCTGCGTGGAAATGTTAATAACTAACTTTTCTGCGATTTTTTTTTCAACTTAAAAAAAGGCTTCCTGAAGTTAATTTATTAAAACATTTTTAGGGGTTCGGTTTCCACAACTTTTACGCGATCTTAAATAGTGCTTTATTTTTTTAGGGGATGTAAGAGACTACCGTTGATTTAATTTAAAAAGAGGCTATAAAAATAAATTGATTCCATCACTAGCACCATCGATCTTTTGGGGTTCCAATCGTAAATTCTTATCTGAGACCTCAATCTCGGGTCTTTCGAATATGCGACACAGGGCACCGAAAACTAGGGACCCAAAAATCTCTAAAAATGTGTAATAAACGGCGCCCAAATGGTTGTTGGTCTTTTGTCAGGAGATTGTCACTTCTGGACCCCCACTGGGATGTTTCGGGACCTCAAAATCAGCCCACAGGGGTCCAAAGTAGATAAAATCTTCCCTTTTTTGGGATTTCTACAAAAAAATGATAATAAACTAGTCTGCGTTTATAATCATGTAGATATTTGCGAAAAGGGACACTTCGCTTGGATTATTTTTATATGGATCAATTTTTTGCTTCCCCTTGACGTTTTTATTATTCTTTTCGGGCGTTTTAAACAAAAGAGATAAACACCTTGTTTTTTTATGAAATTAAAAGATGGTGCAGTTTTAGAAAACAGAAAAAAGTTTAACCCTATAAAGTGAAACGTCAATAATTTTGACTTGTTACAAACTGAACAATATACCTATTTCTAATACGAGCATACATAAAATTGTAATCAAAATTAATTTTAAGTCAGCAACAGAAGTAATTTCATATAAAACGTGTGCAATAATAAACTGCAATGAACATTTTCCGGATTAATTACAAAAATGCATACCTACTCGTGTTGCACTTTAAATCTATAATGTTTCAAGGATTTTGTTTTTTTTTTATTTTCTATATTATAAACAATCTTAATCCTTGAGTCAAATGTTGGAAAAACTTCTTAATATTTTTGTGCGTTTTTAATGAAATCTTATCTTATATCACACTCAATACTTAGGATTGCTTTACCTCAAGCATAAGCAAAATTGCGTGAAATCCCATCAATCATGTGAATAGAAAAAAATATAAAAATAAAATCACTCACTAGGCGTGCTGTATTATATTCCATACTTTTTTTCTATTCACACGGTTGAGATGAAATTTAAGCTATGTCTTATACTCGGAGTACTTGTTTTGTTATGAATGTAAGCACTAAACTACACTAGATTAAATGTAATAAAGTAATTGAGGATACAACGTACAGTACTTACAAAGCCGTGCTTGTCGCTGATGTTGTTGGTGAGCTTCAGCTTGTGGAAGCTGACCACTTTCTGCATCCACTGCTCGCCCGTGGACGGAGAGTCTGGATGGATGTACATTCTCTTGGGCATCTCAGGGTCCGCCTTGCCGGCCACCATCCACCGGCTGCGAGACGTCCAGAGGGGATGAGGAAAATAAAATACTCAGTATGGTTGAATAAAAATTTGAAAGGAACCATGACTCCTATGCAACGAAAGAAAATGTTGAAATTGTTTTATTATAATTTAGATATCTTGTTATTAATGTACCATTTAATATTGAAAAGTTTTTGGAGGTAGGTATGTTGTTATAAAACAATTTTATTATAAAAATTTGGAAATCTGTTTGACTAATTGTTTTTATCTAAAAACGAAGTCTGTCTATCTGACTTTGAAGTTTATGTTGTTTGATAAAAAAAATAGTACTAAAATAATGAGGTGAGGTTTATAGGGTTAAATAACAATAGTTAAAATATTGTTTCTTAATTATTTAATAAAGTCTTGTTTTGTAGAAAAATATAAATTCAGGAAGATTCTTATACATATTATTTATTTTATAAAGTTTGAAAATATTTCATTTCACCATGTGATTTTACTTTAAAATATATTGATTGGATAGTTGACTTAAATGTAACATAAATACTTACTACTGATTGCTTTCATTTTTCATGTTTTGGTAAAAAAATATCAAAAAATGAAAACAGATACTTATAATACATTTTTGTAATTAACTGAATCGACACCAACTGTGAATGAAGTTCTACAAAAATTGTGGTGTAATAAAATAAAAGCAATCAATTTTAGATATTAGATGTTTTAAAATCGAAAATATGTTTCATTAAAGTTTCATGAAAGTTTAGTTTTGAACATATTCTTTTGATGGAAATCCTTTATGATTATTTGTTGCTGGATAAAGGCAATATTTTTTAATGAAACACATCTTCATTTTTTTTTACTTATTTAATAAATTTGAAGGAGTAAACAAACATTTTCCAAAATACTGTGAGCGAACATGCATGTACGAGGTTGGGGGGCCAAGCCTTTGTAAACAATATATAAAACGTCAAACAAGCGGTTAAAAACACGGAGCCTTTCTAAGGCAATTATTTTAGGAAACACCAAAAAAGAAGAAAAAAATGAAAAAGTGAAAAAAAACATGTTATTATTTTTGTTTCAAGTGAAAGAATGATGAAAAAATGCCCGTGTGCGACTACGTATCTAGTGTGATTAAAAAACAACGATACATTGAACTGAAGAAACAAATGAGTGAATAATGGTAAAATAAAAGAAGGAAAAATGTGACAGCTGTCAAATAAAAAAAGATGGCTGCGTGCGCAGTGATGGGTATTAATTGAACGGAAAAAGATAAAACATTGAAAAATTAGCGTGAGAGTTGCGATAAGGTGATAAAAAAGAACAAAATAATAAAGAAAAGCATCCAAATTCTATACGTACAAATAAAAGCTGACAAAACAGGTTAAAAGCCAAATAAGCAGTTTTCTTTAAATACTTGAAGATAAAATAGGAGAAATAAGAAAGTTTATTTGTACGTACAGTAAATGGCGCATGCTTCTTGCCTTTTTTCCAATCTGACATAATTTTCGAATAGAATTTGATTTTGACATACACAAAGCTGAAATAAAATCTTATCATTATCTTGTTTTTTGAAACGTTTTTCTCTCTGAATTTCTACATTTTAATCACAATAAAATACTTGCATTAATTATTTTTTTGAAGTTGATGTTTTTTTTTAAAGCCACATAGGATAATTACGAAAAATTGTACAAGAAAATGAAAAACTAGAAATATAAAACATGAATAAACAATACATATTTTTATTTGAAAACCAAAAAAAAATGACCCCCGCTCGCCACCGCATTTGAAATGTTAAGAATATTGACACATTATTATTTCTTAGATTATTTTAAAGAAAATGTTTGCCCGCTCCGCAAAGGAAAATGACCACTTTGTTTTAAGAAAGTAGGCCTCGATTTCAATACCTGTTATGGAACTTATATCGGCAATCGTCCGCCGCCACGATGTCCATGAGCAAAATGTATTTGGCTTTTTTATCGAGGCCCGATACGCGAACCTTGTAGGCAGGAAACATGCGCCTGGAACGAATGAGACAACACAACATTGCAGGGATACTCTCTCTCTCTAGTATAACGGCCTTCTTCGGACGCCATGACAGTTGCGGTGGGCACGGGCCTTTTGTTTATAGGAGGTGTCGCTTTTAATGCACTAAGCAAAATTGGACAATTAAAGTTGCATTTTTTTTTATAAATGTACTATTTTTTAGAATTATTGCATGTATTAAGAATTTAGTTATTTTTTATTCAAGTTTAACTTTGAATTCTATTGAAAGAAAAATATATAAATAAGGCAACTTGGTGACACGATTCAGTAGCACACAAAGTCATTAATTTTAACTTTTCAAACAAAATTTATACTGTAACTCATAAAAACAAAGAGTGTCATATCAGCTTTTGAATGTGTGAAAAAATATTTCTTGAAAGTTTTCATAATCTTGAATAGTGAATTTCAATGATATGGTGCATCAAATTTATCAACAACAAAAAAATGCAACTTTAGTTTCTGAGTGTGACCATTAATTGGGACAAAAAATCCGGGACCACCGCTACTGCGCGAGTTTTACAACATAAAATAAATATTTAAAAAAAGGCGGTGAAATGGTGGGGTGCACATGATACAAACAGAAAGCGGGACACTTTTTTTTATTCTCGTCTCGTTTTTCTCCACGAGAATGCTCTGTACCTGTTGTGAAACTTATATCGGTAGTCGTCGGCCGCGACTATGTCCAGGAGGAGGATGTATTTAGCCTTCGCGTCCAGTCCCGACACCCGAAACTTCATCTGGGGGAACATTTGCCTGAAAACATAGCACCCTGTAGCTGTAGCTGTATGCTGCTGTCATTCCGCTAGTACTTCCACTATCTCTATCCATTTTGCTCTGTCCTTGCATACTTCATCCATCTCTCTCTCTTCATCCATGTTATTCTCTTTTTCTTACTCAGCAGATTCCAGTCATTAATTCCTCAATCTGTCTATTCTGTGCTTACCTTTGACAATCTCTTTAATCATCCATTCTTTCAAAATAGCACTCATTATACCTATTATTTTGAAATATCACTCTCATATTCTCGTTTGTATCGTACTTATTCACAATCCAATCATTACAAACCTTAATTGACTCACACAAATGCTATGATGCGAACAGAAATGTATCGATTGTTTTACAATTATGGTGACCCTACAAAATAAGTTATTAACAACAATAAATGCTACACAATTTATTTAAGATGTTGTACAAAAAAAAATGTCGTTCAACATTTGATTATTGACCATTTGAATTTTAACCTGTATAAAAATGTAATCAAGATTGGCAAAAAAGTGTTTTTTAACAGCTAAATGGTCTTCCTCAACAATCTTTGACTTTTGTTAGTCATTTCCTTCTGTACAACAATAATACACGTTATTACATTTTAATATTTTTGAACCCAAGTTGTTCCTAAAAAAAAATCATGATTTAAATACTTTTTCCGAACTATTCATTTTAGTACAGAGAATAATGTAAAATCTATAAAGTTAATGAAATCAAGACTTTTTTGACCTTCGGTCAGTAAGCAAATAATAATAACATATCTGAACTTTTTTTTTAATCGATATTTCCTTGATTTTTCCTTTCCTATGTAATAGATCGTTATGAAGTTGATCACCCACGCTGTAAGCATTGGTTCTCATTGCCAATGTGACCCCTGTTTCAGCACATAATCGGCAAGAGTGTATGTTTATTTGATTTTTATTTTATTAGTAGGTACACATACAGCATGTTTTAGCACGAACTTACACGTGTCTGCTTGCGAACATGCATTTAATAGAATCTCAAATGTTAATATATATCTTTGCAACTTAGATCATAGATAATGTATGTAAACAGAGTAACTTATTTGATTAGATTCGGTGTATCCACCAATCATTACACCGAGAATCAAGTGTAACGTTTTAACGCAATCATACCGTTTTATGAAAAATGTATGGAAACAAAAACGCTTTTTATAAAGGCGCTATTTTGTTTTACACACATTTTTTTGTGAAACGCCATGGAAAAGTTTTAAAGTGATGGTTTATACTTGAGGTAATACGTAATACGTGCATACCGGTTTTTGTATCGGTTAAATATGTAGTATCGATTCTCAATCGAGAAAAATATCCGAATCGATGTATGGCTGGCCAGCTCGAATCAACCTTTTTCGAATAGATTTTCAAATAAATGATCTTCAAATTAAAAATGTAATTATTATCCAATATCTTGAATATATTATCTAAATTGCAAAGATATATAACAGCTTATTTTTGATAAACACCCTCAAGCAGACTCGTGTAAGTTCGCGCCTTCACATGCGCGTGTATAATTTACAAAATAACCCTAACCTCAGATGAACATCAACATTGTGACTCCTGTGACTTTTCATTGAACCAGGGTGGTATTGGTAAAAGTTTTAACCAAGTTGTTATAGCATGGGGGTCACCCTTAGATCATCCTATTGGTCAAGGAACAAAAACGATTCAGTGTTTACTTTAAATCCATAATTAAACGTCAGCACGATTTATCAGCCTTCACGCAATGGATTTTGGAAACTTGAGGACATTGCAGAAGGAGAGGCGGAGTTTGACGCAGAAGTTAAAAGATGCCAATGCTCGAATTGGGCTGTAGAACCATTGAAGAAGAAGGTATGACGTTTGGTGGGTATAATGCCCATAGGATTTATTGGGCATCCTGTAGAAAATCATGATCTTCGGACTAAAAGTAGGACTATCTATAAAGTAGTAGTCTCATGACATGAGCGAATTAACGAGTGATTGAGACTGAAATAAATAGGAAAGTGTTCTCAAAGAGTAACTAAAATATAACAAATGAAAGAAGCCTGAAAATTGGAGGTAAGTAACGACCACCCTAAAAGGATTCTCGCAGATCATAAAATAATACAATACTTTTTTTTGGCATCTCCAAGTAATGCCATCTTTCACGGAAAGGTTCCACACGACTGCAGATTTCGACCAAACAGAGATATTCATTGTGGTCATTAGGTGTTCTCGTGTAACACGAGATGTACAGCAAGAGCTTCTGTGGCTCCTCTCTCACTTTCTATCGGTCTCTGTCTCTCCTTCTTTCTCTCTCTCTTTCTAGCGTTCTTTTACTCTTTTTCTCTCTCTCTCAGTCTCTCTCTTTTCCATATCTCTCTTTCTGCCTTTCTTTCTCTTATAAGATACCACATGGATGGTATTCATGGTGATTCATGGTGGTCACAAAACAAAACGATAATAAAACTAAGGTAAATCGCTTCTGATTTTCCGTACTTTTCTGATTGGGGATTGAACCTAAGCCCTCCGGCTTTGGATGCAAGCGTTGTACCATCTAACACATCAACATAACTCTCAAACAACGGCAACATTAACTATTTATTCATCACATGACTCTTCTTCTTGACGCCTTTTCCCCGAAGCGGTCGCTGTGGCCAAAGAAACCTTTTTACTTTTATAATTAAGGAAGCGGGCCTTACGCCACCTACTAAAGATGAAATGGGGGTTTCCCAGCTCCCAAGGGGGCTGGTATGCATTTCTTGCGCAATTTGATTTATTTCCGGTATTTTATTTTAGGATTTGAAATAAACACCGAAACGGGAAATTATTTATGTCACCCTCGGTGGGATTCGAACCCGATCTCTCAGCGTGGATTGCAAGCACTCTACCAACTGAGCTATCGACTGGACTAATATGTGGGAAACATTGTAAATTATATCTAATTTAATAGTACTTTACATTGTTGCTTATTTGAAAAGAGAGCGTGACCGCTTTTCCATGTTAGCACAGCCCACCTGCAATACTTATCTACAAACATGTTGTCTAGTGCAGAGATTTCCTAAAAGTGGTCCGCGAAAACTTGGGGTGACTTTAGACACTAGACGCTATGGTTTTTTTTTTATCCGGAACCGGGCCCATCTGAGAAGTATGACAGGAAAAACACTGAAAGATAGAGTGAGAAACGAATGGGTTCTAAATGAATGCGGAGTAAAAGAAAGCGTGAAAGTGAAAGTTCAAAGAAGTGTGATGCGATGGTTTGGACATATTGAAAGGATGAATGAAGACCGACTGACAAAAAGAGTGTATAAAGGGAATGTAACAGGTAAGCGTGGAAGGGGAAGACCTAGGAAACAATGGATTGATCAGATAAATGAGATTGCGAATGAATGGAATCTACAGAGTGGAAACAAGAGAAGAGCATGCATGAAAAGAGTGATGAAATTAGATGAGATGAAAGAAGTATGCAAGGACAGAGTCAAGTGGAGGCACTTGTGTGGAGGTACTGGCCACCCCTAGAGGAAAGGCGGCAGGATACAAGACAAGACAAGGGTCGGTAGCCCAGTGTTGTATGGAGAAATAATATGAAAGCTTTCACTCGGTCTGTCCGATAATCCATAGAAAAACCGGACAGACTGCGTCTATTTTGAAATGTGCGTTTGACGTTCTATAATCGAAGTTGCAAAGTAACATTAATATGTAGAGTCCATAATTAATGCATGTGTTACTTCGCACTTACACATACTGAATGCGTACAAAAAACAAAAACAAAAAACGAAAATGAACATAAACCTTGAAATTCACGCTGCACTTCCCTGAAGCAGGCTAAACGAATTTTTTTTTACAGTATGGGTAATCAGCATCATACCAACCTATTAGCCAAGATAATATGAAAACATCACTTTTTTGATCCACCAAGAAAGTTTGGACGTTCATTTACGGTTTCTATAATCTAAGTTGCAAACGTATGAAAACTCGGTCGGTCCGTAGTCTAGTGGTTAACGCTTCTGACTTGTGAATGGAAGGTTGTGGGTTCAAATCACGGTGGATTAAAAAAAATACTATTTGTATTTTAAAAGTTTCTGGGTGAAAGTTAATATAGGTACCTTTACCAAAGACCGGCCACTAAAGGTCTATCCAGCCTTACAGCAACTGGGTCTTGCTTGAGTATTGGCACTTTCTACAGCGATTACCAAGCTCGCAGATAGCGCTTGAGGTGTGATACACACAAAAACAGTGCTCACCAAATAAACTCCTATTATTATTATTAACATCTATTAGTTTCGTGGCAAAAAAAGTGAAGAGCCTCTGGTGTAGTGGGTATCGGCTTAGACTGCGGTACTTATAAGAAGCCTTAGACAAGTGCAGCACGATTGTCGAACAGAAGGTCGTGGGTTCAAAGCGATCCCTGCAGACATCTGTACGGCCGGTCCAACAGCAGACCACACACGAGATAACGAGGTGCTATTACGCCAGAATGTACGGAGTTCGAGTCCCGACGCGTTCAAAGCATAACGACACCGATTATCTTACAGCAATCATATTCAGGTAGTTACACGATGTACCTAACACAATCAATACACCTTATTATTGTTACGAATGTGTCTAGGTATATTTACTTGCTTTAAATACATATGTGTGCGTAGACGAAAGTGTTTTACACTTTGAACTGTTGATACTTCTCATACACTCTGGAAGCATCTATTCCAGAGGCGTCTTGTATAGTATGGTTAACCCTTTGAGACCCGAGCCGCGAAACCGCCAATGCAGAAGTTACAGAGTGAATTATATGTAATTAATTTGTTAAAAATAAATACTGCAAAATAAATTCAACTACAATTTTCTTAAAACAGAATCCGAAATAAATAAATAAAATATCTATAGTGTCAGTTTCAAAGATACATTCACATTAATTTAAATTCATATTAAATTCATTCTTACAAGCACACACGTATAAGTCAGCGCTTACTCATGCCGCATGTGAGCCTACAACATAGATAATCTTTAATCTAAGTTGCAAAGATATATAACATTTTAGATTCATATTATTAAATGCATTTATATAAATAGAAATGTATAAATTGTTCGCTCTTACACATGCCGCATGTAAACCTACAACATGAAAAAATCCAATCTCAAAAAGACATAGGTAAGCCCTGCAACTCTTACGACCCACTCAAAGTATGGGTGGTCAGTTTCATACCTACGTATTAGAAGGAACAAATACATAAAAACCCAAATCTAAAATGAACATAAGCCATGAAAATCTTGCCACCCGTCCCTGAAATACGGATGACATTAGCAGACCGAACATATTTTTACAGTATGGGTGGCCAGCCTTATACCAACCCATTGGCCAAGGAAAAAAAATATACATTTTAAAATATAACGATATTAAGGATTTCTTGGTAAACGGAAATACAATATATCCACCGTTGAATTATGAAAATTAAACCTAATCTCTGAATCTCTATTCCTATCTAAAAATCTCTACTCCTAAAAGATAGAAAGAGAGAAAAGAATTCCTTCACACACCTGCTACTGTATCTCCTAAGGTGTAGAATTACCTTTACCTCAAGTAAAAAACATCACGTAAACTATCCAAAAAATGTACTGAAACGAAGACAGCGCCTCTACCGAGGGTTTTATTTTCAACCCATTTTTTTGTTAAAACCTTGTGGTTGTACCTATCCTGGATCGTGTTTCTCATGATGATGATGATTGTAAGGTCCGTATGATTTGTTAGAGGTCCGTAAAGGGTCGGTCGGCGCCTTGGATGGCCCTAGGCGGGTTTCGAGGCGCCGGTTGCCCAAATAAATAGGTTATCAATTATTTGTGCCTCATTTGAATAATGTAATAAATTGTACTCAAAAACTGAATGAATACGCTACTCCTGTTTCAACTAAAAGCAGCAAGAGTTGCACATATATGTTATATTGAGAGTAGGTACACATGATGTCCGGTCATATCCTAATAATTAACGCTGGAGACTCGTAATCGTAAGTAAGCAGGTTCGATACCTTGCGGTCTTATACACAAATTCACTTCAACTTTGTTTTTTTGTTCAAAATACGAAATACTGGGCATAAAGGTTCATATAGTTTTACAGGTAAAAGAATTAAAATGATATGGGATTATTCAACTATAGGTACCTACCTACTGTACAAAATATTCACTTTTGTGAATGGCGGTTGATCTGTAATGTTGGCGGCTAGGGTTTATTAAAATTAAATTTGTTTTATGTTTTAAGTTTTTGATGTCCATGTATATTATTATTTATTGATTTAAAAAATGTAATTTGTCGTGTATGTTCCTTGACTTATAGGTTGGTATGCGGCTGACCACCCATGCTGTAGAAATGGTTCACTTTGCCAATGTCACCCCTGTTACAGGGAAGGACGGCAAGAGTTGCAGGGTGTATGTCCATTTGAGATTGGTTTTTATGTTGTAGGCTCACATGAGGCACGTGCAAGCGCGAACTTGTACGTGTCTTGGTTGTGGGAATGCATGTAATGTGAATCTCCAATGTAACATATCTTTGCAACTTAGATTAGATTAGATTAGATTTGTCAATGCCACCCTTATTTCAGGTAAAGACAATAAGGGTAGGTATATGTTCATTGGAAGTTAAAGGACTAATAGGTTGGTATGAAGTTGACCCTCATGTTGTAAAAACTTGCCTCAAATTTCCCAATGTCACCCCGGTTTTAGGGAAAGGCGTTAAGTTGAGTTTTATTGTAAGGTTTATTATTTTTGTAAGTTGACATACCGCATGTGTAAGTGCGAATTTACACATGTCTGCCGTAAAGCTTTAAATGTCTATATATCTTAACTTAGATTATAGATTAAAGACGGCTTAGAAGTTCTTATGTTTGCAAAAAATAAACGCGAACTTACACGTTCCTGCTTGTGTGAGGGAAAAGTGAATAAATAATTTATTTCAAATAAAGTTTATCTTGTGTTCAGAATGGATGAATGGGATGAACACAGCTACCGATAGACACACATGAAGAAGATTTGAGGAGGCCTACGTCCAGGAGTGGACTGAGAAAGGCTGAGGAAGGAAGGAAGAAAAAGCCTATCGTTATATTTTTATACTTTTTTTAATCCCTCTTTTATATATTTTCTATTTTTTAAAAAATATTTCAATCACAATAGACTTACTTATTAAAGTCATTAAGTACATTTTTAAACGTTTCTTTTTCTCTATGTTTAAATCCGGTTTCGGCCGCAACAAACTTTCAATTTTACGGTTCATTTGATAATTATAAAATTAGTCGCAGCATCAGATGGTCGCCTTAATAAAATACATAATTAATTGCTTATTTAAAGTGGTAAAAATAAGGTAATCAAATGTAGGATTATGTAGAAAAGACGTGAGAAATTATTGATTTCATGTTTGTTAATTTAATTAAAAATTAAATTTTATGAAATTAAACAATTTAAGTAAAACTTGCGCAATAAATGCAACTAAGCTGCAAACATAGTGAATTTTTTTACTACGTTGTCGAGTGGCTATACCTACGACCAGCCTTCACAATAGATGAGAACCTGCCCAATTGGGAGCAGGGAAAATATGACTGAAGTGAAGTGGTTCGCGTAAGGTAGACTCCAATACCTGTGAATATAAATAGGTTACACTCGTTAAATAGCATATTTTCGATAACAACGCGAAAAGAAGTTAGACTGTATTTGTAGCTTACTTGAGTTGTATTTTTATGTCGTGGTACCTACGCCCGGATTCGAGCTTAGATCTTTCACTAAGAAATTAGAATCTTTAACACTTAAAACTATCGACTGAAAAATGTTAAAAAATATTTTCTATTGTATCTTGTTTTGCACTGTTGAATAAAATTTAACACGTAAGCAAGTCAAGGCGTAGTTCAGAATAAGATCAACCAGATAGAGACCACCCTGGTTTTCAAACGAAAAAAAAATAATCACATTTTTTACGTCGCTTATAATCACTGCTACCCATAATAGGCGGGTACGGTGGCAGACAAGATTACACTACAAAGTTATACGAAAAAAAAAAACATCAACCTGTTTTTGCACCTGTGTCATAAACAATAAATTACAATTTATAATCCATCATAATCCACTTTCCCTGAATAATTAGCTATTGAAATATGTGTAGGTTTTTTTTGTGTAATTTGCTCAGTGTATCGCTTAAGGCCAATTTGGAGCACTTTTCGCCATTGCAAACACGTGAATTCGATACAACACGCTCTCTGAGCGATTATCTGATGAAGATTGGAGCTAAATCCAAGCGTTTGGTGTTAGTTTTATGTATTTCATTGGACCTCCGGCCATTTTTCTGGAGAACAATGAACAATTTCTGAATTGAGATTCCCAATAAAGATTAATTATTGTGGTGTTTGCGTTTATTTTAATGTACGTGCTGATATTGGAGCAGCCATTTGAGGGAACAAAAAAATATTTGGAACAAAATTGAATGGGTAATGCAAGGCAAGCCGCCTGAGGGCACAAAACATTAACAGTAGGTACATATCAATTAGACTCGCGTAGTGGTCGCTCGAAATTTCAGTTGTAAGAATGCTTGCGTTCCAGGGTTCGATCCCCACAAACGGTGTCAGAAATGGTATATCATTTCGGTGTTTATTTCAAGTTAAAAATAAAAATACCTGCAAAACTTACTCCGTTACGGCTTTTTGTCTTTAATAATAAAAAAAATAGCTTTTTGAAATAATTTTAGATTGCTTTAGAAACTCCAAAATTGATGTTTTCATAATTAAATACATATCTACAATTAGTTATTCCATATTATTGTACAATTTTCAAAATCTGTGAAACTCGATTAGAAATTATATTTATATTCAAACACTCAAAATAGCAATTCTTTTCTTTTACAGTTAAGTTTATTACAATATTTCAAACAAACGACCCAACGAGTTCTAGTAAAAAAAAGGAAAAAACAAATATGGGATCCAAAAAGGGCAGTGTGTGCCATAAATGACTCATAAAAGGCTAACCCGTGCACGTAACTAAAAAGGCCACAAAGTGAGGACGTGAGAAAATGAGAGGCAATATTATCGGGCACCGCATCCAAAGGTCTCGTGTAATCATATCTGATTAGTTATATAACTCAAAATTCGTGTTGCCTAAATGGGTGGCTAGTTTTGTATGTTACCGTACCGTCGTCTACCCCTAAATTAGTTAAATAAATTGATATTGATTTTAAGAAAATCTTGTTTTTTTCTATATGAACTTGTGATGTAGACATTCTATTTTCATGCACTACGGAGTCAATATTTATTTCATTACTGAGGAGATTTTTTAATTTTTAAATATGGATCTAAGGTGTTGATACAAATATGCTACCTGCCAGGCTGTCACCCACCCTACTAAATATTTGGAGATATTTCTTTTGTTTCTCAGCGAGACTCCAGGCTTCACATTCGTACTACGCAACTGGCTAAACGTTGGAAGTATATTATCTTGTTTTTTTTAAACGGGAGAGCCATTTTTAACACACAACAGTCCTGGAAGTAAGGGGACCATGGAGAGAAGTGGCACAAGATAGAGAGTCCTGGAGGATTGTGGTGCGGGAGGCCCTGAGACTTTAAGGGTTGTGAACCAGTACGTAAGCAAGTGAAGTAAAAACATGATGGTCTTCGCTTTCCGATGGAAGTGGCAGTAAACGAAGAATATGTATGGTATATGTAGGTATGAGTATAAGAACCTATAGACCCATTGCATTGCAATATTATTTCGCGGTACTAAATCTCAGTGCTGTAAAATTTTATGTGAGATTTGCAGTCGACATGAGCAGAGATCACACCGATTCGTGTCTGGCAATCCATTATTGGATGGTTATTAACTTGCATGGACATTAAAATCCGCTATTTTACGATTAACTTCAACTTGAGGAGATTTGGATTGAAATGATTAATATGGTCAATAAGTTACAAACTTATGACATATAAATATAATGTATGATATGAAGACTACAGGGGAAGAACAAGGAATGTCGGTTGAAGAACATTATGACTAAATCAAAATTATAAATTTTAAATCATGGTTATTGCCTGTCACAAAAATCCAGAAATACCGCCATAAACTGTGATAGCGACTGTTGTTGGATTGCAAATTTTGCAGAGCTTAGATACACACATATATGCCACTTGATTTTACATTTTTTCTTACGAACCTTTTCGTGTTTTTGCTGATATTCCTTGTTTTCCCCCTGTAGTCTTCATATTTGATGGTTTACACCTTAAAATTTTAGGTATTGAATATGAGTATAAATCAGTTAATTAATCATCAAACTGAAATTTGCCTTTATTGAAAAATACTGTAAAGGAACACTAAACGTTGTAAGCATTTCTTTCTGTTTGCTATCGCTTAGAATGGGCGGTCTCTGAGGCGTTGGTGGGCGCCTGTTCACATTCCAAGCGACGCTCCGGGGGCGTCAGGGGGCTCCCCTCTCCCCGCCCACCACCCACGTGGGAGGGGGAAGGGTGGGGGGACAGCATGGGTGGCTGTAAGGCAACGAGCAGTGCTGGAAGACAGTTGGGACCTTAAAAGTCAGCTCTTATTTAGACCTCCATTAAACGCATTTAAAAGGCATGGGAAAGAGCCCAGTAAAATTTAACTCACACAAGCGCCTTAATTTGTAAGCTCACAGTAATCCTATCGTTTGTATTTTTTTCTTTTAAAATATAAAATACACAACGTTCCTTCTTTACTTTTGTTTTGTTTCTACACTGTTAATCAGTTGTCCTCTTGATAATGATGGGATAATATCAAACGCGCTCGAGGAAATAAATCAACTCGTAACCGAATGTTAATCAAACTTACGTTAAGCCTTCTGGTATTGGAAAAAGTGAAAAAAAATTTACAGCACTAGATGTCAGTTTTATACTGTTACGAAATTAGGGTTCAATTGTCTTTCCAAATTAAAAATACACAGGTCTCCTTTAAAACTTATTTATTTTACACTGTTACAATATTTATTTTCACACTACTTTCTCGATTATTCTACTTGGTTTCGGTTCACTGATCAGATGGCTTCGATGTCTTTGTTAGTCGCTATGATACTGCCCCGCTCTGCAGGCCATTCGCACCTTTATACTCTTCAGAGCAGTATGATCCAGAACTAAAGTCGCCAGACGGTTCCAGAGTAATTATTACTTCTCGACGCTTCACGTACTACCTAGAGATACAACCAAAATCCTACCTACAAATGTAACACAGTATTCCTATAATTATAACAAATACCTACTTAGCCTAGAGAATTCTACACTTATACATAATTATCGATCTTACCTACCAATACTTTTGAGGATTCTTATAACTATAACTATCCATACTTATTTCAATATTTATATTTACATAACACTATAACTACCCATACTTATTTCAATATTTATATTTACATAACACTACCCCCCACCTAGACTGTTTCGTCCCGGAACAGTCTTGACTCTGTGTAGGTAGGGGCATGCTGATCCACGTCGACACCCTGTGGTCAGGAAGAAGTGGCAGTCCACGGATTTCTCCCCACTGGCTCTCGGCTGCGCTTGCTCGCAGCACACCATGACGCTGATGCCGACTCCCGAGAACACTGCTTCAATCATACTCCGGATTATCCGCCAGTCTCGATTAGCGCGGCCGCCACCCATCTTCGGTATTGCCAGACGCGCCTGCTGATCCTCCAACATGTAGTCACGCAGCTCAACAAGGCCGTCCCACAATGCCTTGTAGTCCTCTTCCAGGTTGCTGGAATCCGGGACAACCAGGCAGTATGCTTGTTGACGCCCCTTCGGTAGTCTCAGAGCTCTTCCTTGCGGGCTGCTCGAGGGTTGCGGTTCTCCGAATTTGTATCGGAAGACCCGTGCAATTCCTCTAGACATATCTAGATCTTCCGGTACACTGCATGCCAGTGTGTGGTCCCCAGTGACCTCAAATAAGTCCTTGTGGACTTCTGTGGTCACTCCATGGCGAATCTTCTGTCCCTCTTGCACCTTGCTCCAGAACGTCTCAAACAGGGGCGCTTCTTTGGATGCGACGCATTTTTGTACTCTCTGGGCGGGCTGGTCATTGTTTGACCACTTTGCTCTTTGAGTTGGCCGGTGGTTATCCTTCATGCGAGCACCCGCCTCATTGTTGTTGCTGATCTTGGACTCCAGGTTGGCAATGGTGTCCTTTGCCCTGGGCACCTGCCCAGTCTCCAGCTGCTGGAGCTTAGTCCTAAGCCCCTTGTTCTGTCTCTCCAGGCTCATCACAGTCTCGTGCAACTCGTCCCTCTCGGCCTCCGCTGTTCGCCGGACCCTTTCACTGCTGGCCAAGTTCTTCGTCAGCTGCCTGTTCTCCGTCTCCATGACTTTGACCTTTCTCTCGGCATCCTGGAGCTGAACTTGCAGTTTCCTCAGCCGTTTGTTCATCTTCATGGTGGTCTCTACATCCTTGCGGTCGTCTTCCAATTTCTCCGGTCCTTGAGACTTTGGGCACCTAGCGCTCAGGTGTCCTTGCTGGCCACACGTCCAGCAGTGCGCCCCCTGTCTCGTTGGCTCAAGTTGCTGCAGCACTTTTTCTATTATTTCCTCCGTCGTCAGTGGCTTGGTTTCTTGCACTTTCATCGCGCATACTCTGACGTGGCTTCTTATCGATTGTTTGACAGCCTCAAACTCCATCGCTTTGGTCAGTGCCTCGTTCAATGTCTTCGGAAGAGCCAGTTTCACTGCTTGCTGCGTCTCCCATTCTCGCAACCCGTTCAGAAACTTGTCCACTGCCAAGTTCTCGCAGATGTCATCAGGGAACGTCGGGTAAGCGTCTCATACCAGGCGGGCGATGTCCATTTCAAACTCCTGGAGGCTCTCGTTGGGCTTCTGCACCCTTGTGTTCAGCTGCGACTTGTACAGCTGCTCCAGGCACTTGTGGCCATAGCGCATATCCAAGCGCTGCTTCAGCTGCCCAAAGTCACCACGGTTGTCCAGGGGTATGGCCTGCAGAACCCTGAGAGCGTCTCCTCGGAGCGACAGGCTGAGAACCGAAGCCTTCTTCTGCTGGCTCCAGTCTCCCATCATGGCAGCCGTCTCGAAGAGGGTCAGATACTCCTCCCACGATGTCTTCCCGTCGAAGGTTGGGAGGTTGTGCTTCGCCAGCGAAGGGTCATCACCCCCTCTAGTGACCCTGGTTGGAGTTGAGCATCCCTGGTCGGTCTCGTCGTGAAGGCCGCCTTTGGGAGATATTCTGGTGGACTCCATCTGGCACTTGTCAGCCAGCTCGGCACGCAGACGGTCCTTCAAGCTTGCCACACGGGCCTCAATCTCCGACATTGCTCGCGAGCTTTCTGCCACTTTCTTTTCCAGCCCGGTCAGGTTGCTGGTCATCTTCTCCTCCAGCCCAGTCATCTTCTCCTCCAGCCCGGTCAGGTTCTCCTGCAGGGTCTTGGCGTTGTCAGCCATCTTCTCCTCCAGCCCGGTCAGGTTGCTGGTCATCTTCTCCTCCATGGTTGCCAGGTCCTCCTTCAGGGTCTTGGCGTTGTCAGCCATCTCCACTTTCAGGGTCTTGGCGTTGTCAGCCATCTCAGTCTTCAGTCCTGTCAGGTTACTGTTGATGCTGAGGTTCAGTTCCTCAAGGGCGCGGTCTCCCCCAGATGCCATGACAAAGTATGCCGGGTCTTCGCCTGACTGTTCTAGAGCTTCCATGAGGCGTGCTTGTAAGGCCGCCTTCCCTCCTGAGGTCTCCAGGTCCCTTTCCAGAAGCTCATTCTTAAGCTCAGTGACTTTGAGGTCCTTGATGTTCACTTTGGTTGCCATTTTTTTATTTTAACAAACTTCAAAATTTACGTCAAAACAAAAATATTTTCAAATTTATTTAATACAAGTTTTGAGTTTTATATATATAGCTGTTTTGAATACGTACTTTAGCAAAAATAATAATTTATCTGATTACACTGTGAGTAGGTACTGTCTTTTAATATTTATTTTTAATTCACCAATATTTTTTTACATAATAATGTCTGATAGTACATAATTATTTATTTCGTCTCAAGTCTTTCAAACACACAGGTAGGTACTTAATGTACATTCACACACTTGTAAACGAAGGGCAGTTATTCAAAAACTTTTTCTCGATGAATCTGGAACGTTCTTTTGTAATATTTTTCAAGATTTTTATTTATTTATTTTATTTTTTTAATCACACACAATAATAAAAAAACTATGGTACAATTTGATGACTTTCTCAATGCGGTAAAATAGTCATTATGTTATGTCCAGAATTATGTCCCGAATTATGTTCCATATGATGTTCCAGAATTTATAAGCAACTTGCTTTTGCGTCTTTTCTTTTAACAAAAATTTATTTAAACACTTGTTTTCACAAAAGTCAGTTCACACAAAGTTCAATTTGAATAAAGTTTATTTTAACACTATTTAATTTATTTTATTTATTTTTAGGAAGAAGATCTTAATTTTTCTTGACAATTCCGCACCTGACGCCAATTGTTACGAAATTAGGGTTCAATTGTCTTTCCAAATTAAAAATACACAGGTCTCCTTTAAAACTTATTTATTTTACACTGTTACAATATTTATTTTCACACTACTTTCTCGATTATTCTACTTGGTTTCGGTTCACTGATCAGATGGCTTCGATGTCTTTGTTAGTCGCTATGATACTGCCCCGCTCTGCAGGCCATTCGCACCTTTATACTCTTCAGAGCAGTATGATCCAGAACTAAAGTCGCCAGACGGTTCCAGAGTAATTATTACTTCTCGACGCTTCACGTACTACCTAGAGATACAACCAAAATCCTACCTACAAATGTAACACAGTATTCCTATAATTATAACAAATACCTACTTAGCCTAGAGAATTCTACACTTATACATAATTATCGATCTTACCTACCAATACTTTTGAGGATTCTTATAACTATAACTATCCATACTTATTTCAATATTTATATTTACATAACACTATAACTACCCATACTTATTTCAATATTTATATTTACATAACAATACCAATCTATTAGTTGACACAACAATCACTTTTTTCGGGCTATATAGCCGTGGTCTGGTAGATTATTTCCAGACAGTTTCGCCTATTGCTCCGATGGGCATTATCATCGGTTGGCTAGTCGCTGTGATCTTCTTACAGGATCTGCTAATCATCACGCTGCAGCAGATCCTGTAAGAAGATCACAGCGACTAGCCAACCGCTGATAATGCCCATCGGGGCTATGGGCGAAACTGTCCGGAAAGAATCAACCAGACCACGGCTATATAGCCCGAAAAAAGTGATTGTTGTATCAACAAGAACCGGCCGTGAAAGCTTCAATGTACAATCTATTAGTTTATCTTTTTACTTATGTATTTTACTCAACTCACCGATCTTTAATCTTTGATTCACAAAGCAAATCATTCAGCTCATAGACAACCTCCAGCTATCTTCCCACCTTTTAGGAGGTCTTCCAGTTGGGCGTTGACATATTGGCATCTCATTAGCTACGATGTGTGTGAGTCTTTCATGACTCATTCTGGAGACATGGTCTCTCCAAAATCACCTCCTGGATCCCCTCCATCTCACTGCTTCTGTCTTCTACTTCACAGGCATATGATCATTGCAGATGCGATCTCGCAATGTTCAGCCTGTGATCATTCTAAGTCCTTTAATTTTGGATGTTCCGAGTTTTTTTTGTGACAGTTCTAGCCTCAAAACATAAGGAACGAAACCCGCTTTAAAATTTAAACTTTGCAGTCCTCTAGTTGTGTCTGACAGATAAGGCTCGCAGTCGACCATTGTTTCAAGACGCACGTACAAAGTTGTGTGTTTTTTTTGCTTTTTGTCATGAGGCGGCTGTTTGGGGTTACGCCGTTTGATGCTAACGTGCCAGCGACATAATTTCAAATTTGGAACTCGATCCTTTGACAGTTCGGGTGCGCTCACTAAACATTTTCTTAAGTCCATTTGATTTTATCACCACCACTTTTTTTTTAAATGCCACCAAATTTGACGTACTTTTCATGTTATACCAGATGAAAAAAAAACTAAAACACATTATAATCTAAGTCAGAAAGAAAACTTAATAAACAAATTTGAAGATTTAAAATAAACAAATTTAAAGATTTAAATCTAAATGCACATATAGAATAAAACACGTGTAAGTTCGCTTTTAAACATGTTGCATGTATATTCACAGCAACAAAAAACTGGAATTGAGAAAAAAATAATATCGTCCGTTCGAAAGCCTAGCTGGTAGAGTGAAAGCATTCCATGCCAAGTGCAAGGGTTAGAATCCCACTGAGGGTGTCAGAAATGATTTCCCGTTTCGATGTTTATTTCAAACCCAATATAAAATACCAGCGAGGACTACTCAGTCTTCACAAGAAATGAGTACCAGCCCCGTCGGAAGCCGGGAAATCCCCGTTTCAAACAGACATATCAGCAAGTAAGATTAATATGTAATACACGCCGACTAGCAGACATCTGTAAAATCGATCGTACGCATGTTCAAATTCTTCAATTGCACTAAAAAAAAGACCGAAAACTCAAATGAACATTACTCCTGCAACGCTTGCGGCCCTTCCCTGTAACATGGATAACATTGGAAAAAGTCAATATTTTTTTACAGCATTGATGGTCAGCCTCATATCAACCTGATATACGAGAAAAAACTAACAATTATAAATTGCAGAATAAAGGTGCCTTTCAAAATAACGAGCTTCAATTTTTGCCGCCAATTCTCCTGAAAAACGGGTGACATTAGCAAAAGTGAACCAATTTTTACAGCATGGATAGTCATCTTAATACCAACCTAAATGTGCAAATACGAAATTTTAAGGTTAAACGTTACAAAGTAGAAATATTAGTCTATGATTGAGTGTTTTCCCAGTGGCGTATAGTGCCACTGGTTTTTTCTCGTGTACTGACTCGCTGTCCGAGTATAAATCAAATGAAAAAAACATGTCTAATCAATTTCCATACAAAAAATCAATCAGCCGTGTATCTCCAATGAATCATATAAAATCAATTACCCTACTTTGAAAAGTGTTTTTGTTTGTCTATGCAGTAGCTTAATCTACTAAAAATTATCTGCAGATACCTACCAACTCAAGTTGATATCATCTGCAGATAATATTATCTTTAATCTATATTATATCTATCACTCGTAAAAGTACATTTTTTCTTCATTGTTTTTTTCTCCGTTTGTTTTCTTTATGCATTTATTCGATCCTCACCAGTCTAACCACCCATACTGTACCAAAAAAATCACTACTGTTTTTAAGCCAACGCAACGCAACACACACCACAACACTACGCAGCAAACAGTCGTGCAACAAAGGATCAGGACATCAACTATCATTTACCAGCACCTCTGCGGTACTACAACAAGTGTATATACCACTAGAGTACCAGAAATCTAGGGTGTCTCCCGCACGGGATTCCTTTAAAAAAAAAGGAAACAGCGTTTGGCATTAGAGGTGTGGGTATCATTTGCTGAGAACACATGCGTGTATAAGCGAGAACTTACGCACGTCTGTTTGTGGGCATGAATTAAAAACGAATCTTAAATATTTATTTGTATAGATGCAACTTGGAATAGCTGTTATCTTATAAGTATTTCTTTTATGACACTGTTATATTAAGGCAGTTTTTTTAGTCTATTTCGTTCCTTGGCAAATGCATTACAAGGAAATAAGACTCACATACTTAACTCGTACACTAGAAAAACTTTCAGTAGGATGGCCCTTTAAAATGGCAGGTGTGTAATAAATGTCGGATATCAAGAAAAAAAAGCTCTTGTTCAAATATTTTGATATACATCTCATGCGATTAAGATTGCTATGGGGGAACGAGCGTCATAAAAATATATATGATTAATTAATTTATATCGGAATGATCACTTGGGCCAACCCTATAATCAGGCACGTCTTTACCTCGTTATAAACCCGAGCCTTGTCCCATCCCTATGCTAACAACTGGATTATTTTATAGCCCCAATATTCGGCTGTTTGATAACCGAACACTTTCTTAAGATGAGAACATATCGCCTTGTGAATAAGTATTGATTTAAGAAATCACCGATAAAATATTTTATTGGGCATAATTTCTCATAGTAAGTGAACTAATTACAAGAAAGTGCTCATGCCAAACTTCTAAACGACAGGATTTTTAGTGTTTTGTCTAGGAGAAATAGGAAAAAAGGGAAACCCTTGTTAGCTCCATAAGTCACTTATTCAGTTTAACCTTTAAGGTCTTTATATGTATATTTTTTTTACGTTACAAGCTAGAAATTGTTTTATAAAGTACGAAAATTCAGTCTTTTTCTATTTAACCTGGGATTTCCCTTATTTTTGATCACTCATTTTATAAATAAAATAGTCTAGTACATTATATGAAAAAATCTTAAAGAAAAACGATAATGGAAAGGAGCTATCTTTGTTTGCGCACTCCTCTGGCGTTTGTAACAAGTTTATTTTCGCGTACAAGTGTGTCTGCCTTGCGTAAACTATTTTATTACAAATGAACGATTTGGATTATCCTTGTCTCATTTTCAAAGCCATTTAACTAGTAAGTCTATAAGTAAACACGTGTAAATTCGGACTTAAAGATGCTGCATGTGTAACTTCTTACAAAATAAGACCCAAACTTCTATTGAACATACACCCTGCATTTCTTGCCGACTTTCCCTGTAACAGGGGTGTGGGGGTTTCAAATTTTAACGACATGAGAGAAATTTCGTAAGAAATATAACTTAATTTCATTGGTATTACAAAACCTTTTTTTTTTATTCAGTATACGAGCACGGATAAGATAAACTTTGCTCGTACACTATTCGTGTGCCTGTGTGGAGCCTGGGGGCATGCCAAACTGGCAATTGACCGAAAATATGAGTTTGTTTTAGCTCGGACACCCGGTTATTACGGCCATTATAGCGAGGTGTAGACAACGATGTCGGGGCAAGAGTTATTACGGCGGACGCAACCTTTTCCGACGAATATTGAGCGCTAAACAAACAAGGATTAAATTTTGAAACAAATTATTAGTTAAAAAAAAATCAGCAACACATATAATTCAACTTCTAACCACTTTGTCAATGAAGGAGTTTTCGTGTGGCGAGAAGAACCTATTTATTTCTAACTGCGCTAACCACAATATTTGATGTAAGATTTTCTCTGCTCCCAAATGAGTGGGTTCTCGTTGTAGGTATATATAATATATTATATAAGTTGCAAAGATGTATTAACATTTAAAAATCCTAAATTAAATGCATGCCCACAAACAGACACACTCACGTGCGCGCTAACAAATGCTGCATGTGTATTTACAAATAAGCATCCAAACCTCAAATGAATATAAAACCTGCAAATTTTGCCGACCTTCCCTGAAACAGAGGTAAGATTGGCAAAGTGAAACACTTTTTAAAGAATGTGTCGTCAGCCATTTACCAATATATAAGTTTAGGAATGACAAAAAGCTCTAGATACCTGAAGATGACCTACTAGGTCGAAAACGCGTTAGTAATTTGTTTAAGGATTTTAACCTTTTTAAATAAATTGTATAGTGAAAATAAACAGTGTTTTGTTTGAGTTCATCCAAAAATTAGAAAATTAAACAAAAAGTTCATTTACAAAAAGAGGAAAAGTTTGCACTTTCAATACAATTTATTGGGGTAACATTGGTCTCCTTACAAGGAAAAATTAATAGGTTGACATTCCAGTTCGTTCAATAGGAAGGTAGGCATTAGGAAATCTGCCATTTTTCAAGATTTTTTTTCACGTTTTTGTTGGTGAGCGTATGATTGGAATATGTTTTTGAGTTTCGGACCTCTGGTTCGTATCCCCGGTGGTCGCTGGCAGACGGGGCGTGGTGCCAGGGTCTCTTACCAGTATCCCAAGTACCCTCAAACTCAACCACAACGAAAACATGTATGGAAACTAAAACAGCGTCACTATTGAGCGTTATAGTTTCACATACATTCATCTGAAAACGCTGTGGTGACGTTGAAAGTTTTATACTTGGAAAACTGGCGTCCCGCACGGAGATCGAAGGCGCCAGCATACCTACCCCGAGTATATAGCATTTACATAAACTCCCCTCGATCGCGTAAACTGAAAATGTATGAAAAATACAGCAACGCGCCTAGCGAGTGACTTAGTTTTGATACATTTTGTAGATGGGAGTTTTTATAATGTTTTATACTAGGGTTAAGGCCTAACAACCCAGGCCTTCCAGGTCCCACTTCGTACATCGTGAAGAAACAGTTGGATTGATTGAAGAAAATGGGTGTACGAGGGCCAAAGCAAGCGAAGATCGAAGCATAAAAAAAGTAGATCCTTGACTTATAAATTAAAATGTAGCTTAACAACTATTCTGTAAAAAGTGGTTCACTTTGATAATGTCAGCCATGTTTCAGGAAAAAACGGCTAGCAGGGCTTACGTTTATTTGAGAATTATATCTTAATTTTGTGCACATGTTGATAACGGTCAAAAGCTCACTTGTTATAATGCATTTATTCCATGCAAAGGGCTGGGGTTCGATATTCACCGAGGGTATATAAATGATTTCCCATTTCGGTATTTATTTCAATCCCAAAATTATATACCTTAGATTTGAGAGATGACAAGCCCCTTCTTTAAGTGAAGTAGTTAGCGTAAAACCGTCCTCCTTTCCTGCGAAAATTAATAGGTTTCACAAACCACGCTCTACCCCTTCGGTGACAACGGGTTAAGAACTGTTTGTGCAGCTTCATTCCGTTTTACGGGTAAACGGTACGGTTTATGGTAAACATGTATGTGAGTAGGGTTCTTAACAACCAAAAAAATAAGTTTCGCTTGTCTCTATCAAACCTGTCGTGTGACGTCACATTTAGTATACCTATGTACAAATTAACGTCACGTTCTTGAACATATCGACCACCTCATTTTGTCAAACAAAATTAAAAACCATTTTTACGATGATCAACGCATACTTAGGTATAATTGTAAACGAACACTAGAGTGCACTCGTATTATAGAGCAGATAATGCCATCAGCTGCGAAAGCACTTGTAACTGTACGACTTGCAAAGCAATATGCAATATCAGTGATTACGAACCCTGCACAATTGAATTCCCCTACTGTATTCCAGTAAACAAACCAATATATAGAGCCAAGCTGCAATTTCAGTAATCTACTCTTCTTCTTCCTCTTTTCCTATTGGCGTTCTGTATCACTGTATATTTTCTATCTATTTAATAGACCGCTACACAAAGAAGCTAAGTTTGAAGACATTTCCTATGTAGCAGAGGCGTGCATCCCATAGAAACTCTTATACGTATATGTCGCCTGCTTAAAGGTAGAACTGAATAAGTGGTTGTTCACTGATTTGAGAAATCGTAGATAAAACATTCCATTGGGTGTAGCTTCTCATAGTAAGTGAACTAATTATAAGGTAATATTCATGACGAACTACTAAACTAAAGGATTTCCACACGTTTGTAGCATAATATGTCAAGTATTTAGTTTTACCTATAACGGCTATAAGGTATCGATATAAACGATTGACCTGTCTGGTGCTTAACGCTGTGAACTCGAAGGTCGTAGGCTCGATTTCCTGGTTAGGCACAATAAAAATACTAAATTTTCAAGTAGCTCTTCGCTGGGTTACAAATTCATGTGCTTTTAATGAAAACCAGTCACCAAAAGTCCATCTAGTCTTACAGCAACTAGGCCTTGCTGGTAAAATTGGCCGAACAAGCTCGTAGAGAGATGTCGAGGTGTGATTCACACAAATACAGCGCTCACCAAATACTTAAATGGTTGTAATATTTATTTGTTTATCTGAAATGATTTTTAAGCTTCAGAAGAAGTCGAAACGTCTCATAGATACATTATTATTGACTAGCATCGTTTCAACAATATTTTAACGATAGTCTTGACAATTAATGATAAGATCTGGAAATCGGAAAACTCACATACTGTTGCCTAACCGCAGCTGAAATGTTGTGCACGTCCCTGACACATACCTTGTTAAGTATACGCATGGAAACTGAACCATGGAATGTTGGCATACATCTGCAACTGATAAGTGTTATTCTTGTATTAGCATGCCATTTGGTACAAGTTTATCAAACGCCTTTGATGTCAACTCGTCCCCCCAGTGCTTGTTTGGCTTATCTACCATTTGATTCAAAGATGACCTTTTAATGAAATTGTCTTTTTGAATCCACATTCTACACAGTCTGAGCTAAGGAAAAAAAACGTTAAACAAGAAAATGTAAGGGCGGTTTTTAAATATTTTTTAAATCAATTTCCAGTTTTCATAAGACACATTGATCCAGTACACGTACCTACACACATTGCTCATGTAAAATTACCTCTGATTGACATAAGATAAACAAGCACTAAGGGGACGAACTGTTGAGAAAAACCTACCCCAAGTTTAGAAATATATCTTTAAAACTCAACATAAGCGTTCGATACAAAAACATATGGAATCATAAGCAGCGCCTCTCGTGAGCGTGCTAGTTTCGATACGCTTTCGGTAAAAAAGAAATGCTAGCGTACAAAGGAGATCTTGCTTAAAGATACTGAAAGAATTACTGTTATTGTCTTCCAATAGAATAAATTAATTAAGAAATAACCGATAGTAAAGTATGCATCGACAGTTGTATTCAGAATCAACACAAATTAGATTCATATCTGAGAACACACATTTTTTTTGTGTGTGCCAATTGGCCAAACAAAAAACAATAATAAAGAGGGCCTCGAAAGACGAAGATATTGATAAGAATATGCAAGATATTTGTAGTTGTGTTTGGTTTGTCTGTGTTAGTTTAATAAAAGGTCTAAGAAATAAAAATAAGCTTAGGTAGAAAGGAAGGAAGAAAAGTGAAATCAAGAAGACTCCAGTGGGCCGAACATATAGCACGTGCAGGACTCCAGGATCATCAGAACAGTCTTGGATGGTGCCCCCTCAGGTGTCAGACCACTCGGACGTCCCAGGATGCGGTGGGCAGACAACGTTGAAGCCGACGCCGAAGTTCTGGGAGTGAGGGGACCATGGAGGGAAGCAGCACAAGACAGAGAGTCCTGGAGGATTGTGGTGCGGGAGGCCCTGAGCCTTCAAGGCTTATGAGCCGAAGAAAGTAAAGTAAAGTAAAGATAGGAACCCAATAAAAAAATGTAATTGTTCGAGAATAATTAAGTGTTGAATCGAATATTCTGTTGAAATCCAGAAAGATGGTATGTAACGATTCTCCTTGTTTCAAGAATGATATTGATAATCTGTATAAATTAGGAGCAGAATCCCCTGTACCTAAGGACAAATATAAATCAACCGTCGCGTCGTACTGTTTAAATGTAAAAACTGTCGGAACTAAAAGTGAGTTAAATATAACAGTTTTAAGAAACGCGAATCTCTCATGACTCAATCTGGAGGCATTGATTTTCCAAAATCAACTTTTAGATTTGCTCCATCTCACTGTGTCCTCTATTTCACAGGATATTCGTATGTGGTCATTGCAGATGCGATCTCACAATGTTCTGCCTGTTATTATACTAAGAGGGTCATTTACAACACATTTGATCCATAGATCATCGGTTTTTGTTTTAATGGAAAATTCAAGTTAGGTGGCGGGTGAGCCATGAATTTTCTGTGTGTGAATAAGACCGTTAAGACATTTACTTGAGTTCATCTTTCATTTCTTTTTAATAAAAAATATTATTTGTTATAATATTATTTTAACCATACATATGCTAGGTATTAAAGTGGATATTTCTAATATTTTAAAATCAATGTGACACCCAATACTTCTGTTGAAAAATGTGCCGACAAAAAAAAAAATATTTTCACTTTTAATATTTTTCCATCAAATAGTTAATATTTCATTTTTAAATGTTAACACAAAAATTAACAGTTTTATGCAGAGCTCAATTCTCAGTTACTGAATCAAGTGAAAGTTCAGGGGACTCATTCGTTATATTTGTTTCACCAAAAATCTAAGATAACTTAAGCACGACACAATTTCTTTAAGGATAGACCTTTGGTGAGGACCGATCTTTGGTACAAGTACATACTCGTATATGAATTTTTCAACCCAGCGAAGAGCATATTTGAAAATACAAATGGTATATTTTTTTGCTCTACCGGGATTCGAACCCATGACCTTCCATTTACGAGTCCGCAGCGCCAACCACTAGACTATGGACCGGCCTATTTCTACTACCAAGTGAACCAAGTTATAACAGCATGGAGGGTCAGCCTCATACCAACCTATTAGTCAAAAGATTTTCCCAAAATACTAAGTAAAAGTTTTCTTAAAATTTTGATTCTGAATTCAACAGAAAGTTTGTTGTGTAAATACTTGAAATATGTTTGTTTTTTTTTTGTGTTTTTGTTATGATAATGATCGTCGATAAAGAAACGGGACCCCGGTTCCGACTACCGGAATAATCTTTTGAAGAAATAAAAATTTCCATAAATACGCAATTACAATAAAACAGACACATGTTTAACTATCAATGTAAGCACCTGCCTTTTCGGTTTTTCTGATAAAAAAAAACATAAGTGAGAAAAAAAAGATATTGATTTCAACAGATTATTTGGAATTTCCTATGGCAAAACACGTGTAAATTTTCGCTTACGTAGGTAGGTAGGTACTCAAAAAATCTAAATCTCAAATGAACTCTTGCAGACATTCCCTGAAACAGGAGTGGCACTGATAAAGTGAACCAACTTATTCAGAGTGTGTCAGCCTAAGTCAAGAAAAAAATTATATATGAAACAGATAAATTAAATAATGACATGAAATACAATGAGAGTTAACATTTTAGACCAAAATTTAAAAAACCTTGACCGCCAGCATTGCAGATCAATCGCCAGTTTTTTCTGCCCATGCTTAATTCTTGACAGGATTGGGGACCACTGGGCCCCGTAGTATTTATCAAAGCAGTAAGCCAGTTTCTACTCATCGATATTACAGCGTTTTTTAAGAACCCCTGTGCGGGAGACTCCCTAGATTTCAGAGAGTCTAGGGATCTATAACACTTTTTGTAGTGCCGCAGAGGCGTTTACCAGCTTGTTCGTCGCTACAAAGCGCCAATACTCAAGCGAGACCCAGTTGCTGTAAGTCTGTATGGACTTTTAGCGACCGGTCTTTGTTCAAGGCTTTTTGAATTTTTCAACCCAGCGAAGAGCATATTTAAAAATAAAAATTATATAGTTTTTGTGCTCCGCCGGGATTCGAAACCACAACTTTCCATTTACGAGTCCAAAGTGTTGCCACTGGACTATACGGACCGGTCAATCTAAAAAAAACTAAATCTAAGCTGCAAAGATATGTTTCATTTGAGATTCAAGCAGACACGCATAATTTCGCGCTCACACATGCCGCATGTGGACCCACAGTATAAAAAACCCAATCTCAAATGAACATAAACCCTGCAACTCTTGCCGACCTTCCCTGAAACAGGGGTGACATTGGCAAAGTGAACCATTTTTAACAGTATAGGTGGTCAGCCTCATACCAACCTATAAATGGAAAAGTCAATGGAAAAGAAAATATTTTTATTCGAAAAAAAAATTGGATTGTTTTCTGTGGAATTTATCAAAAATCAACCCATCAATTCACACCGAAACGATTAGCACCCGATCGTGTTGGGTTCGATTCCGTTATTACCCAAAGTTATGATGGCAGGGTATGCTAATCATCGGGTCCATAATTTGGTGGTGAGATGGTGGAGCCTGTTCTCTCGGGGACTGGGGTAAGCTGAGGCGGGAGGAGATAACGTCTATATTACGGGAGGTCCAGACCCACGTAGGTGCAATCTACTCTTATTGAACCAATTTGAATCGACGGCAGAGTCGAATTCAAGGTTTTTTCTTTATGATGAAGATAAATGCAATTCACCAACCTATTTTTGTGCGGTCAGAAACAGTTTGTATCAAACATTGTCAATAATACTTAATTGTTTATACCTGTAAACCATTAATTATTATTTTTTGAGGCCCATTTATAGGAGTAGATTTTTTATTAAAATACTTTATTATCATGAGGAATGCAATTCACCAACCAATATTTAACTTATCAGCAACAGAAATTAAATACATACATCAATGAATCATTCATCATTTCGTAAATTTTATTTTTTCAGGTCTGGTTGTGGGCATGTAGGTATTAAATATGACCCTTAAATTTCAATAATATTTTCATTTTAAATTATAGATTTATCAATAATTATTAAATGATATCTGTTGAAACAGGATTAAAGTCAAGGCGCTTTGGATATCATTAAATGGCTCAACAAGAATCAAACCAGCATTGTTTTAATTCAAACACGCTAGTCAAAGCCACCATATTTAAAAAAGCTTGCACATAATATTTTTTAATATTTTTTTTATGAAGATAAGATAGCACCTCTGTAAATTATTTTGATGATGAAAATATATGGAAAGAATCATAAAAAGGGCGTCAACAAAGTAAAGCTTGCCGATCCCATCCGAGATATAAATAAATAGGGGGAAGTCGAAAATTTTCGCTTCGTTATCAGATCTTTAAAGCCGGCCCTCTCTCGTGGAAACATGGAGATTGATCCTGCAGAGAGGGAACGTGATAAAACCGTACGATG
Organism: Agapetus fuscipes; assembly: GCA_951799405.1. Classification (NCBI taxonomy): domain Eukaryota; kingdom Metazoa; phylum Arthropoda; class Insecta; order Trichoptera; family Glossosomatidae; genus Agapetus; species Agapetus fuscipes. The sequence goes on from OX637344.1 coordinate 9,912,797, forward strand.
CCACGCAAGGTAAACAAATTAAAAATATCGGCCCGGCGAAATGCGGTAAGCCGAGTACTCGTGATGCAGTTGAGATTTATGGGGTCTCGATACAGAGATGCATTGCAACATTTAAAAAATCCAAAAAAATAATAATGCTCTGTTTTGTTCGTGAAATACCCTTGTTTAATGTCCCTGTTCTGCGCCGTTTGAAACAGCTTCTCGGATAAAAAAAAGCAACTAAGCTACACATATAGTGTTAGTTCTTGCCACGTTATCTCCGAAGGGTTTCGCAAGTGACGCTTCGGCTTCGTAAATGGAAGGTTGTGGGTTCGAATCCCGGCGGAACATAAAAAAAAATCTGGTCCTGAAGATGCCTCATTAGGGGAAAATGTTCAAGCACAAAAAATAAATAAATAAGTGAATTAAAACAATGTTTTACCCATTTGAATTTTTAACTAATAAAAAAAACATTTATTATACTACATATTTTCAAATATACTCTTCGCTGTGTTGACAAACTCAAGTAGGTACCTTTACTAAAAGTCCATCCAGCCTTACAGCAACTGGGTCTTGCTTTATAACTGGCGCTTAGCGACGACCAAGCTCGCAGAGGTGTGATTCACATTAAAACAGCGCTCACCAAATAAATCACCGTAACATTATTATTATAGTATAGATTAATAAATTTACAAAATTAACGGTCTACGTAAAAAAAAAAAAACATAAATTTTAATTCCGTTTAAATTCACGGAGGCAGCAGTAGTATTCAATTAATTTTGATAAAGCTGCAGTATCTCTCCGCGTCTTATTTAAAAAAATATATCCTCCCCGTACAGACCTCCCAGCGTCTCGGATTTTCTTGTACCAGCAGTAATTTCGCTCGTCGTGGGCCCGCCACACTCCCTGCTATAATTCGAGAAGGCCCCGGGCAGGCACCGACACCAGTGGAAAGGCTGGCAGCGTAACAGTCACAGCAGTTGCCGTACCAACTGCTCATTTCGCCCTGAGGAGTCTTCGCCTGTGTTTACTTTGGAGATAAGTTGAAAATGTGTTGAATGAGTTGCAATGGATACGTTATTTTTCACATTTCTTAAGTAATTTTGTGTGTCTGTAGATATTTTCTACTTTTATTTCAATCCTATGTACGTATAGGATTGGTATGCAGATTTGTGCATCCATCTTTTTCACCATTCCTCCCTTTTCAAGATAAATCTTTTTTGAGTTCCTTGTAGGAGCAGCACTACATAATGATAATATTAGACGGATTTATTTCGTGAGTACTATTTTTGTGTGAATCACACCTCAATACCCTTCTGCGACCTTGGTACTCCACAGACGCAAAATAAACGAATCAATAAAGCATTGACCTGTCCTAGTGGTCAAGTGGTCAACACTTCAGACTCAAGACTTAGACGGTGATGGGTTCGAATCCCGGCGGAGCACGAAAAAATAATTATTTTTGGTCAAATTGGCTCTTCGCTGGGTAGTAAAAATAATCTTCCGTTACCAAAAACCGGTTACCATAGGTCCATCCAGCTTTACACCAACTGGGTCAAGATTGACAATTGGAGCTTTCCACAGCAACGACAAAGCTCGCAGAGGGCTCTTGAGGTGTGATTAACACAAAAACAGCGGTCATCAAATAAATTAGCCTAATATTATTAATGTTATTTTTTACTCGTATTCCTTGACTTATAGGTTGGTATGAGGCTGACCACCCATACTGTAAAAAATGGTTCACTTTGCCAATGTCACCCCTGTTTCAGGGAATGTCGGCAAGAGTTGCAGGGCTTATGTTCATTTGAGGTTTGGATTTTATTTGTAAGTACATAATCAGCATTTGTAAGCGCGAACTACACGTGTTTGTTTGTGGGCATACATCTGAGAGCTTTGAATGAATATATCCTTGCAACTTAGATTATAGACCTTTCTGGTATGTTTTTACCTCTACAAATCGGCCTTTTTATTCATATCCCATGTTTTTATACATCCATACAAAATAGGCGTTATAACACCTTTAAGGCTTTGTAGATGTTTTCGTCTTGATTATTTTGCCAAACATTTTAAAACCAAGATGATCATTTTTTTTTTTTGTTTCAAATTATGACCTCATAACGAGGCTGCGATTATAATAAAAGTAATCGAAACACACGATTCTGTACCCCTAGTATTAAAACATTCACACAAACTCCCTTCGATTGCGTAAATTTAAAATGTATTAAATATACGATCAGTCTCTTAGTGAGTGATTTAGTTTATATATATTTTCTCGATTTACGCGATCGAGAGGAGTTTACGCAATGTTTTATACTTGGGAAGGTGACGCGAAGGTATTTTTTTTTTAAATTGATATCACAGGCAACTCCCATTTCGTGTATCTAATACAAACGATTTGACAGCTACAGAATATTAAGTATCACGGATGGTGTACCTCCTACGGAGACGGTGTATAATTTGGAAGCTTGATGTGTGTATTCAAATAATGAAAATAAATCATTCTTGATGATGGCATCAAAGATCAACTTTCTTTTGTCAGTGGACACAAATTGGAAATGTTTTTTTTTCTCAGCGAAGAAAAGTTACACCTCTATGTGACTACGGTAGCATAGCAACCAATTACAAATTATTAGTTTGTCTTTTCCCCAGTAAACCAGCCGTTTGACGTCCCAATTTTGTAGTAGGTAATAGATTACAGACCAGTCAGAAGAACACATTAAAAATACATGGAAACGTTATTCGATTTGTAGAAATTGGTACATTTTTTGTGGTTTTATATCAATCGGAAGTAGGAAAGCCATCTAAGTTTTTACATCCAAAAATTCCTCATCAAATTATCAAGAAATCAAGCTACAAATTGATGAACAAAAAAAAAACAATCTTTTCATTTCCATCGAAATCTGATTCACTGCCTCTACCAGAGTCACATCTCAATTTCAGAAAAACTGTTCCATCTTGCCTTCGTGTGGTTTCCAAGCCAAGATGGCGTAATGACGCAGCATCTGATCACGTAGGGGCATGGAGACGGCTGTTAAATTACCTGCTAACGAGGCAGAACCAACAAAAACAACTCCCTAATTTCACGGAAAAAACAAACAAAAAATCATAAGAAAATACCACACAGAACGAATGAAACTAAAACAGTCATTACTGAGTTAGGATTTGTGACAATTGGGGTGCGACCGCAACTCTATAATCCGCTTTTTTCAACTGTGAATCGTAGAAAACTTTACTTTAAACTAAAAAATAGAGTTTAACCGAAAACTGACTACAAACTAAAACTCCCTGTAAGAGTCGCTGTTTTAGTACCCAAACATTTTTTTGTTAACGTAAAGATAGATTTCTACTTGGTGTACAGAACTCGGATGACAGTCGCATGCTTAAAAATATATTATAGTTTTTCAATAGACTTTTTTTTGTGGCGTTACAAAATCAGTTCCCCAAAATTATATGGTGATAGTTACTAATAACACATCAAGAGATAATTGCACGCCATTCTTTACTCGTAACGAGGAAATGTTTCCGTTTTTTTTACTGTTGTTTTTTTTATGAAATTTGTTGATTTTAGGATTCAGGGTGGTCTGGAAACTTACTCGTTCTTTGTATGGCTAGAAAGAGTAGCAGACTTTTCGGTCATTGGGCGAAGGGTATTGGTCACAAGAGAATATTTAAGCGCGCCATCTACTTCACTGCTATTACCGTGACTTCGTGGAGGTCTTTTAGGCCAGGAGTGTGCCTTCTGATGGGAAATTCCTCCACCGTGTGCTGGACAGCTGATTTCCATCTATGAAGCAGGAAGTTGCAACGTCCTCTTGCTAGATGCATACCCTATTTAAGGATATACGCAAGGTTAATGGTGTAATGTTTGAGAGGACCGGAGCTATTGGATGAAAGATTTTTTGGACCTTGATGCATTTAAGATGTGGTGCTGGAGTCCCATATTGGAGGTTTCATGGACGGCTGAGACGGCAAATGGGTCCAACTTGTAGCATCGTAGATCGTATATCGACTCCGTTTCACATACGTATTTCCAGGTGTTTGGTGACATTGCATAAATCTGAATAGCTTTCAAAGGTTTTGATTAGCCAACATATCAGAATGTAGGAGAACTTTAGGTAGATCTCCAACTGGATAGACTGAGTAGACGAAGGAGATCATGGTCCTCAAGAAATATAAATCTTCCCAATTTTCAATGACCTTTGAGCCTCTGTTAAGTAACTTTCATTTCTTTCTATGCCCACATTTCTATTTGAATTTATTTATATCCATATCTTCTTCGCTCTATATATCCCATTCTTTCAAATTTTTATCAATCTGACTTAGCCATATCATTCTTCTCTTATTTTTCTTTTCATAATTCTTAATTTATACGTAACCTAGAGTTAGATACAACGAGAAAATATATAAAATATGTAAGACTTTCAGGCTCTCTGTAAATGCTAGTCTCTAGATTAAACAGGCTAAGATGACCTCGACATGTGCAGCGAATGGTGATAAAAAGGACCCTAGAGGAACGACAGGCTGAGATGTGAGAAGGAAGTAAAGAAATACGCTAACCAGCTAGGTACTGCAGGTGACAAATTGGAGATCATTTCGAGGAGACCAGAGCTCAATATGTGCTGTGGAAGAATTTAATAAAATGATAAATTCAGTACTTCAAAATCATCAACATTGGTGTCTTCAAGGTGACAAGATCTAGCCATTTATCCAGATTTACAAAATACCGCATTTCGAGAACTTCAAAGGCCAAGATCTGAATGTAGGACGGCGGCCAGTCGTTCCTTATACCTACACACATCTATCTACAAGCATAAATGATTGTTCCAAGGTGTATAGCCAGATCAGTTTTTGTTTGTTCTTGTTTTAAATACCTTGTTAGGGATGGCGGTTAGCTGTGTTCAACCTTTTTTTTACTAACTGGCCCGTGTTTGTTTTAAAAGCAGGGCTGCCAACTGAACATCATAAGATTTCGTCTCATTTTTTTTTACTCATGAAATTAAATATTTATTGCAATTATTTATCATACTACTCTACATAATAATGATTACATATTAAGGTCCATCCAGCCTCATAGAAACTGGGTCTTGAGAATTGGCGCTATCTATAGCGACGACCAATCTCGCAAAGGACTCTTGAGGTGTGATTCACACAAAAACAGCGCTCACCAAATAAGTTATCCTAATATCATTATTATAATGGACATTTTTCAACAATTTCCACACTATTAAAATAATCCCCTTGAGTTGACACGGCTTTCCCTGAAACTTAGAAGCACTGCTTTTTTAGAGCTCTTGATGTGTGATTCACGCAGAAACAGCGCTCACCAAAGAAAACATCCTAATATTATTATTATTACAATAAACTAAAATTGTGGTACATTTTTGCAGCTTAGACTAAATTCAACACAACAAAAAAATGATTAATAACTGTTGCTTTGCCACAGATTTCCTTTTGATGAAGCTTAGAAGCGCAACTAAAAGTAACTTTTTTTTTGCAACTTAGGTTATATTTGCTAGAAGTTCAGTTGTGTTAACCCTTGCAGGGCTGCGGCTCACCCGCTGTGGCCAACAGGCGCCACTAGAAATATTCCAAAAATGGTCTAGCGGTCGTATCTGCGTCCCTCTTGCTCCCCATTCAAATGCAGGAGGAGCGAGCGAAACGCAAGATGGACCGGCCAGAAATTATATTATTAGTCGCGACATGAACCACCTGATTCTGTATTGTGATAATGCTTGTGTGTTTTGGGCCATAATATCAGGATGATCCGTGGTGCAGTGGGAAAAATATTTGATTTTTATTGTTCACCATTAGGTCCGCACATATACAAAATTATGACGTCACACAATCGGGTTGCCGGGGAAAAGGAAAACAAATAATTTGTTATTGATTTGCTAACGACCGTAGTCCTCACAAGTTTGACGCTTGCCAGCCGAGAAAAAGTTTTTTCGCTGAGTCCATTATAAAGCCATGTTTTACATATGCTAATTATAAAAACTAGTTATAATCAATAGTAGTAAAATGTATGGTACTTTTAAAAAATAGGCGCATACCCACATATTCAACTTTAAACAAATATGCAGTTTGGTTATATTTAGAATTTAAATACGTTGCTGAGTGCCTATTTAATTATTATTTTTAATTTTTAAAACTAGTTTTAGCACTGCAAGCTGGATTTTAGAAAAAATAATTATATATCACACACGGTAAACGGCAATTCGTATCAAACTGTACGGCGGAGATGAGGGTGTCTTGTGAACTACTTAAAAAACTTGCTTAAGAATTTAATACAGAGATTTTTTTATAGATAGTAAAATAATGAGTATGAATAAATGATATGTTGACAATAAATACATAGAAAAACGCGATAATGAAACAGTTGGCAAACATTTTGCAGAAATCATTTGGAAATCTAATCAATATCTGTCGATTTGCATAATTTGATCACACATCGATGATATAAATAAGGCTTTTGATGGTTTGCGATCTACACACGCAAAGTGCCGAAGCGTTTAATGATTTCAACAGGCCATAAGATAAAAAGCCGATTCGGCGCTTTGTGCGTTACGACTCAGATGGGCTCCCGCAGCGAGGAGGTTAAAATGGCAGCCGAGAGTGGGAATGTCTGCGTAATGAAGACAGGTTTAACAATAAATAAGCAATTTTAATATGTCTGTATGCTGAGTACAAAACTTTAAGTGTAAACTCGACCACGGCGCTAGGTATACTCGTAGAATTTTACAAAAACTAATTTTCAGCCGAACAGTCGGAAGAAGTTGTCGCTAGTGATCGAAGATTGTCGATCTGTATGGAATTTACAAATTGATTATATAAACTGTGGTGCACCTAGAGAAGAATGGGTTTCTTAACGTTTCGTCATCAGAAGATGTCACTTCTACGCCAGGGAGGCATAAATACAAATGCCTGAAAAAGTTGTCGATTGTGATCGAAGATAGCCAATTTTTACCTACGAAGTAAAAAAGGGTTCAAGTATACACTAGATAAAAACGGGTTTCTCAACGTTTCATGGGAGTTACATCCGACGTCATCAGGAGACGTATCTCAGATTTCTTCCGAAAAAGCGTCAATGGTAAGCGAAGAATGACACTTTATACGGAATTAAAAACGGTTTTTGCGCATTGTGATGTCAACGTTTTGTGGGAGACGTATCCAAAGTCATCCACAAAAAGAACGCAAGATTATTTTTTAATATATCGTTTTTAAGGATGGTTTTAAAAAAACGTCCAGGATTTTGAGTCAAAAAAATGTCCTTATCTCTTACTTCGTCCTTCATTGACTCCAGCCGCCTTTGTGATAAATTAGTTGGTAATAATTTTAAAACATTGTCAATTTAAAAACAGTTTAAAATCATGTCAACCTAACAAAAGCTAAAAAAACAATCCCTTAACCTGACCCAAGATATCAGAACCTAAGTATGAAACTTAACGTTTATAACCAAAGCGTTTTACCAACAAACAAAACATATTATAGAAAATACACGTCCACTAGAGGTATTGTTTTAGTGTCCATACATTTTTTGACAGACGCTGTGGTTAAGTTATACTTGGGGTACGGTATCTCAAATGTCCAGGTAGGAATAGATACAACTTCAGATAACAAGTTTTTGGAGACCGCTCAAAGGTTTACACGATTCCAGAAAACAGGTGTAGGTAGAATCATCATCATCTGCTGAAGGCAGTGCCTTTTTGCGCTAGCCATTTTTCGCTGCAGGTTGGCATCCTCTCGTAAAGGCAGTGCCTTGCTGTGCTAGCTATTTGTCTATGCTGGTCTCCATCATCTTGAGCTCTGAGGAGACATCCATGAAGCGCTTCAAATCCTTGAAGTATAAAGTCTTTTGGCGACTTTTGTCCGCCTTCTCTTCTATCTTCTACTTCCTGCAACACCAATTCGTTGACTTTCGACTCTTGATGTCTTGGTCATCTTCCTCCAAATCCAGATCTCAAATGCCACTTTTCCACTTTTTGTCTGCCCTGGGAGTTGAGAACTGAGACCAACGTTGGCAGGTGGTTGGCAGGCTCAAGAGGTTTTTTTTGTGGAGTTTTCATGGAAGCTCCAATACATAGAAAGGCTCTAAGAGTGGGTATTGCTAGTAAACGACGCTGTTTAAAATTATTATTAATAAGCTTTTGTTGCGAATGTGTAATTTTATTGTGTCTGTGTGAGTCTGAAAAGTCTTTAGCTGTAGGTTCTTACATATATTTGTATTTGTTCGAGATTGTGTGAGTGTTTAATATAATATTCTGGAGAAATTTTGCATTTGCCAGTTCTCAATATTTCGAGAATAACCTTTATCCTCACTTATAAATAGAGACCAAGATGCTCTATAGCCAAAAGAGTATCCAAGCCGTCGAGATATACAGTTCAAAAGCAACTCTGTGTACGAACGAAATGTGAACCGTATCTCAACATAATTTGTGAAAAATAAATAAGCGCTACTTTATTAAATTGAACCCGGTAAAATTATAACACTATAGGTACAATATACAAGTGTTGTGTCTTTTTCTAGTCAAAAGCCCCGACGTGGACTTTGGGCATCACTTACATCTGTCATTTTATAACATGGCGATATCTCCCATCGGTTGTATCTTTGACGTTTAGGTCGTGTTGAAATATTCAGGTAGGTATCCAAAAATAAAACACTCGGAAGACGGCATTGTTTAAATGCTTGTCCACATTCCCGACTCCCACTTTTTCTTTTTCTTCTTTGTTGTCCCGGCTTGCAGAGGACCCATGAGGTGATTTATTTGTAAGATTAGAACAAGGCAATTTCAGATATCAAGTCTAAGGTGATGATCACTAAACGAAGACCGATCGATGAAAAAGGCAAGGTGAAAATAGTTAGCTGGAGAGTTGCTTTCCGGGTCTGGAGCTTCTGGACGTTTCGCGCATGTGTACGATAGGCTCCTTCAGCCTAAAATAGGAAATGATGAAGTTTATCTCGATGAAGCTGTGATGAAAGTAGTTTAGTCGGAGCTATTGGTGAGCGGTTGAGACCGTGGTTCTGGCGTATGTTTGAAATATAACAGAGCCGATTCAATCCCAGTAGGTCTACAAGATGATAGCCTTGACCCTGATTTGAAAGAAATCATTGAGTAATCCATCATCATCATCCTCATCAATTGCACTGTAACCACGGGTGGGTCTTGACCTCCTTGATCAATCGCAGCCACCGCTGCCTTTCCAACATCACATATTCCTACTGCACCTCATTCTGGCCCTGGGTAATGAATGGTTTAAAATGTATGGAATAAAATTTATGAATTATTAATTGATACTTTGAATACATACCGGTTCAGTATCAGGAAGAAATAGGTTTGGGAAGTGCATTCCTATTCACAACTTTATATGTAAAAAAATATATTTCGTGGAAAAATGTATTAATTGTTCCTATAAATTACACACTAATATGTGAGATATTATACTCAAAATTTCATTATTCGTAATATATCTCGATCGGCTCCTACAGTTTTCGGGTCACTAACTAAGTCGGGTTAAAGTTTTCCGGATCTCAATTCAGATGAATGTGGTTGATAAAATAATTTGTAGTCCACGATTTCGACTAGGCGCCACATTCGAGACTGTTACCTACATACAATTTAAGAGATAGGAGACATGTCTGTATCTTGAAACACGAGATTTCTCGACTCAAAATACCAGTAGTCGAATCTATCGAATAAACAACAACACAAACTAACTACAAATGTGAGACGTTACGTATTTTGTACTTCATTAGATTCTTTCAATATCGATCTTGAATCTTAATCTATGTTACAAAGATATATGAACATAAAATATTCATATTTAATACATGTCCACAAGCAGTCACGTAAAAGTTGATAATGCATTCCACAAAAAGTAAATACAAAAACTCTAAAAAAAATCATAAACTAAGCAACTTTGCTGCCCTTCTCTGAACTGTCATTTTCAAAATTAACCATTTTTGTACAGTATGGGTTGTCAGCCTCATATCAACTTAGAACTCAAGTAATAATTATGTATCAAAGTACCTGTAAGCCAATATTTTAATTGTATGACGTGAAAAATTCATAAAACCTTTACCAATGACCGGTCACCAAATGTCCATCCACCCTTACAGCAACTGGGTCTTGCTTGAGAATTGGCGCTTTGTAGCGACGACGATCAAGCTCGTAAAAAGGTCGATAGCTCAATTGGTAGAATGCTTGCATTCCATGCCGAGAGCAAGGGTTCGATCTCAAAGGTTTACTCAGCCTTCACAATAAATGAGAACCAGCCCTCCCGGGAGCTGGTAAACCCCCACTTCAACTGAAAGTGGTTGGTGTGAGGCCGGCCCCCTTACCTGTAAAATTAAATAGGTCCCGAAGCGCCACATGCGACCCCTTCGGGGATAACGCAGGCAAGAAGTTACACTATATGTGTAGCTTAGTTGCGTAGGTAGAGATCAAAAGGGGGGAATCTAGGTAGTTTTCAAACACGACGTAAATACATGAAACTGATAGTTTCCATATACATCTGATTTACAAAAATAAGCCTAGATTGCCGTTTTTGATTATAAACGACTAAATTATCAATGAGAAATTAAACACGGCTACCAATATCGTGGCATCAAAAATTGATGTGATGATGATATGTACAGAATATTCCGGAATCCGTAAATGTTGCTGGTAAATGGGCATGATTGCCAGTTAACGGGTAGAGTGGTTAATAATTGAGTTGGCAAGAGAGCGTGAATCTATTATACCACGCGAAATCCATTAATACAGCACCATTACAAATAGAAATGATGAAAAGTTGTGAGTCAAAAATCGTAATTAGGTCGAAACACTTTTGAATTTAGAACTTTTTTCTCTGCGAGCAGACGTAAGTCTTGAATTGGATTTCCGTTCTTGGCGACCAATAATAAAATATTTGTATGCTTTTTCCCAAGCCACCCGGCTGGGTGACGACACAATGTTGTCTATGTCAATTCACGCCATTAAGTAAGATTTGTTTATTGTAACAAAAAGAGCATCCAGAGATAAGCGTTGAAAATTTGTTTCTTGAATCGTTAATGGTTGTTAGCGCTAAGGACTCAAAATCGGAAGGTAAGTAAGTTCGATTCCCAGAGGTGCACAAAAATCTTGCTTGCAAAATTCACACTGACTAGCAGACTAAATTTGCGTAGAGGGTTCTTGAGATGTGATTCACATAAATACAGCGCTCACCAAATTAATCAGCACGAAAACATTTTTTTTACATACATACGAAAAGCACATGTAAGTTTGCGCTAACAAAATCTGCATATGTGGATGGATGAAGAAAATATAAAAACATAAAAGAATGGAAAAGATACAAACATTTAAATACAATAAAATGGATACATTGTAATAAATTGTAGATAAACAAAGCTTAAAAAACGAAAAACAGATTTCATATTTCAAACTTTACTGAAGGAAAAAACTCGAAAATTAGATGAATTTTGAGTGAAAAACCTTTCTCAGTCTGTAACCTAAGTATAAGGAAATTTCCCGAGCCGGTATTCGATTACACGCCCTACTGCAGGGTGGCAGAGAGGCGCATTTCCAGCGGCCTTTGAGAAAACATCATACATTATTCACGTAGAAATTAAATATAGAAGGCGCATGGAAAATTTAATATTGTTATATGGGAGAATAATGCTGTTGATACGGTAGCAGGTGGATTCTCACTTTCAAGTGAGGGTGAGAAATTTAAGTGGTAAAAATATTAAATATTATATCAAGTGCCACGCTGTTATGACCTGACTATAAAAAAATAATAAAAGTTAGACATTTCAATAAAAAAAAATCTTCTTAAGTAATGATTTGATTTATTCACTTAATTAATATTTTGGCATGAGGTTGACCCTCATGCTATAAAAACTTGATTAGCTTTTTCAATACCACCCTGGTTTCAGGACAAGACGGCAGGAGTTTCAAAGTTTATTTTCATGTGAGGTTTGATTTATTTTGAATGTAGGTACATATGCAGCATGCATAAGCGCGAGAATACATGTGCCTAATGTGGGCATGCATTAAATATGAGTCTTAAATGTCAATATACCTGTGCAGCTCAGATTAAAGATTTTTAAGAAGGTCGTTTTCTACAAGCAGTTTTAGGAGAAATATTTTAAAATTGATGAAAAAATTGGCTTTTCAGTCCCATGACCGATCTGTAGGTAGTCTAGTAGTTAACGCTGCGGACTCGTAAACAGCAACTCGTGAGTTCAATTCACGGTGAAGCTCAAAATGCATTTTAATCTTATAAATTATCTCTTTGCTGGGTTGAAAAATTAACCAAAAGGACCATCGAGCTTTACAGCAACTGAGTCTTGATTGACAATTGTCACTTTCAATGACTTGTGTTACCGTGGTTTATTAAAAAAAAATCCACACGTTTCGCTTACATTTGCGTTGAGCATCATCAGCGACGATCCACTTTGTTTACAATTCGGTTGCAACTGAAAAAAAATCTGTTGAATTTTCTCCACAAATTTGGCTGATTGATTCAATTAGTGTGGTGCGTCGCTCCCCTCCACCCCACCCTAATGTAATTTCATCCCCTCCGAGCGCCTACATCCCTCCTTGAATTAATACCTACCCTCACCACCGCACAAACAACCCTCAAGACAGGCGGAGGAAGAAGAAGAACATCTGAAAAATTTACTGCCTTTCAGTGTAATTTTAATTTTAATTTAAAGTAACCTACCTATATGCCCATTTTTGCTAAGATGTACAAAAATATTAGGGTGGACCTTATTTATGAAATTTAAAAAATATTTAGTTATAATGTTTGTTTTTTGCTTTTGGAGAGAAATTACTTGTTTTCGAGAAAATATAAGGTACATTGGTACTAATAAATTGAAAGGCATAAAATAAATATAATTTTTTTAAGGCGACAAAGAGCGTCTATGTTTTACGAGCCCTTTACAAAAATAAATAGAAAATGTAGGTATAATTCTGCAGGATGTTTGATAAGTAGGTACAATTGTTGTAGTTTTCTAAAATCTTAAATTATTTTTGCTCTTCAGCTCTTCTTCCATTAAAAACGTATAGGTATGTAATATTGGCTGCATAGCTTTCGGCCCTTAATGAAAGTAAAAATAAAACGTTTGACCCTATAATTTAATAATAATATTAGGATGATTTATTTGGTGACCGCTGTTTTTGTGTGTATCACACCTCAAGAGCCCTCTGCGAGCTTGGTCGTCGCTGTAGAAAGCGCCAATTCTCAAGCAAGACCCAGTTGTTATAAGGTTGGATGGACCTTTCAGTGACCGGTCTTTGGTCTAAAGGTTTATGTTTTTTTACAACTCAGCGAAGAGCACATTCGAAATATAAATGGTACATTTTTTTGTGCTCCGCCGGGATCCGAATTCACAACCTTCCATTTACGAGTCCAAAGTGTTGCCACTGGACTACGGACCGGTCCAAGATGCCTATCTAATGCATAGAGACTGACTATTCAAAATCTGAATGTATGCAAATTCTTCTTGTACTCCAGATTCAGGATCAAAGATGAAAGCTGATTTGTGATGCGTCTTTGCTTGCGGCGTTAATAGTGGAGTTAACAACCTGTGACGTCATCGAAAACGACACCTCCTCCTCCCTAAATCATCATCATCATCGTCATCACACCCTCAACAGAAAGGGCTGACAAAGCAAGCATGAGAACGAGACATCCCCCATGCCTGAGATACAGGTTTTACCTCGTTCAGATATGGAGATAGGAGTTTTATTTTCTAAAAAATGTAAAATGTAGTATGAAAATATTTTTAGAAAATTAATAATAACAAAAAAATGTGCATCAACTAAAACTTAAACTTTAATCGACTTCATACAAAGAAAATACATGTTATACAAATTTAAAGTGTATATAAAAGTTTTTCGATCCATATTGTGTAAAGGTTGACTGTAATAAAAATAATGTTATACCCAAAAGAACAAAAATAAATAAATATGTAGGTAGGTATACTAAATTGGTTGATTTTACAGATTCACCGCGATAGGTCGGAATAAATGATGACTCACGCTAGACCGTGTCGGGTCCGAGCCGCTGTTTCGCTGTAGCTATGTAAATACAAAAAAAAACGTAGTAAAGAAAACGTACGTAAAGAAATATATTATGGAATATTAGTTGACGGTGCTACGTTAAAAATTGGAATTAAAATTTACGTATACATCTGACCCACTCTTAAAAAAAAAAAATCTGATTCGTTATTTCATAGACAATGGATACAATAATTATTCTGAAATGTGTTTGCCTCTACTCAATGCACGCTCCTGCTAGACAAGCCGACGAGATTCGCGAGTAACCGCACTAGATTGTCTTAATAATCTGATTAAATTTGCAAATTCACACTAGGGCGGTGTTTATTTCTCGGAGGCTCCACACACACACACACAACACACACACACACACTGACACACACACAGTTCACGTATGCCGACCACGTTCACCAACATGCGAGGAAAATCATGCATTAGTGAAGACTAGAGATGCCGCGTATAGTTGGGTTGTTTTTATCGAATAGTCGAATCCTGGATTGATCACCATTCCCTATGCCGAATATCGAATAAATCACCATGTAATAATGTAAAAAATTATTCATTGTTATCGATTTCTTTCTCTGACTTATAGTTTGACTGATCAACCATGCAGTAAAAAATGGTTCACTTTTCCCATGCCACCCCTGTTTCAGGGAAGGTCGGGAGAAGTTTCAGGCTGGTTTATGTTCATTTGAGATTTGAATTTTAATTTTTAGGTGTGTACGCATGCAGCATTTGTAAAGGTGAACTTACACATGTCTTTAATACGTAATTTTGAGTGTATGACGTTTGCAGTAGCGTAGTCTTGAACGAACCAACCTATACTTTTTTTTACTCTATATTTTAAGTTTATGTGAAAAAAGCCCATGGAATTAAAGAAATCAGTCTCATATTGCACTGAATCTTATGATTTTAATTTTAAAATTATTTGCTTGTACCTATTTTACGGGTAATACACCTCGTTTTGTTATTATGAATAACCCAGCGTTAATGTTTGATTACTTTTATTTTTTTGTATATTAAACATTGATTTTTAACTGTTTACCCAATTTCCACTAATACTAGTCGCAGGTTACTAAGTATTCGACGAATAACAAAAAAAATGACGATTTATGCCGAATTTCGAATAATAGCGACTATTCGCAGCATCCCTAGTGAAGACACACGGAGGGGGAAAGTTGTCGGTGCTAACTATTCGCAAATAATTCGCACGTCTAGGTACATTGTGTGCACACGAATACGCCGTCCAACACGTTGTAGACACCCCGGCCAACTTTGGTAATGTGTCTGCTAATTTGAATTGTAGGTATGCGGCAAACTTAGAATTTCGGGCGTTGTTTGTGACGATGATTGAGATGCAAGTCTGAAGATTCCGCATTAATCTAAGAAAGTTCCTTGATTGAATACGTGGGTATGAGGCTGACCATTTATAATATAAACATATTGCCAATGCCGCCTTTGTTTCAGGGAAGAGCGACAAGAGTTTCAGGGTTTATGTTCATACGCATTTGTTTTTTTTATTATTGATATCCACGTGTGAGAATATATTTGCAACTTAGATCATAGGTTTTAGAAAGAATAAAAATGAGAAAAAAATGTTTTCACATACAGGTAATGCATCAAATAGGTAGATAGGTACCTATTGCAGTACGGTACTTTAATGCGGTAAAAAACGCACTCAATCTTTAAAATGACCATCAAATTGAAAACTTGGATGGCTAGAAACGCATCGATTCCTTCATGCCTTACAGCAACTGGGTGTTGCTTGAGAATCGGCGCCTCTACCAAGAAGCTCGCAGAGAGCTCTTGAGTTATGATTCACACAAAAACAGCGAAATCATCCCAATATTTTATTTAGGCACTAATATCATAAATGCCAATCCATAGATATTATATAGTGTAAAGAAATTGGAACTAACGCATTATGGACAGTATTTTTTTATTTTTTGAAAAAAAAAACTGTCTTTTCGTGACATCAAAAGTCCCTCCTCTCTGACACGGAATTTATAAGTAGTTTCCCTATGTACCTACACTCTTTCACCTCAGCCTTTCCATACAGACTCACATTGCAGCATGTATCTATATGCGAGAACCTCCCTGCGGTCCCGCGGGATTTCCCCGCCACGGCAAACACTTGCAATCTCATGACGTCACGAATTTTCGCGCGTTTTTTTGCAACGACAGTAATTGTCGCCCTTCGCGCCAAAATATTCCAAAATGAAGGAGGGATTGAAGCACTGCCTACTGTGAAAGTAATAGGCCTCTGCGTTGCTTTCAATGTAACGTCACTATAGGTAGGCGAATATTTATTTTGTCTGCAAATATGTCTTAGTCGCAAATATGTTTAATTAAATCATCCCTAGTCTCAGTAACTCAATTTGAAACACGATTTTTATCAATGTACTTTTTAATTCTTTTTTTTAGTTTAAAGAAGGAAAACGTGACCTTTTAAAGGTACCTTGTAAAGATTTGAATTAAAATAACTAACACTAATGAATCACATTTCAAAAGCATAAATGAGGATTTGGAAAAGTATGTTTTTCTAAGATAGATTTGTATTTTTTTATGCATGGAGTGTAGGTATGTAGAAGTAGGAAATGCATGACAATAATGATGAATATACAGAGATAGAAAAGTGGGAATAAAGGCGACTCTACCTATAGGTGTTTTATTTACTCTAAAATGTTACAGGGTTCAAGTTTTTACTCGTTTATTTATGGTGTTAACTGTCTTAGGGATAAGTAAAAAGGCCTGTATTGAGAGGCGGTGTTGCTCGAGCTCTTGCAATCCGTTTACGATGTTAATGAATACCTACTGTGAGGACTGGCCTACCTGAGATGAAAGGTAGGCAAGACTTCATCAGAATATTACAAGATAGGCGAAATACGAGTAGCAAAATGAAAAAAGGTAAAAGATAAAATAGATTTGAAATGACTTTAAGAATGTTAAAAAAAAAAAAATCAATATAGAAGTACCTTTCCGGAGTTGAAATAAAAGAAAAAAGAACAAATGGTTTTTATTCTCGTATTTTATTTAAACCTTTAATATGTATGGTATGAAATGCCTGGAAGAATTAAATATTGAGTGTATTGAAAGAAGTTAAGCAGAAGTTCTGGCCACCCTTAACAAAAAAAAGACTGAGCTACAGATACAGTTAAATAAATATAAATGAGTTTGGAAAATACCTACTACATGAAGAAAAATCAGTTAAATTTCAAATAACACATTAGAAATGAGTATCAGTTCCGATACAAAGTGCAAATTTAATGATAAATATTTTTTTGTCCCAAATGTTGCCGACCTTAACGACACATGGGCCTCTATAGAAAGCACGCCCCTGATTATGTGTAGCTTATTTTCAATAGCTTAATCCAATATTATAAAGATGCTATTTATAAAAAAAAATTGTCGATTCTAGTGCAGCTTGCGTTTTTAAAAATATCTCACGACACGGCATCGCTGTCACCCCTTATGGGGCAACAGCCAATCAGCTGTCGGCCATGGGGTGGCGGCACAAAGAGGGCGCAGAAACGTCAGGAGGGGGAAGGGGGCTTAGCGTGCACAAATCTAACGCAATGGGGACGCGAGATCAACGGAAATGCGCTACTTCTTCTTCATGTGCACTTCAATTGATTGATCTAATCTTATCTAAGTTGCAAATATATGTTACATTGAAGATTCACATTATATGCAAGCATACACGTACAAATTCACGCTTGCACGTGTCCATTTGAGATTGTTTTTATGTTGTAGATTCACATGCGGCATGTGAACCTACAACATAAAAACAAATCTCAAATGGGCACACACCCTGCAACTCCTGCCGACCTTTCTTGAAACAGGGGTGACATTGGCAACGTGAGCCATTTTCTACAACATCATCCGCATACCAACCTATAAGTCAAAGAACCCACACAACAAATAGCATTTTTAAAATACAACAAATAATAATATGTATGGACATCAAAACTAAAACAATAACAAAAAACTAATTTAAAGAAAACCCTAGTCCTAGGCGCCAACATTACAGATCAACTGCCATTTCTTTCTGTCTTTACATACTTTTTTCATTTCCTCCAGAATCATAACCTTCATATTTCTTCTTATAAATACAGAAAAAAACAACAAAAAGGATTTGTACACAACTTGTAAGCTAGTCAATAGGAAACTAAATTTCAATGTTATTAATAACATGTCTCGCTGTTAAAACCCAACAAAACCCAACCAAGAAAACATTAAAAAATTTAAAGTCATTTTTTTGTAACACGCTGGGAATCTAAACGACTACGTTCCAATTCAAAATCTGAAGCGTTTACCACTAAACTACTGTTTATTTTATTTTAAAACTGTAATCATTTTCCACTATTTGTACTTTAAGAGTAGAAATTTAAAAATAAAATTATCGAATCTTCTTCTAGATTAGTAAGTACCTGATTCACAAATATCTGTTACATTTGATACATCGTAACAGTTACTACATCTTTCCATCCCTAGACCTATAAAAGGCAGATTTTATATATGGTTATAAAACTGTTACAAAGTCGAATAAAGTTATACGGTTTATGATCTGTATTTTAAGACAAAGATATATCAGTTTCATTTATTGATTTTTCAGTTTTCGCTGTAAACTTGCATTTTTGCGCATACTTTCAAAACTTTATTTGCGCTCGTTCCTTTTTTGGCGACACGATATTTTTACAGCAATGCCATTCTTTTTGCAATAAAATATTTAAGTGGTTCTTCTTTTACTGTCATTTTTATCAAAGATTGGCAACCATATTCAACTTAAGATGCTGCTGGTCTAAATAGCGGTTTAATGATTTTGTTCAGCCAATGGCGTAGGCTCTTCAGCAACAATGTTTAACCATATGAAATTCAATAACATACCTTAATATATTTATCTATAATCTAAGTTGCAAAAACAACAGCAAGTACATACGCAAGCACTTGTAAATCCAAGGTTCCACATACTGCACGTTTTCAACTCGTTGCAACTCTTGCCGTCTTTCCTTGAAACAGTGGTGGCGTAGATGAAATTGAATAATTTTCTTTCTTTGTAGGTGGTCAGCCTCATACCAACTTTTTGTACTGAGAAACAATAATGACAACATTAACAATAGAGAAAATAAGAACATAAAAAATATACTTTTTTAATCAAACTTTTTTTATGTTTCTTAACAGGTAGGTAGGTATGAAACTTTTTCAGGTTTAGAAATTGGAATAATAATAAAAATAATGAAAAGAAGAATAAAAAGGAAAAAGAAAAAAGAAAAATAAGAACAACAAACATTGTGTCTAGCGTCTACGAGTGTTTCTTAAGAGTCGTAGCTACAATCGTAGACCAACTTTAGTCAAAGAGATCACTTCAAAGAAATTCAGAGATGAACGAGAGATAAAGACGCGAGACTAGATTTAGTTTCAGTCTGCAAATACCTGTCTTTACAAGTACACTTCAATGGATCCCTTACTTGAATTTTTCTCAATTTCTGAAGCTTAAATCAATTCAATAATATTTTTTTATGATTTCCCCTTTTTCTATATATACAATTTCCATAATATGTATAGGCATGCACAAACCCTTCTCATACCTGCCCCTTTATGTATGTGTCAGAAGGACCCGCAGCACATGGACGCTCATCCAAAGCTATATATTTTCTCAAGTGGCGAAAGGCCTTCTTTTGTCTGTATGTATCGTCAAACATTTTAATTTAATTCGACCTGGTAGTAGCTGACGTGTTATACGCTATTTGGACATTTGCAATCTTTTTTTCATCCGTAACCCCTTACGGATGAAAAAAAGATCTTGTGCAAATACAGGGCCAAAATTTTATAATCCGATCAAATCAAAGTTTAGATGATTTAATTGGGTAATTTACACGTTACCTGAAAAATTTGTCAAAATCTGATGATCTGATCGACAACCAATTTCACAGGAACCATTCCAAGGATATTTTACAGGTTACCTGAAAATTTGTTTGAAACCGGTTTAGAAGTCGAATATAAACACTTTGTAATTGTAGACGGAAAGTTAAAAATAAAACATACGTAGGTATACATATATTACACATATTTTATATTAAGACCACTCAGCTAGATTGGTCGTCGCTATAGAAAGCGCCAATTTCTCAAGAAAGACCCAGTTGCTGTAAAGATGATTTTGTCAACCCAACCGAGAAAACATTAAAAATTAAAAGTATTTTGTTTATGCCACGCTGGGAATCAAAACGACTACCTTCCAATTTAAAATCTGAAGCGTTTACCACTAAACTACGACTGGTCATCTTTCTTTAATCTTACCAACACAGATGAAATTCTTTAAAAACTTTGTGCTACGAAAAATTAAGGTGTATACCTTTATGGAACCTTTCTAAGAGATGGAGGGGAGGGGGGGTGGGTTCAAGGGGAATTGATTTTCAATTTGCTCCCCCCCCCTCTCGAATCAATACCACCCCTGAGTTTCTATAGACCCTCCTCACATGTAGAGATAGATGGAAGTGAAATTTGATAGCCGTTGTTAGTTCCTCATTTACAGGAGTGAATTTCACCTTAATCATGTTTTAAAAAATAATTTCTTAAACAGGAATACAGTCCACCAAACTATTTTTGCATCTCCATAAACAGGTAGAATTATTTACATGAGTATTCGCTTACAAATGGTCCTCTTAGTGCTTGTTTGTCTTATGCCCATCAGAGGTAATGTGCTGGACCAATATGTCTTGTGAAAACTTGACAACAACTCTCACATTATTGTGTTTTAGGTTTTTTTCTTAGCTCAGATTGTGTAGAATGTTATTGAAAGGACACCTTTGAGTCCAATGGCACATAAGCCAATCAGGCACTGGGGGATGAAATGCTTAATGTGTAGGTACTTATAAAAGTAAGATCCAAATCTCAAATTCTTATATATACCCTTGCAATTCTTGTTGACTTTCCCAGAAACAGCGCTGAAATTGGCATTTTTTTACAGAATGGTAGGTTAGCTTCATATCAATCTATTAGTCACAGAACATGAATTTACTGATTCCTAATTTGTCTCATTGAGATGACATCACTGATCTTAGAGACTAGGGTACTTAGAAACCAATAAATAAAATAAAGAAGCTACCTTTTTCCCATTTTATCCCGCTAGATGACGTCATTTTATTTTTGACGACTCATTTTATTTATGAATTATAAAATTAAATTTAGGGTCTATATTTAAAGTCCATTGCACCGCGCACCGTGGTAATTTTATTCAAAGAAACTTAACTCCCCCCCCCCCCTCCTCCCACCCCATAGTATTAAATTTGGGGGTGTTTGGGGGGCATTAAGACTTTGGGGAGTGGGGTGTAGATGTCTCAAGACACAAGACTGATGATCAGTGAACCACTGCCTCCCCCGTGAAACCTAAAGCGCGATACCGCAGGATTCCATAAAACCGAACCTGGGGTGGAGGACGAAAACGTGGGATGGGGGGGGTAGTTGAGGAAAACGGGGGAGTTAAGGAAGTTGGGGGAGTTAAACCTGGCGGGGGGCAGGTAATGCGGTGAATTGTGAGATGAATTTAAAGTTTATGGGGGATATACTAAGGTGCCTATTCACAAAGATATTGCTCCATTTAGGTGACAGAGATATACATAGATATTCTCAAAACCCCCTTTTATTATATTTGGATTGCTAAGATTATAATAATAATAGATGGTCTTAGGATGATTTGTTGGATAATATCTCAAGAGCCCTTTGTCACCTTATTGGTCGATTTTTAAGCAAGACCCTATTTGCTGTACGTAGTGCTGACAAACCTTTTATTACTAACTCTGATACAGCAAAATGATTTTTTATTTTTTCCGTTCAGCCTAGGGCACATTTTGTGCTCCGCTTGGAATTGAACCCACGACCTTCCGTTTACGTGTGCGAAAATTTTACCTTGCTGGAACAACTATCTGGTTTCAAGAAAATACTTAAACTTATTATATATGACATCTTAAATTAATAAAAAAAAAACAAATGAGATAGCACAAACTAAGCTCTACACGTATCTGTAGGTAGTTGTGGATATGTATTCAATATGAATCTTAAAAGTTAAAACATCTTTGCAGCTTAGATTATTGTTAACACGTACATTTTGTATTTTTCTTCATACAATTAAAAAAATAAAATAAAATACCTTTTTCCAAACATAATAGCGTTCTTCGTTGTTTTAAATAACTCATTAGATAGATGGACGGGCATTTTTTCCAGAGCTCTGATTACAATGAGCTAATTGCCTTATCGCCTCTTTTTTATTATCACAAATAACAGGTGTGAACTGAGTTTGTGTACAGCGCCTCACACTAAGAATAACAATTGAAATTCAAATCTGGAACAAAGAGTTTTATCTAAATAAAAATAATGCTCACAAAATTAATGTGTTATTTCTGATTATTTAATTTCAAAAGAAAACTATTAACGTTTTTTCCTTCAAATTTTATTATTAGGTAATATTATAATAATTAAAGACGTTTCCCGTTTAATTGTGTCCGGCATCCTCATATTAGTAAAAGGAAAATGATTTTAAAAAATCAGGTTGACTGTAAAAAAAAAACATATTTTACATTAGATTTTAACGGTTAAAGTATTGAATCAATAATCTAAGCCGCAAGATATATTAACATTTAAAATTTATAATTAATGCGAGCCCACAAGCCAACACGTGAATGTGTACTTACTTATAAATTAAAAAATATATATGAAATAAACTCTTGCCGCCCTTTCCTGAATCGCAGTGTTACTGGCAAAGCTTTTTTATTAGTATGTGCTATTAACGACTTTAGTAATATTGCAAAGCAAATTACAATAAAAAATACTTCCATTGCATTGCAATTGTAACAAAAAACTTTCATTGCATTGCAATAGATGGCAGTATCATTGCTTATAATGAATTTTGATGACCAAACATCCACCTTAAAAAATACATTTTTTTAAATTATTTTTTTAAGAATTGTAATAAAGTGACACTCGAAATCGACGCCTCAAAAGTGAGAAAAAAGACGTAAAATTCAATGGCGTAACCCCTCAATTTGTAATTTAAAAAAGGCCAAAAAAAATACACAAATTTTCTCACTCTAAAAAGGAGAGTTTCCTTTTGAGTACCCTCTCTACATTTCTGAAGGAGATTTTTTTTCTTACTTGTTTTTTTTTATACTTGGTCCAGACAACCCGAGTTCAGTACTCCGCAGGCATATATAAATATTCACGTTTATCCTCAACCCTAGCGTTTTCCAACAAATATATGAAAACTGAAAAAACGATTTTAGTGAGCGTTTTAGTTTTCATAAAAACTATGGTTGATTTTTTATACTTGATTCAGACGAACCGAGTTCAGTACTACAAAGATATATACGTTAAAACTAAACTACATCGTTTACCAAAAAATATATCCAAACTAAAACAGTGCTTTTTGCGAGAGTCTTTGTTTTCATACAAGCTATGGTTGATTTTGAACGTAGTTTTTAATACTTGGTGCACAGTTGAGGTCTTGAGGGAGTTCCTCGACAGGGGTGTATATCGCTTTCTTCGATGGATTCTGGAGAGTTTTCTTGCACACAGTCCATGCAGGGGTGGGGTGTAAGATCCGTATTGGGAAAACAACGCAAAAAAATGTGTATGCCAAGTTGAAACTTCAAAACTATAACTTCCAAAGCACGATTCTAAAAAATAAAAAAATTGTATTGTTTAATTAAATTATGATTCATCAAGTGCATTGCGAGTCTCAGCGCCATATTGGCCGCCATTTTGGACATCCTATTTCCGGTTTCGCAACCAGAATATTTCAATTCCGTAAAGTTAAAATTGGTTCATTTTTCCAATGTCAATCCCCTTCCAGGAACTGACAGCGAAAGTTGCACGATTTATGATCATTTAAAATTTGAGTTTTAATTTTTTTACTACACAAACTATAGAGTATTAAAAACACACTAGTCTGCTAGTCAGCATGCATCTACTACTCATATACCTCTGCAACTTAGATTAGAGAATCAACCTTCAACGTTAGCAGTACTAAACTTTCTTACGTTTCCAACATTCAAAACTTTACAAAAGTTCATTTTCTTTTCCGATTTTTTTCACAATCCGTCCCGCAGCACGCTTTATAGTTTAGATACACTCTTCTCTCTCTTCTTCACTTTGGATCCACCCCATCTCTCCTCGCTCCGCTCTTTCTCACCCCGCAGGTGAGAAAAAACCACGTCTTGAAGTGAGGGTGGGTGAAGGGGTGGGAAGAATGCGATGGTGAAGGTGCTCAAGGAATCCCAAGGAGATGGAAAGATGAATGCTTAAGTAACTGCGGAAATACAAAAAGAGAAGAGTGTGAAAGACGACGAAAAAGATGTGTATTTTTTTCCTTTTAAGCCTTTTTAGACCGGTCCGTTGTCTAGTGGTAACGCTTCAGACTCGTAAATGGAAGGTTGTGGGTTCGACTCCCGGCGGGGCACAAAAAATATACCATTTATGTTTTCAAATATGCTTTTCGCTGGATTGAAAAATTCATATACCTTTACCAAAGACTGATCAGCAAGGTATATCCAGCCGTTTAGCAACTGGGTGTTGCTTGAGAATTGACGCTTTCCATAGCGACAAGAAGGGGTGTCAGAAATGATTTCTCGTTTCAGTGTTTATTTCAAACTAATAATAAAAAAACAGCAAAGTTTCCTCAGCTTTTTCAAGAAATGAGAAGTAGTCCCCTCGGAGGCTGGAAAACTTTTTCTTTAAGTGCAAAAGATGTTGAATAGCTGGCCACCGTCTTTGTGAAAGTAAATAGGTTCCATACGCCACAAAAAAAAGTTTCGCAATGTGTGAAGCCATTTTGCATTTTTAACAACGTTTGAGTTGTATGACGCATGTATAAAAGAAAGAAAATTCTTTCCTTTTGATAAGACATTCGTCTTCTTTTGTGTCTATTCAATTTTTAATTAATATTTTGATCGTTCTATTTCTTTTTACTTGACATTTAAAAAAATTACCCAAAAAAAAAATCGGTGGAAAACAAAGAAAACACGTTTTTCCTTTGTTTCATTTGATTAACAAAGCAACATGCGCAAAATTAATTAATTAAAACAAAACACTTGAAAGGTACCCTGTTACATACTGTTTTTTTTACATAATAATTTATATAAACTTATAATTATTTCTTGTGTAAAAAAATATTAGGTAAATGAATGTATGTATTATTTTTTAATGCAAGCAAGGAATTTATAAAAGTATAGGTACACATTATCAGGGGCATTCATCTCATACAGGCACATGCGCCTAATATATAGGCAATATATGGTAAAAAATCATTTAAGCTTGATATTCAGATTACAAATTAAAGTTCGATTGAAGCCAATCGTTAGCACAATGAGTTATTTTAAAGGAAGGGGAGTGAATATTTATTCTTAAATGTATTTGTCTATACCCTATGCACGCGCCTGCAAATTATGTACCTGCCTAGGTACTTTCACAAAAACCGCAACTAAGCTGCACATAGGTAGGTATAACTTATAGCTATTCCTTGATGAAAAGAAGAACTTCATGGTATAGGTACTAAACGTGCAATAAAAAATAAGATAAAATGTACTCTTATCTCTGCGGGATTTTCCTTGCCATACCTTTTAATATTGTTGAGTGTGCATGTAGAGTCAACTAGATTTTTTATATTTTCATATAAAGTTCTGCAACTTAGATTATATAAAAGGTTGATTAAAAAGGCTACGAACTACGAAAGTGGTCTAACTGAAAATATAGGTGAACATGTATTTGAGAAGGTCAGAAATACTTAATTTTTAATAAGTTACTTTTCTATGCAGCTCACACGAAATCGTCATCTCCGGGATACATTTTAATACAAACTGCCGTTACCGTGCGTGGTATTGAGTGTTATTTTTCTTAATTCGAAAATCAAATTTGTCGTGTTACAGATTTTAGCGCATAATAATACGCTCTCAAGTTGGTAGCATGTGTGATGAGTTTGCCAACCCATTGGTGAATTGGCATAATCCATGGACTTGCGTGTCGCACCTTCACATGTGTCAAATGCCGTGATAATTGCTGCACTATCCAGACAATGGAAGCAGGGACCGTGTCGCCATGGATGTGACCTAGATGGATTCGAACCAGCAGACTTTGCTGTCACAAAACCGCACGCACTGTCGTCCTATGTTCAAACTCAACCATCTATAACGATCACTGTAATCTAAGTTGCAAAGATGTGTTAACATTTAAGATTCATATTGAATGCATGCCCAAAGACAGAAACGTGTAAGTTCACGCTTATAAAAGCTGCATGTGCACCTACCAACAAATTAAAATCCAAACCTCAAATGAACAGAAACCCTGCAGCCTTTGCCGACCTTCCCTAAAACAAAGGTGGCATTGGCAAAGTAAACCAATTTATTCAGTATGGGTGGTCAGCCTCATACCAACCTGTAAGTCAAGGAATGGCATGGGAATGGCGTTTGAAAAAAATGTCGAGAAACTTTGTTTCTTATAAGTGTTGATGTATGAAAAAAAAGAGTACGTATTGTGTTCAATGGCACATAGGGCACTCTATTAGAGAGCGACACTGTTACTCGCAGAACTCATAAAGCAACATGGTTTGAATAGCAGACAATTGACTGTACGCTCAGCGGAAAGTCTGTAAGAGTGTTTAGTGAGTATGCTTTTGCAGTGGCGGCTCCAAGGGCATGGAACCGACTGCCACCTGTGATTCGAGAAATTGCCGACAGCAGTCACTTCAAGAGATGTTTCAAGACTGATCTGTTCACTGAATCTTTTTGGGCGCCGTTGAAGTGACAATGATCAACCTAAATCATTATCATTTATGTATCTATCTATGCAGGCCCGAATTAAGACAGCATGGGGCTCTGGTTTGTAAAAAAAAACATGAAAGCCCTAATCCAATCCAATCAGAAAGGGAAACTTGTAGTACGACTCAAATTCATCCATTTTCAGTCGATCTCAAAACTATGAGAACTTGGCGTTTTCATGACTCATTTCTTTGCCAAACTGCCCGTTTATGGAATGTATCTGTGTTCCCTTCTCAATTTAATCCGGTTCTATTCAAAACCAACATCAATCGCCACTTCCTTGCAGCGCCTCATGACAGAAGCAACGATTCAAGCACCTCTCGGCACTCTTCCAAGGTGACATAAACCCTCAAAACTTTTAAAAATTGGGCAGCCTCCTGTAGGCACAGGATTCCTTCAAAACAAACGGCATCTGCATGGTTCAGTTTAAACGTAAACTTTGAGTAGTTTCTGATATTTTTTATCACTGTGATCATCGAATCATTTTCATCTGGCCTATAATTACATGCACGGCATCCATTTTGAATTGCCACGAGTGCTTTTGTTATAACTAGATATCAATTATGACAGATAATTATATTATTGTCGCTTGTTTGTATTTCGATTTCTGTAATCTAAGTTGCAGAGGTATTCAGAGCAGGCGAAATGTATAAAGTACATGCTGTGTCTGGGTATTATCTAAGTTGGATAGACTATCATTACAGAATCATATAATCAAGTGTTTTTATTGAAAAACAGCTGAATTATTTCCTTTATTAATAAAATGTAAAACAATATTTTCCCTACGTAAACGCGCAAACTTAATGAAAAATTCATTGTATTAAATTTGTTACACGAAACGCAACTAAGCTACACATATAGTGTAACTTCTTGCCGTTTTATCCCCTAAGGGGTCGCATATGGCGAGTGAGCCTATTTATATTTACAGGTAAGGGGGTCGGCCTTCCGCCAACCACTTCAGTTGAAGTGGGGGGTTTCCCAGCTCCGAGGGGGCTGGAAACTCATTTCTTCTGAAGGCTGAGTAAGCTTTGCTGGTTTTTTTTAATTTAAGGTTTGAAATAAACACCGAAACGGGAAATCATTTCTCACACCCTCGGCGGGATTCGAACCCGAGCTCTCGGCATAGAATGCAAGCACTCTACCAAATGACCGGCCTGAGCTATCGATCGGACCAACTTCCATGTGTATTTCTCACAAGAATACACATGCACGCTCGATCTTACACACGCTGCATGTGTAGATACTTAAAAACGAATTTAAACACAGCTAGTTGGATTTTGGATATGAACAAAAAATGCCATTTAATAACACGCACGGTTACACATTTAATACAACGACATTTTGAGCCCCAATGTATGGCAGGACGACCTCGTGGTGTTAACTGTTTAACCAAGTTACCCACTCTATTTTTTTGCCGAAAAATGGTACCTACAAAATGTTTCTAGCCTTCATATACGTTTTCCTCTTTTTCTCAGCTCAACCACTATAATGTACTAAGTACCTTTGTACTGTAAAATCAGTACAGGTACATTTATTTGTGTAGTTACTTAAATACATTGTTTGTATGAAATCTCGAGTATAAAAGTCTAACAAGTATTTTTGATGTATGAACAGATAAAAGTGGTATTAGCAATTTCAATTTTCAACACTGTAGGTGAAAAACAACCTCAAAACACAATAAATTAACGATGATTAATCAGAATCTCGTTACGTTAATAATAGAGTCTTCTTCCGAGTAACAACAAAATACATTAATAATTAACGAAGAAAAAACGTGAATTAGTTAACCTAAAAGTTAACAATAGAATAAATCAGAAAAGGTAATGAAAAAATAACGAAATAATATTTTACCTCCTACGTAGGTATATCTTTATTTCGTATATTTTATATTTAAAAATACAGAAACATTTAGGTACTATATATACTCCATTAACTTTAACAACCTTTGTTCCTTGACTTATAGGTTGGTATGCGGCTGACCACCCATGCTGTAAAAATGGTTCACTTTGCCAATGTCACCCCTGTCTCAGGGAAGGACGGCAAGAGTTGCAGGGTGTATGTCCATTTGAGATTTGGTTTTTATGTTGTAGGTTCACATGAGGCATGTGCAAGCGCGAACTTGTACGTGTCTGGTTGTGAGAATGCATGTAATGTGAATCTCCAATGTAACATATCCTTGCAACTTAGATTAGATTAGATTAGACCTTCATTTCCACGACTTAACGTACTTTCGATGTAGCTCAGTTGGTAGAGTCATATATTATTTTATATTTTAATTTTTCAGCGAGATCTTGGGTTCGATACCCACTTTTCTTTACGTTATTTGTTTTAAATACTTTAAATATCATAGATAATGCTTCAAAAATATAAAAATATTTGTCTTTAAATTCAATATGGCTGCCAAATAAAAACAATAAAAAATGGATAATATTCGTAAATGCTTAAAAGCAGGATAATGCTATATTTTACAGGAAAAAGTGATAAAAAATATTATTTACAGTTTGATCATCTGGCGTAAAAAAACACACTTGTTATAGGACTCCGACGAAACATTAAAAAAAAACAACCTTCTCTAAATCAAAAAGATAGATTCCATGAAAACTATACTAGGCAATATTGAAAGACGACGATGTTGCTTTAGCAAAAAAAAAAAAACAAATATGGAAAATTACTGCAAATATGCGATGTGCTTGTAAGCGATTTTATCACTCACATTGCGTGCAAAAAACTATGACTTCTCCACCGAAACAATGCGATGTATAATCCCGAACACACCTGTTATCTGACGTACTCCATACTAAATGTTTCTGCTAGCAAAACTCCAGTAAACAAATGAAAAGGCTTTTTTTGTGAATTTCATGTACGTCTGTACAAGTGTTTTTAAACTCATATTTTCCGCAGTGTGTTTCTATCTTTGTTTCTTGGAAATAAAATATGGGAATATCTGTTTCTTCATTTCGAATGGACTAAACACACATTTGAATATCGAACTTTTTTCTCGGTGGGTTAAAAGAAACCACACTTGTATGGGACTGCCAACCTTAGCAACCGATACTTGATTGCCTTTTCCGTAGCAACTCGGCGGAGTGACGTAACAATATTGAACCCGCTAATTCGTGTGTGGACTTTATTCTACACTCTAGGTACTAAAATTTATAATCTTAGTTGCAAAGATATATATACATTTAGGAATAATTTAAAATGAATGACCACAAAAATACATGTGTAAGTTCGCAATAACATAAAATGATGCAAATCTCAAATGAGCACGCACCCTGCAACTCTTGCTGACTCTCCCTGAAACAAAACTGGCATTGGCAAAAGGGAACCACTTTTTACAGTACTATGGGTGGTCAGCCTCATAACAATCTATAAGTCGAGGAACAGCAATAATTCATATTCATAGAATTACAAACATGGTAGAGTGGCATCCTAAGGTGACGAGACAAAATTTGCAATGGCTTTTGATTAAAATTGATTGGCGATGAAAAAAGCGGCTCGGTGACGTCATCATGTCATCGCGTCTGGGTGATGATGGCGATGATAACTTATTTATATTTATTAATAGATATTATTATTTATTTATTGCATTATTTTGAACTACATAAGTCTTCGTAGAATAAGACACGTCCAAGCGCATTTTGATTTCTCATATAGGTAATGATTGACATTGTAGGTAACTATTATTTTTTGGGGAAAGGCGGCAATATTTGCAGGATTTTAATTTATTTAAAATTTGTGTTCTTATTTTTTTAGTACTTAGGTACCTATCTACGCACGCAGCGTAAGTGAGCGAGACCTTACACGTGTATGCTTGTGAATGTTGCTTTCAATGTATGCCCGAAATTGTAATACAACCTTGCAACTTAGATTACATAATTAAATTATTATTCAATTAATTTCCAAAGATGCAGATAATCTTTAAAAATAAAAAAGGACTCATCTCATTTGTATCTGGATGGTGAAATAAATATTATTTTATTATTTGATTGTTTCGTAGTCCAGTGGTCAACGCTATTGACTCGTTAGGTTATTGGTTCGTAATGTTCATTAAATTTTTAAAATATTGTTTGAAAAAAAATGTGTCTTTAATAAATACCAACTACCTTTCACCAAAAATCCATCTTGCTTTACAGCAACTGGGTCTTGCTTAAGTATAAATGTTCTCTGTAGCGACAACGAGAGGGCTCTTGAGGTGTTATACAATCAAAAACTGCGCCATTAAATCAATGCTCCTCATATTTATTCTGCAGGTAGGTACTTTAATGTGTACCTAGATATGCAATGAAAGATTAAAATT
The DNA here is from genome assembly GCA_951799405.1 of Agapetus fuscipes. NCBI lineage: Eukaryota > Metazoa > Arthropoda > Insecta > Trichoptera > Glossosomatidae > Agapetus > Agapetus fuscipes. The sequence continues at coordinate 9,943,921 of OX637344.1, forward strand.
TCAATAAAAACTCACTTTAAACATCTCTAGGGTAGTCTTAAATCTCCCCAAAAAAATTATTCAATTGCAGAATAAACGTAATTTTTTAATATTCGTTAATAAACCCTCAGCCTGCCACAAAACGCCATCGAGCGCAACAAAAATGTGGCAAATTTTAAATGCTACATTTCAAATCTCCTTTGATGTCCCATCCACCCTCGATCTCCCCCTACAATTTGCGAGCGTTTCTTTATATTCTCATTTTAGCGGTATTTAACGTGAATTTTTTCCCAAAAAAAAATATATTTTTTTGCCACATTTTCCCATTGTCGCTGATTTACCAACACCCCCCCCCTCACAAAACCAAAGCTTCCTTCATGCACAGAGTATGAGATATTTTTCAACTTGAAAAAAGAGAAAAAATAACATCTTTATGTTTCTCTTTACTGATTCAAGTAATCAGGGACGTGCATCCCGTAAAGACACAAGTATAAAATATGAAGGAAACATATTTTGTCAATTGCATTTAACCAATGGTTCAATCGAAATGATTACATTTTTAATTAATTTCTAATTTGTAAGAGAGAACATTTTTTTATTTAAAAAATACTTGAAACCACACACGGTTAACGACAATTTACATCTTCTAAAATGTACAGCGCAGATAAGGGTGTTGTAGGAGGTGTATAAAATGCTTAGTAGGTATTCTGTTTATTTTTATTGAAACAAAAATTTGATAAATATTTCTTACCTTTTCAAGTAAGTACTGTACGTTTCTCATTTTTCTCAGTTTAACCACTTATTTATAAAGATAGGTTTTCTAGTACCTTTTTTAAATATTTTTTTTAACACAATTAAATTTTAGATGAGATTAAAAAAATGCTTAATAAGATATAATAAAATGTTAATGAGTCTATCTGAACTATCGTTACTAATATTTTTGTACATAAGTAGATACATATAGGAACAAGTTTAATTTCAATAAAAAATATTCATTCTATAATATTCTTGTTTGTCTTATCTCCAACAAAGGTAATTTCACATGAGCAATGTTTGTATGCGTAGATACCTACTGGACAAATGTATCTAATGAATGCTGGAAATTGATTTTGAAAATATTAATAACAGCTCTCACATTATCGTGTTTTAGGTTTTTTTTCTCAGCTCAGATTGTGTACGAGTAGATTGTAAGACAATTCTATATTAAAGGTAATCTTTGAATCAAATGGTAGATAATCCAAACAAACACTGAAGGGAACGTATATCCATTTTCACTTATATCTACATATAAACTAAACTACCATATTATATTCAACACTGGTAAGTAATTGATATATGCATATAAGAAATATATAAAAAATAAATTTAAAGTTCAGAATTAAATGTGTTCTGGACATGAATCTTAAATTACACGTTAAAAATCGTGTGAAGATTTTTTTTAAGCTCAACTTGTCCAATCATAGCCTCAATGGGGCCATAAAAAGTAATCCATTTCCATAGGTAACCGCCCAGCGTAAGTCATTTTTTTTTTCGTAGCCATTTTACCGTAAAAAAAATTACTTTACTACGCATTTTCCTTTTACGATGTGAAACGTTACGGTAAATGCGTTTTATTTAGACTTAAAAATTAACAATAATTAGGTGCTATGTTAAATTATTTTTTCTGTATAAATTTCTTGATGTTTTCACATTTTAAAGCGTGAAAATTAATTTCTAGAATGTAAAAAACTTATTTTTCATATTCACGAATTTCTTGACACGGGGAAGGTCGGCAAAAGATGCAGGTTTTATGTTGATTTGAGGTTTGGATTTTAATTTGTAGGTATCTAGATACCTAGGTACACATGCAACATTTGCAACAAAATACCTAAGCGCGAGCTTACACGTTTCTGTCAGTGGGCATGCATTTCATAATTATTTTAATAGTTAATATATCTTTGCAACTTAGATTAAACTAGGTAGGCACCTAACAGTGGCGAAACTACAATAAAGACAAAACGTTGTTGCGGTACTAACATGTAGCTAAGTGATACTTTTTTTTTAATTTCATATTTTAAATGACAAAAAACGATGAAGGTAAGTAATAGGTATTCAAAAAATATTCTCTGAGCAATTTGCGACATTTGTTATTGTTTATGGCTACCAAACTATATATTTTTTTAATTTCGAATAATAAAAATATTTTAGATATCTATTGTAGACCCTAGAGCAGGTGTTTTAAAATAATATATATTTTTAGTTTTTGATTGATAAAAAGCGATAAGGAAATTATACCCGCCCCCACAAACTATAAGGCCAAATTAAATGAAACCTTTTTATCTTTAACGTTCCGTTCTTTGACTAATAAGTATCTACGTTGGTATGTAGCTGACCACCAATACTGCAAACGATGATTATTTCAGGGAAGGTGGCAATAGTTGCAAGGTTTATGTTATTTTTGTTCCTTGACTTATAGGTTGGTATGCGGCTGACCACCCATGCTGTAAAAATGGTTCACTTTGCCAATGTCACCCCTGTTACAGGGAAAGACGGCAAGAGTTGCAGGGTGTATGTCCATTTGAGATTTGGTTTTTATGTTGTAGGTTCACATGAGGCATTTGCAAGCTCAAACTTTTACGTGTCTAGTTGTGAGAATGCATGTAATGTGAATCTCCAATGTAACATATCTTTGCAACTTAGATTGGATTAGATTAGATGTTCATTTGAGGTTTGGTTTATTTCGTAAGTAGGTAGGTACACATGCGGCATATTTAAACGTGAACCTACACGCGTCTGCCTGTGGAAACGCATAAAATATGAATCGTAAATGTAATATATATTTTCACTTTAGATTAGGTATATATTAATGTTTTGACCTTTCTTTATTTCTTATACCTATTCCTATTTTTCAGAAAAAAGTGAAAGGGAGGACATTTTTTAAAGTAAAATTTGAAATATAGATAGTTATTAATTCATACATAATGTAAGTAGGTAGGTAGATACAAATGCCTTAAAGAAAGCGTATTTTACAAAAAAATCTACATTTTTTGGTTGTTTATTATTTTGTAAGCACAAACATACATGTTTTTGGCTTCCCGCGCTAACTAACATGCGTTATTTCCACATGTGTGACATGATTTTTACGAATATTATAAAATCGAATCAATGTTATAAGACTACATCGGATGTTTTAAGATTTAATTTTTGGAAAGGAATACAAATATACCTATCGTGCTGAGTTTATTTTTAAAGAGTCTAAAATCTACATTAAAAAAAATATTGTGGTTGCTCTTGCCCTTTGCCCTTTACTATCATGGACTCATATATTTTTTTCTATTTAAATGAATTAAAATATGTCTAATTTTAAGTAAAAGTGAGAAAACCTGGAATTAAAATAGGTTTCTTCCTAATTTCCGTTTTAACAACTAAAAACATAAAAAAACCTCCCCATGTGACTTCCTTTTTATCGTCTTGTAAACGCAAATAAGCAGCATATTTTAAATGCAACTACATACCGCCTTGCCCCGAAAGGGTTTATAAATCTCATTTTCCAAAAATCCTAGATTTATATGTGAGATTCTATAGTCTTACGATAGATAGGTAGGTACCTACTTATATGGTATCTATGATATTAATTATGATTAAGATACGTCTTATGATATTTACTTGTTTTTAAATTCAATTAAGTAGTATGCGCCGCCTTCCTACTTACCTACATTGTTTTATTTTTAATAAAAAAGGTAGGTAATTCTATTGGAACAACTTGGGTATCGAATATTTATATATTTTTATTTTAACATAAAAATTAAAGCCAACTGACCTGCCACTCTTGGTGATGACCATCTCAGTCCCCAACTTGTGAAACTTTTCCCACAAGTCTTTCCCCTCAAGGGTGACCTTGGGATCATCGTGAACTCCATCATCTTCTGGTTGGAGAGCTCTGAGAGGCCTCAGAGGATGATGATGAGCCACGGCAAGCACCACATCTTCAGCTGTGGCGTACGGATGCCCAGGATGCGTCGGATGCCCCGGTGGGAGGTGATGATGCGGCTTTGGCAGGAGACCACCAGGATACAGAGCAGCTAAAGCAGCTGCCTGGAAGCCTGAAGGTGTCCCAGGAGCTCCTGTCAGCAAGGAGGAAACTGAGAAGTCTGTCGGACGAGGAAGTTGCAGGAAGGGATGATAGGACATGTCGCGGGGAGCGCCCGCCGCGCCGCTTTCTGCCTGCTCGAATCTCATCAGGCTTCTTCGGTCTACAGCATGCCCCAGGATTCCGCTGATGATGACCTTCTTCCTCTTCAAAGGGACCCCCTCAAGGGCGAAGGAACTCCCTCAAGGTTGAAGGAAACCCTTCAAAAGATGGAGAAACCACGAAGTCCTCTTCAGATTGAATAGAACGTCGCTACATACAAACACACGGATGCCGAAGGTAATGTTTTATCAAGTCAATCATTAGATTAATTCACGTTTTATAAAAGAAAAATCAAAAATCAAATCGCCTTGGACACAGTTTTTAAATCTGTTAATTGTAAGAAGAAATTCAATCCCTTGTGAGTGCCAATCTTATTTTTGAATTTCGCACGGTGAAATTATTGCGCGAAAGGGTTGATATTTTTGGGGGTTTTTCACGAAAATTATTCCGCAATATTTTCGTAACTTTGTACTGTGATCTTTTCACTCAATTTTCACACAATCAAAAACCACAAAACGGAACACTTTTGTAGAAATAGTTTTATTAAATTCCTCGTGACAGTTTTAAAAATCAACCCTAGCGTCGGCAACTCACGGCAGAGAAAATATACTGTTTTTTTTTGTAATAAAAATTCGCTTTAAATTTTATTTTAATGTTATCTACTTAAACTGTCATATTAAGTTAGTATTATTTAACACATTTTCGTTCAATAATATTATTGTTTTCTTACACAACGTAGGTACAAACAAAAAACAAAAAAAAGGGTTTCACACTTTCGTTCCGCAAAAAAATTCACAATTTTATTTCACAAAATCCCCTCGTCAGTTTTGCATCATTTTCACTCGATTATTTGTTTATTTAATTGTTTCACTTTTTAGTATAAAAATTAACGCGTTGTTTTTTTTTTGCACCTGTCACACGCGAGAGGCGTTTTCGGTTTCGGACATCGAGCGCGAGGTACGAGACCCGACGCGACACTAGAGAGACTAGCGTCGAACAAACACCTCGACGCGTCAAAGCGGGCTCCGAATTCGGCGCCGTGCGATTGGCGCCTTTCGACCAATCACAACGCTCCACTCCCCTCCATTTTCCAAAGTGGGCGGAGCCTCGGAGGTTTCCCAAACCACGACCGCGTATAGGCGTCTTTGTCAGGCGCCTTTGGATGTTTTTTTTTGCTCGTAGGTGTTCTTTTTTTTTGTTATTATTTATTTTTATTTGGTTTCGAGTCCGGCGCGCCTGGTAGATGGTTGGCGTTCTTGTTTTTATACTTTTGCTTTGGAGTTGTCGTGAATTTTATTATTGTGCTTCATAAGATTTTTTATAATTTTCGATTTTTTTCTTTATTATATTTTATACTTCGTAATGAATTTAATTATTTTACAACAGTAGATACCTACCTACTTATAATGACGACTGCATTGCATTCTTTATCTTTTGAGTTTATCTTCTTCTTTCTCAATTGATATTTACCTACCTATTTTATTTCTGTAACTTCTTTTCAAATTTCAATTATTTTATTTTTTATAAAATGTATTTTAGTGTCAATTTTTTATTCATGAAATACCTCGTACAAAAATATGCCATACCTATTTTTAAAGATATTTTCCTAGTTTTTAATTAACTTTTAATACAAAACAAAAAAAATGCAAGATAGTACCCACAGATCACTGAATATAAATAGTACCTATCTACCTAATTTATATTAAACTTTATCAAAATAGGCAGTTATTTGCATGCCTAATAAGCTGTTTACATAAAAAAAAAAGCGATACCTAAATAGTAAGTAGGTACCTAGGTAGGTACCTACGTCGTTACATTTTAGAAAACCAATCTTTCTAAGTAGGTATTTATTTTACATCTATCTACAATAGAATCTTTCTTTATATAGATGCTACGATATAAACTTAGCAGATTTCTATCTGTAAGCTATGAACTCACAAAAACTGCCTATAAACTGTTGGCGTGCTCTCATCTCCGAGTATCCCATCGGGTATTGAAGCGGCCTATAGATGCGCACACAAATAATGCCCATCGAGCAAATCGATAAGAAAAAACTATTCCCTTAGCTTGGCGAAAACCATTTGTGCGCAGCGCATATTATTGTATGTCCAACGACGGGGAGAAGCACCCCACGTACCTATTTGGAAAGATTCTGTATGTAAGTATGCATAGAGAGAGATGCTGGGTTTATAGAAAGATGCTGTACCTACATATAATGGATTAATTCTGTAGATGAGAATACCTAAATAATTTAGAATGTTTTTTTTTTAAATAGGAGGATTCAATGATGAAAGATACTTACTTACCTACGTACATTATCATTAAATACTTAGGTACCAAGATAGTATTTTTCATGGAATAAAAGATTCTGTGAAGATAGAAAGAATTTCAATAATAGATAAATTGCTTCAAAATGAAACAAAAATTCTCTTAAATATAAAGATAGATTATAGGTTTATAAACAGATTGATTATGTTAACTAAATTCGTATTTAACAAAAAGATAATCACTAGGTACCTATTTGTAGATACTTATTCTGTACCTAATCATAGAAAGATGATGTAATGATTGACAGATTCTGTATAAATATCTAAATAGGTCCATCATTAATTAATAAACTTGAGCTAATAAGAATATCTGCGAAAATAGATTCTAGATAACTTTCAAGATTCTTTAACGATTTAAATAAAATCTTAAGAAAACGTTTCTAAAGCGATAATAATATAATCTTCGAAAAAAGATAGAAATATTTTCTTTGTGTATAATATTTCTACCTTTTTTTAATCTTAAAAATTTAGATTTTTTCCTACCTACTGATAGAAAGATTGTGTACAGAAAGATTCTCCGCAGATAGAGAGCAGATTCATAATATCCCCCCAAAACAAATCCCCCCTTCCTCTCCCCCCGTTCCGCTAGAACCGTCCGATTCGAACGGCCAACATAAATTTGAAAACTTTATTTGGAAACATTGTTTCTTGTTTTTTTTTTGTTTCTGCCCGGCGTCTGCCCGCGACTAGAGTTGCTTTTTCTTATTTTTGTATGGATAGGCAATCCGAAGGCACTCAAAGTTCTGTGTCTTCAATTCTTATTTTCTTGGTTAAGATGACAAACTTTAATTTACAAAAAAAAATTGTAAAAAAAGAAGAAAAAAAGTGTGACTTTTGAGATTATTCATTAACCTAAATAATCCAAAATTGTTATTAAATTGTATTACAATTACTAAAATGACCATTATTCGATCATGTCTGCCCCCCCCCCCCTAGAGGAAATTACATGACACCCCCCCCCCTCTGCGCGCCGTCGGCGATATATTTTGGTTCAGTTCAGACGATGATCTTTAATTTTCCAAAACCTGCCCTCCCCCCCCCTAGATTTGAGGCTGGATGTATGGCGACCGGTCTTTGGTAAGGCAAAGTAATTTTTCAACCCACCAGTCTGGATTCTGGATGAAACTTTGGCGACCGGTCTTTGGTAACTGCAGATGATTTTTAACCCAGGGAAGAAAATGGTTGAAAAAAAATTGTGCTGTAACAAATGAATGTCAGAATTTCCACTCTTGAAAGTGGTAGATATTATGTAGATGATTTGTGACACCATCTTTTAACTGGTAGCGAAAGCTCAGTTTTCGTACAAATTTTCAAATGTCACTAATTGCTCTCCTACTCCCTTTGTAAATAAAAATGCAGTAGTTAACTTCAGTTACCTACTGTGTTTTTGAATAAGTCAAATAATAAAAATGGTTCACTTTATCAATGCCACATGGCGTAAGAATTGTAGGGTGTATGTTAATTACAGATTTTACCCAGTTTAGAGCATATTTGTTTTTTTTTTCTCCGCCGGGATTCAAGCCCACGTTCTTCGATTGACGAGTCCGAAATGCCAACCACTAGACGACGGACCGGTCCAAAAGTGTTGAAATATGTTTGTGTATGAAATAACATAAGTAGCAGATATAAAAAGAATTGAAGTGGGTAAGTAGATATAAGAAGCAAAATAAATGGATCAATATAGATGGGAAGGTACAAGAAATTATTAGAAAGAACTACAACAGGCAAAATCGAGCATTCTGGTATTCTATAAAAAGAGGTTTGAATTTTGCGTGACACAGACAGATCATATGACTCAGTGAGCCAGACAACATAAGACAGTGTGTGAAGTGACCAAATCGTGTACCTACAATAAGTTGTAGAAAAATACATAAACCTTGAATTAAAATTACAAGTGTGTTTTAATCAGATTCACTGATTTGAGAAATCGTGGAGAAAACCTTTCCTTAAGTGTAACTCCTCATAGTAAGTGAATTATAATAAAGAACTTCTGAACTACAAGATTTCCACACTTTTTTAGTGTTCTCTCTCGTAGCGAATCGGAAAAATGTGCATTTAGGTACCTGAATATGTCACTTATTCAGTTTTACATTTTATGTATCAATATAGACGCCTCGCACTTTGACAGTCTTTGCCATTTTCGGATATTCTACCTACTTCTAGCAAGCTGAGTACCTACTTCTGTTTATAGCTAGGACTCCCCCGTGGAAGCGGGCCTCTGCCATATCCAAACATAAAGGACTGACATTAAATTAACGATATCTGTTTGTTTCTGACCCTCTCTCCGTCTCTGCCCGTATCTTTCCTTGTATCGTTTGTTTTCAGCAAATTCCACTTTTTTCTCTTCTACATTTTTTAGTGGCACGACAGGGTGGCATTGCACTCCCCCAGTTCTTGTGTACCGTATACGCCAATCTTGTCAAATATGACTTTTTCATGCAGTTGTCTTATGAATCCAATTCTCCACAATCTGAGCTAAAAAAACCGTAAAACTCGATAATGTGAGAGTTCTTTTAAATATTTTTTAAATAAATTTCTTGTTTTCATAAGACACATTGGTCCTGTACACATGCAAACATTGCTCATGTAAAATTTTCTCAATGGCGTATACGGTAAACAAGAACTAAAGCAGCGATTGGCCTTTGAAATAAATTTAGATTGAATTTTATAAACGTTGAAAACTATATTATGATGAAGACAATATGTAGGTATAGTGCCGTTTTGTGATAAATCACTGCAAGGGCACTATTCAACTGTAACATCTCCAAAACAAACATGTCTTCAATCACGACCTAAACGCACTTGCACTCTCTACGTCTCTAAGCTCATGGAGTAGGAACTTCCAAAGCACAGGGATGGCCATGAAAAAGGCACGATCCAAGTAGGTACCTACTTCGCTTTATTAGATCGTTTTGGAACAATCAATTTATCAATCACAGCACTTGTCGTAAGGCTGACACCCTTTTCTGTGAAAATAAATAGATTTAATTTGCCACAATTTTAGGTGTTCATAAAACTATAGGTAGTATATTATCTAAGTTGAAATTTCGTTTTTAATAAATGCCCAATGGATACTGTGAAAAAATAAAACCCAAGCCTCAAATGAAAATACCTTATTTCGACAACTCTTTTAACCTTTCTCTGAAACAGCTGATGACATTGCTAATCAAGAAAGTGAACACAACACATGGACGCTCATACAAAGCTGTATATTTATACAAGTGGTGAAAGGCCTTCTCGTGTAGTTGAAAACAATGGCACGACAAAATAAAAACTTTATGTAAAAGATACCCCAATGCCTGTCTGACATCGCTGAATATTTTAAATAGTTAACAAATCAGACGTTTTACCTACCGACCCGAAGTCACAGGTTCTCGATCCACTTTCAGAATTTGATCAAAAATGTATGGAATCTAAAATAGCGCCATTGCTGAGCGTTTTAATATTTACACAATTTTCGTGAACGCTGTATTTGAATTATTAGTACCCTTAGTAAAAAAGATTAATTCGCCAATGTCGCGTAAATAGGAAAAAATGTAAAGAAAGATTCAACAGCACCCCTGGTGAGTGATTTATTTTTCCAGCATTTTTTGCGTTTAGTTTTATACTAGAGAATGAGTTGAACGAAAGCGTTAAAATAGAAAAAATAGAGAATATATTAAAAAAAAAGTTGCTAGAGTCCTGTGTCCATATTAGGACCTTATTTTTCTAAGGAATTTCAGACATCACATTTTTTTGTTTTTAGATTTTATTGTAAAATAATTCTGGAATTTTTTGACGCCAATAGAATGGTTTTGTATTTTTTTTACTCACCTACATGAAATAAGTGATAACGGTTAAAAATCAAGCCTCTTTATTAGTTCACAAGTCACGTGCATTGGGTAGAGGCAAAAAAATCGGATATAATATTTTTTCCTTTAAAATAGCACATAAATTCTTTAGATTCCTAAGAATGATTAGGTACCTACTTACAATTCAACCAAAAAAAAGACAATTTCGAAATCAAGTTGAAATGTATTTGGTAGGTTAGATTAATACCCACGAAAAGATGTAAAGCTTTGTGACTACATTGGAACGGGTATAAGGGGCGTTTGAGCATATGTAGGTATCCCTGCAAACCTCATTCATGTCCACCGTCCTTCTCACACATTTCTTTGGAACATTTGCTTTTCTGGGATTGTATCAAGTGACTATTCCACAAGGGGTAGCCAGTGCCTCTACATATCTGTAATCTCTTTATTTTGTCCTTGCACATTTCTTTCATATCCTCTACAGACTACATTCATCCCTCTATTCATGCACGCTCTTCTCTTTTTCTCTCACCCTGCAGATTCCAGTTATTTGCAATCTCACTCATTTGATCAATTCATGATTTCATCGGGTTTCCCGTTCCACGCTTACCTTTTTGTCACTCTTGTTGTCAGTCGTTTATCGTCCATTCTTTCTAGATGCACAAAACCATTTCATTGCACTCCTTTGTATTAACTTTCTGTGTCATATTCTCGTTTATAACGCACTCATTCATAAACCTTACTTAGTAAAAGCTTACACCAAGAAGTAAATAGATTATATTGTATTAGATACATATTTACCTAATACCCATGTACCTATCTACTTACAAGTTTGCTTCACGCTACTAGAACAAAACATTTCGTTTAAACACAATCATAGCAGTTCACCAAAGAAATGTATGAAACCCAAACCTCTCGCTGAATTCGCTGTCTAAGCTACCGTGGATTTTTTGGCAAACGTCATGGTCGCGTTTAAAATAGCAGTTTTTACTTGGGCGTTGGCTGGTTGCCATGGTTACCGAGGCTAACATCTCTTGCCCGAATTATCTTTATTACCTCGCCGGTCCTCGTAAACTCTCCGCTAGTGTTTTGGGACAGTGCAGTGGCAGCGAGAGGAGAGTGAAATTGGTTAGTAGAGATACTGAACAGTAGGTACAGCGGGTCTCATAAGATTCGGTAGAGTCCAAAAAGTGAACAAAAAAATGGATATAATTGAAAACTATGAGTTTGAACCATTGAAACCAAGCTACGCATACAGAGCAACTTCTTGAGGCATTATCCCCGAAGGGTTTCGCATGTGGCGAGTGGAACCCAACCACTCTCACACTATCGTGTTTAAACATTGCTAGGTATATTATAACTCCACGTGTTTAACGACTTTTTCTTAGCTCAGATGCTTAGAATGTGATTCTTAGAACAATTTCATTGAAAGGTCATCATTGAAAAAAAAATTGAGAAAAGAAAGTCGCAGATTTTTCTGATGTGAGTGAGATGTGAGTTTGATGCATTCCTGAAAAAAGACGGTTAGGTAGATATTTACGTTCAACAATATTAGTAGTTTGTAATTCAGGTCAGACTGGAAAGCCGCAACGGTAGACAGGAGAAGTTGGAGGTGAAGACTGATGGAGGCCAAAGAGAGATATGAGCTGTATAGCCCTCGAAGAAGAAGAATTCAGGTATGTATAATTGTTCGAGCGTGGCAGAACTGGTTGGTAACTAGATACGCCACTGGAATACAATAATGTATAAAGCTCTCCTAGGTGCTACTATGTTACGCTCATGTGCTCTCGGCTGCCTTGCGAGAGCACCGACACTAACTCAAATACTTTCTTTGTGTAAAAACGGTCACCAATGTACCTATCCTTATCTACTAGGAAGGCGCGTGCAATAGATAGAGCCAAAAAAAACCTCACATAATAAAATGTTATTTCTTGCTATCCAAGGCAACGAATGTGGCGAGTGGAACTATTTTTTTTTAGGAACGAGGAAGATCTCCCTCAAGATGGACCGATCAAGTGAACAGAGCAGCAGGCACCTCGGTGGTTGGAGCACTGCTGGCAGCGCAGTCAATAGAAAACTGAAGAAGAGGTTGGTTGCTTCCACACGGGTCGCAACCCTCAGCAAAGGCAAGGTTTACTCAGCTTTCACAAGAAATGAGTACCAGCCTCTCAGGAGCTGGGAAACCCTCACTTTAACTGAAGTGGTTGACGTTCCCTTACATGCTCTCCTTACTGGTAAAAATTAATAGTTTCCACTCGCCACATGCGATCCCTTGGGGGAAAACGCGGTAAGAATTTGCACTATACCTACCTATGTGTAGCTTAGAAGCTTGTTTTCTCTCCTCTCACCAGGGCCCCCGGTAGGCTTGATCCTCGCCTGCCTCTGCAAGGTAGTGATTATGAAAGCGCACTGGGTGCACTCGCCGCCGCACTTTTGTGGGGTTTCAGGGTAAACTGCACTTGTATGTTTACAACACCAGCGGACTCGCCTGTCCACACCTCGCAGCACGCAACCAACTTAATGAAATTAAAATAAAATACCTACCTACCTACATACCTACCCAGCTAAATACCTAAATTTAATGTTCCTTGACTGATAGGTTGGTATGAGGCTGACCACCCATACGTTTCGCATAGGTACCTAGCTACTGTAGACATTGAAATATTTTTTCGAAATCGTTTTTCTGTCAACAGAGTGAAAGTCCATTTTATTTTTTAGACATTAAATAGAAAAAACGAAGTTTCAATTCACTTTTATTTTATTTATTATTATTTATTATTTTTTATTATTATATTAACATTTTCGCCTTACAAAGCATTTTCAGGAGCAGAGTTGTTAATAATTGTAATAATTATGATTATGATTATGACTAAAGATATCTTGTTAGGCGAAAACGTTTGAGCAAAATAAGAAAATAAAAGTGAATTACAACTTTGCTTTTTTTTCTATTTAATTAATAAAAAAATTAAAGATTTCGTTTGTATAGTTTTATTCCTGTCATGACGAGTCTGTGGTCTAGTGGTATCACTTTGGACTCGTGGTTGGAAGGTACAATGTTCGATTCCCGGCGGACCACAAAAAAAAAGATTAAATAATATACTCTTCGCTCATCACAGCTGCATCCAGCCTTACAGCAACTGGAACTTGCTTGAGAATTGGAGCTTTCTACAGCAACGTAGGGCTGTTGAGTCGTGATTTTCAAAACAAAAGTGCTTACAAAAATAATCATCTTAATATTTTTTCATTTGGATTGATTGAAAACCTTTTTGAGGGGATGATCGAGGATATGAAGGTATGGATGGACCAAATTTTCGAAATAGCGAATTTATGGGATATCCAGAGTCATAATAAAAGGAGAGCTTGTATGAAAAAGGTTATGGCTCTGGATGAAATGAAAGAAGTATGCAAGGATCGAAAGAAATGGCGGTTGATCTGTAATGCTGGCGGTTAAAGCTGAGGCTTTTAAATTTAAAAAAATATGTGTTGTAGTTTTTTTTTTTTTTTTTTTTTTTAATTTTTTACTGTTTAATTGCTTAGGCCCGGTATTTTGAAGTATCGTAAAGTTAACTAAAATGCAATTTTAGTTAAATCATCATAATATTTCACTCACCGAATTTCGGCAGTAAATATTTAGTAACTTTAACTTTCGATTTTCAAGATGGCGGCGCTTCACTGACAGCAGCTGTTCTTTTTTAATGTAAGGATACATCAAAACTGTTGCAAACTGAACATTTTTTGTCTCGTTTTCTAGCTAAATGAAGGTTAGGCATATGATTTTTATGAATAGTTGTTTGTTTTAAAGCTTTTGAATGGCATTTTTATTATTTTCAAGATTTAGGGGCGTGGCCTCATACTTCGGTAATGTTCGGTTTTAGTTAACTCGAGATTGAGTATTTTGAATGAAAGTTCAAGTACTAGTTAACTAAAATATTACTACAGTTCAATATACCGGGCCTTAGAGTTTATTTGTTTTATATATTTGACTGTATTAATTGCTTGTACTCCTTGACTGATAGGTTGGTATGCGGCTGACCACCCATACTGTAAAAAATGGTTCACTTTGCCTATGTCACCCCTGCTTCAGGGAAGGTCGGCAAGAGTTGCAGGGCTTATGTTCATTTGAGATTGGGTTTTTTATATTGTAGGTCCACATGCAGCATGTGTAAGCGCGAAATTATGCATGTCTGCTTGTGGGAATGCATTTAATATGAATCTCAAATGATACATATCTTTGCAGCTTAGATTTAGATTAGATTTAGATCGAGAGGATAAACGTCTAAGAACGGCCCCGGCGAGAGTTCCTATTGGATATATTGGCAGATTAGTGTTTATTTAACATTGCTGAAATTCAAGGGCATTCGAAGGTGACATTTATCACCCTAAGCTTAGCTAAGATATACTCAGCCTTCACAAAAAAGTAGGTACCTACCTCAAACCAGTCATTTCGGGAGCAGGGAAACAAGTGAAGTGCGCCCCTTATGTAGATACCTACCTACCTGCGAAAATAAATAAATATAAAATGTTCCAAGCGTCACATGCCTTCCCATCAAGAACAGAGCGATAAGAAGTTGCACTTTATCTTATTTACTTCTTTGACCTCCTAATTCATAAAAAGGTTTTAATCTTTAAACCAGTATAAATTCAGATTTCCCATACCAATAAGCTGGTTCATCTTTGGTTTTGGGTTCAACCAATCTAATGAATCAGACCGAATATGTTTAAGGAAAAACTGAATAAGTGGCATATTAAGCTTACATGGGTTTCTCAGAGAAATGCACCTTTTTTCCTATTTGCTACGATTTTTTATATTTTCCTATTTTCTTCTGTAGTTTGTAAATTGTATTAGTGGACCTAACTGAGAAGTTACACCCAATAAAATGTTTAATGTACCTAACGATTTCTCAAATCAGTGAATCAGCACTTATTCCGTTTTACCTTTAAGGTGGAGATTTATGTAAAAAAGGTAAGTAGGTAGGTACCTATTTTTTTATAGGTTTCAACAGTGGAATTCAGAGATAATAGTTTACAGAGATTAACAACCGGTGAAAGGGAATTTTTCATAAGAACAAAAAAAATTATGAACCTTTAATGAAATCTAATTTCTTCATGATGATGGATGATTTCTTTCCGGTGGCGCCGTTTAATGATCACAGACCATCTCAAGGGCGCCGTGGCTCTTCGAAAACAGCATTTTCTTAAGTCCTCTTCTGAAAGCGATGGTGGGCTGGTCAGAGCGAAGGTCGACAGGCAGCTTTTTCCCGGCAACTGGCCCAGCTACCCCAAAGCTCCTGTCCGCAAAATTGGATGTATTTGCTCTTATTGGTTCTATGATCCTTTTGACAGCATTAAGAGGCAGACCGCAGTGGTCGACTTGTAGCGACGTCAGCAGGACATAGTTCAGCGAGACATAGGGGTGCCGTAGGTACCCTTGGGACTGTGAGACATACTCTCAACTCTCTCACGGACCCTCAGCCAGTGCAGCTCACGCAGCAGCGGGGAGATGAGGCAGTATTTATCCTTTTTGTATATTATCCTGGCAGCAGCGTTGAAGACCATCTGCAGATGATCAAAAAGCTTTTGGGGTAGCCCATACAATCTTAGTTGAGATTTTTCCCTAAATATTATGTTCAGATTTTTTAAATGTAGATTGTAGAACATCTTTTGTTAAAAAAATCATAGTTAGAAATGCACATTATCCTTATTATTTATTTTTGTAGATATATTTCTAGGAATATTTGCTGTATGAAAAAAAAAAAAAAAAAACAAAAATCGCAGCAGCCCTGCGGATCGGAACCCGGCATGGCGCCGTAGGACGCGACAGTGAAGCATAATTTATTACCGGCGAGCGCCTTCTATCTGGTGGCACTGCCATCTCGCGGCCGGCAAAACAACAAAATAAAAATCACTCTATTGTGATGCCAGTGCGCACAAGAAAAAAAATCAACTCCCGCGCAGTTCCCCGAAGATCTACAGATCCCACAGGGGGCGGAGCTTGCCTGTGATTGGCCAAGGGGCGGGGCCAGACATGCGCCCGCGCATACTTTTGTGTTTTGATTTTGTTTTCTCGTTATTTGGATCGACGCTCAGTAAAAATAGGCTCGGTATGCGGTGTATGAGGAATAATGAGATACTCGCCTTGGAAATAATTTCTGTCTATTGTGAGTTTATCTATATAGATAGGTAGATCATTATATGTACGAGTACCTATACATATTTATTAAAGAATACCTAAAGACAATGGAAGGAATTTACATAAATGATTTCTTTATTATTATCTATGCATTTAGTGGCCTTGAAAACTATGCAAGAAGAGTAACCCCCGTATTCATGACCAATACTGCCTCAAGTAACAATACTTACCTAAGTCAAGCGCTACACTTGCTCAAGGGTCGACATTCTGGAGCGTTTTGTTTCACAAAGAACACTAAAGCAGTACCTAATCAGCCTAGTGCCCAACATGGAGATGTACGGCCAGTCATTGGCTCTCGAAAAAACCCAGCTCTGTAATTGGTCATTACCTTCGACCAATATTCGGCGTACTTCATTCTTATCATTGCCGCTTCTTTCAAATTTCAATGACATTTGAGCTGTTGAACTTGACAAATTGAAGAAATATCAATGTCATATTTTGAGCTGTGCATAAAACTTGACAATCGAAGAAAGTTTTGGCTTTGTTAAACCGTCAATGAGCAACGGAAAGACTGTATACAAAACGACGCATTTTTTCAATCTAAAACGCCTTCTAAATTCTTCCTCGTCGTAATACGTAAATGGGTCTTTACTGTCTCTGATATATTTTCTTGGGACACTATTTTTGGTCAAAACAATGTTTTTATACTCGTTAAAATCATCTTAATCGTAAGAATTCATTATTTTATGTAAATAATTCACAACCAAACAAAAAATGTGCTGATGAAATGCGGCGGAATATTTTGACAGTTCATCCGTCATTGCAGTATGGTCCTAGACCATACCGGAGAACAAACCCAATTCTGATGGTCAAGCAATGTTAATATGCTCGTCAAAACAATGTTAATACACTCTTAAAAATCGTTTTCTACGTAAGAGTTCTTTTTTTCATGTAAATTCACAATCGAACAAAAAATGTGATAACAATTAAATACGAAGGAATATGCAATATACCTGCCGACCTTACTTACCCAAGCGCTAGTATTTAGAGACCCCTAGCGCTGCTTTTACCCTAAGTATTGTTTCTGAAACGAATTTCGCCAATCTGACAGCTAGCGCGCCCTATGATAAGTGCTAGTAGGATTCATGAATACGGGGGTAAGAGAGCTTATAAAGGTAGACATAATGACCAACAACCTACTTACATTACATAAAAATAATAATCTAGTAATAAGGATATCTATGTAGGTATATTAACATTCAAAGCTCATATCAAATGCATGCTCACAAACAATCACGTGTAAGTTCGCGCTTACAAACGCTGAATGTGTACCTACTTACAAATTAAAATACAAACCCTACAAGTTTTTCCGACTTACCCTGGAACAGGCGTGACATTGACAAAGTAAACCATTTTTTTACAGTTTGGGTGATCAGCCTCATACCAACCTATATGTCAAGGCATAATACCTATAGATACCTGTCTATATATGGTCAGTCGGTAGAGCGCTTGCATTCCATGCCGAGAGCTCGGGGTCGAGTCCCACCATATCAGAAATAATGACCCATTTCAGTGTTTTTTTCAAACGTAAAATGAAATACTGGAAAGGCTTAGTAAGCCTTCACAAGAAATGAGCACCAGGAACGTGAGATGCTGGGAAATCCCTACTTTAACTGAAGTGGTTGGCGTAAGGCCTGCTCCCTAACCCGTAAACAATATGTTCTACTCGCCACATTCGAGCCCTTCGGGCAGAACGCGGCAAGAATTATACACACTATACCTATATGTAGCGTAGTTTCGTTTACGTACCTTTTTATCTCAATTCATTCATATCCATCAATTCTTTCATATGTACATTTATTACTCTTTTTATCTCATGCCTTCACAATATCACTGACTTGATCAAGCTATTCCTTTCTAAGTCTTCATTTTCCCTTCTAGCCTTTTGCATTTCTCCTGTTTTAGTCTTTATTTTTTGCTTGGAAAAGGCGGTGCAATTGGCATTGCTGTCAAGGTTACCACGATGACATCTCACTTGAGGTCCAGCGTTTTTTCCTAGACCTCGCCAACCAGTGGCGATCACCTTGATGAGGCGCAAAGTCTGAAAAAGATGACTTGCTTAACATCACTCAAGCAACTGATTAAAAATGTATTAAACATTTTATTATGTCAGCTTTGAAAGTTGATGTACAGTCCTGCCAACGAAATGCTTGTTGTGACTCTATAACAATTATGTAGGTAGGTACCCTCTTTTCACACGAGAGGCATTCTGACCGGTTTTTCTATGTGAAAGCTTTCACACATCCCCATACGCTACTAGACTTTTGACCCGGTAATCCATAGGGCATAGACAAACCGGGCAGAATGCGTCTCAGTTGAAAGTGTTGTAGATACACGATTATCCGAATCGATTATCCGAACTTCGGTTCACTAAACAGATTGGTTTTGCGCACTTTTAGAAATTCAAAATCATGGACTTCTTTCATTTCTGTTAATAAATATGTTTTCATATTTAAAATCTGTTTTTATATGTAGGTAAATTGCACATAAAGTATATGTTCTGTTATCTGGAATAATCAATTTTATGAACTAATCTTGCTCTCCCTAGTAGGTGATACCTACGTATAATCGATGCTCTACTTTATTTTGATAGTTTGGCCAGAGCTTTTACAAAATAACTATTAATTGTTATTTTCTATTTTGGGAGCAATAAAGTTATAAAACTCATTCTTGAGTAGGTAATTGTTTTTATATCTGCTACAAAATGGCGGTTGATCTGTAATATTGGCGGTTAAAGCTTTCAAATTTAAAATTCTCATTTCCATTGATATTTTGTACATTTTAATATTAAACTTAGTTATTGTTTGTTTTACACAGTTCAATGTAACTAATTATTTGTGTTACTGTAAAAAATAGTTCACTTTTCCAATGGAAAGGTCTGTAAAAGTTGCAGGGTTATGATCATTTGAAATTTGGTTTGCATGTTGTACCTACCTAAGTCCACATGCGGTATGTGCTAACGCAATCTTTCACGTGTCTGCTTGTGGACATTCTTTAAATTTCAGCCTTAGATAAATGTCAATTCATCTATGCAACTTAGATTATAGTGCGTTCCTTGACTTATAGGTTGGTATGCGGCTGACCACCCATACTGTAAAAAATGGTTCACTTTGCCAATGTCACCCCTGTTTCAGGGAAGGACGGCAAGAGTTATATCTTTGCAGCTTAGATTAGATTAGATTAGATTTCAATGTAAGTACCTACACATGCAGCAAGATTAACAAATAACACTTGTGTGTGTGCATGGAAAGAGAACCTCGAGAACCTCACACCGCACACGTTAATATATCTCTGTAACATGTATTAAACCGCGCTGAAAGGACTGTACCTACGTCTGTACCTAGGTAGCTACTTGAGTTTCCCAATGGTAATTTTGTCACGTTCGTATCGTGCCTTTAAAAGCCTGTTTCATTCATTCGCTACTTAGTAAATATCTATCAACATGGTAGGTACCTAAATGGTACCTAAGTGGTACCTAAGTACATAAGATCAACTTGTAATTTTAGTACCTACCTACCAACTTGGTATCTAAGTCCCAACTTGGTACCTAAGTCCCAACTTGGTACCTAAGTCAGAAGACATGCATTGATATGCACGCAAAACGAAACTACACTTCATATATAGTGTAACTTCTTGCACCATTTTCCCCGAAAGGGTAGCATGTGGTGAGTGGAACCTATATATTTTTACAGGCTTTACGCCAACTACTTCAGTTGAAGTTTGAGTACCCAGCTCTTGTCTTATGAAGGCTGAGTAAGCTTTGCCGGTATTTTAGTTTGGGTTTGAAATAAACACCGAAACGGGAAATCGGTTCTGTCACCCTCGCCTCGGTGGGAAACAAACCCGAGCTTTCGGCATGGAATGCACGTAGGTGCTCTATCAACTGAGCTATCGACCGGAAATTCTTTGCGTTTCCCTCACTACTTTTTTTTTTAAGAAATCTTGTGCGCTAGACTCCCTAGATTACAGAGACTCTAGGGGTCTATGACACTTTTTGTAGTGCCGCAGAGGTGTTTACGAGCTTGGTTGTCGCTACAAAGCGCCAATAAAGCAAGACCCAGTTGCTGAAAGGCTTGATGGATATTTTAGTGACCGGTTTTTGTAAAAAATTGTGAAATTTTCAACCCAGCAAAGAACAAATTTGAAAATATAAATAATATTTTTTTTGTGCTCCTCCGGGATTCGAATCCGCAATCTTCCATTTGCGAGTCCAAAGTGTTGCCATTGGACTACGGACCGGTACAAGTACTTGTTACCTTAGTATCATCTTAGAACCGATGTCTAAGTTTTTACAGCGTCGTGGGGAGACATCGTCAGTCACATCCACGCTGGGCACGATTATGTTAAACTGCAGGTAATCTGCATTGTTGCACTCTCTCCCTGCTGTGGGCTCGGCGTGTGGGATGGCTGGTGAATAACTGAAAAGAGACTGGTGTGGTGGGGACACATTACAGACATTAACGTGCTGTTATTGTGCAATCAGGTGCCTGTTTATTAGGTCGAGGAAACGGGAAGGAAAAAGACGAAAAGGAAGACCGAAGACAGATTGGTGACATTGTGAAAGAATGCGAATGTAAGAGAAGGAAATGTGTGAAAAAGGTGATGTATATGAATGAACTGAAAAAGTTGAAAATGGAGAGTAAGTTGGTTCTTATACCTGCTGCATGTGTGGATACGAAATAGGTAAATCAAACCTCACATTAACTTTGCAGCTCCTGCTGCTTCTTTCTGAAACAGGGGTGGCATTGCCAAAAGTGGACCAGTTTTTACAGCGGGAAGGTCAGCCTGATAACAACCCAAAAGTCAAGGAACCTGAGTAAAGAAAATTATCTACTAGTTTTGTAATATGTGTTTTAGGTGTGCTAGAATGCTGTCTAGAGACATAATTATATTTAATATGAGTTTACACTAAGAGGAACTTTTGCGACTTAAAAAATCATCAACTAGGACCTGTTCCAAATTTATTAAGAAAATGGGATAGCACCGTCATAAGCGTTCTTATAAAAATAAGTAATCGACTATTTAAAAATTAAACACGCGTAAGTATGCAGATACTAGTCGATAACTTCGTCACTTAGTAAAGTTCTTGCAAATTTAACCTTAGGGTATCGACTGATTCCACAACCATTGAATGGTATGGAAGAGGAAGAGCATAGGTGTATAATTAGGGTCGGCCTAAGCTGACTTCTTCATGACCCTAATGTAGGGTTTGTTTGTTTGTGAATGGCATTGTGAAAATGGTCGGTAGCAAGCTGTCATGTTTTGATGTATAAATGAGATTGTTTTATACTTAGTACGCTGATATATATAACATGTATAAGACCTATTATGATCTACAGTGCAGAAGTAAGAGCAGACACGACAAGAACCAAAGGACTACTCAGGACATCAGAAATGAAAGTTTGTAGACTACTCACAAGCAGAACATTGAGAGATCGCGATAGGATATTTTGAGATGGAGCAGATCCAGAAGTGGTTTTGGAGAGATTATTTCTTTAAAATGAACACATCGTAGCTTTTTATATGCCAATAGGTCAATGCCTAGCTGGAAGACCTCTTAAAAGGTTGAAATATAGCTGTACGCCATCATCTCAAGATCCACGAACCGATGCGAAGTTTTTTCGCGGATCCCAAGACATCTTTCTTTGAACGCAAGCTTTCTATCAATCGAAAATTTGGTATAATCTTTCAAATGTAATCCGCACTTCTTTAAATCAAAAATGTCGACAAAGTAAGAATCACACGGACCGCTTTTTTCTTTGAAGATGGCGACGAACTTTCACCGCTCGAAAAATAAGGGTTGCCCAGACAAAACGCAATCCCATGGCCGGGTTGCTGCGAACAAAAGCGCCGCGGTCACAGGGACCCGCAAGAGAAAGAGGGACCTTTGAATCCGGCAAAGACCTACGCGGGATTTCTATAAGGTATACGCTGAAATTTGACACCGAAACGCCGATTGTTAAAACCATTGGTTCAACAATGGCTCGGTTTGGTTTAAGATTTTTTCTTGTTTGACAGGATTGGACCAGATTAATTGTAAGTACCATCTTTTTGGTTCTTTCTATTTCACTGCTTAGCTAGGTCTCTTGAGGATGTTGATTAAGAGTAAAGCTAAAAGTTGCACTTCAAGATTTTTTTGTGTGAATGTATTTGCTTTATAGTTGATTTATTTGGTGAGTTTTTCACACTTTAAGAGCTCTGTACGAGTTTGGTTGTTGCTTGGTAAGAAGTATCAATTTCATTTAAGAATCAGTTTTTGTAAGGAAACTTAAACGCACATAGGTATAAAGCTTTTATAGAAATCGAACCATATACCTTTTGATCAATTATATGACGTGATAATTACTTGATCACAACAAACTCGAAAAGACAAAATTAAACATAGATTACAACTGTATCGAAAATTCTTGTAAAATATTTATTTTAGTTAAATAAAATTCAGTAAAATTCAAAAGGTTGAAAAACACATTTTCTTTTAGAAGGAAAAAAGGAACCACTAAAAAAAATACATATTTAAGTCAGGTTAAGTATTTTATCTTCAGGAAATAAATACAAAATTTACTTTCACAAAAAGCATCATAAAATACACATTTTTATTTTTTTAAAAAGGGGTAATTTTTCCGGGCCTGTATTTTTTGTTAGAAGCTAAACCTGCCCACGTTTTTTGCCCTAAACAATACTGCGGTACAAGACGGCTAATTATTGTAACCCGATCTTTTTCTTGTGGGAAGAAAAAGAAGAAGAATATGTGACCAAAATGTCTTTCATGGAAACGCTACGATTTTGTTCATTTTTAATCATGGAATAAAGTGAGTCGATTCCTACTGCAAAAATTGGTTCACTTTGCCAATGTTACCTCCTTTCAGGGAAGAGTTTGCAGTTTTATGTTCATTTGAGAATACATGTTTTATTTTGTTGGCAGTCATGTAGCATAAACGCGAACTTGCATGTGTCTGTTTTGTGGACATGCATTCAATTATTAATCCTAAATTTTCATGTATAATTTGCAATTTAGATTATAGATTATGCGGTTGCATATCCACTGATAAAATTCTTTGCACGTCCCTGGTTGATAACCATAGGTACGAACTAGTTATTTCATAATCACACCCTTCTGTCAACAGCTGTGCCTTCTATGATTTATTATGCCCGTAGCTACCTTATCAACCCCTTCACGAGTAGGTATATGGGATATGTATATTGTATAGTATCCGGTATATTCTAGACTTGGATACGATTGTATACGAGCATAAAAGGCCATAATTCTAACACCGCAAGCACACCCCAATAACCGACGCTTACAATTTTATTAAATATATAATACTCTACCCTTTTGTAAGGCAGTGGCAACTCGAAAAATTACATTTTCAAAATCTTTGTAATTGATCTAAAAAAAACAAACCCTTAGACCAACATATTATGATATATGCTGTAGAAGCTAGATCAGACACGAGAAGAACCAAAGAACTACTCAGAACATCTGAAATGAAAGTTCTTAGAATGATCACAGCCAGGACATTGCGAGATCGCATCCGCAATGATCACAATGCCTCTGAAATAGAGGACATCGTGAGATGGAGCAGATCCAGGAGAGATCATGTCTCTTGAATAAGTCATGAAAGACTCGCACACATCGTAGCTAATAAGATGCCAATAGGGTAACACTCAGCTGAAGGACCTACTAAAAGTTAAAATATGTAAGTGTTAAGCTTAGTTATTGTTATTGTTGTGAATCTGCTGTTGCGGCAGATCCTCCTGCAGTGCCATGATATGCTCCACGGGTTGGGGTTTGCTGGACGTGTTCATCTCAGTATCCATTAGCCGAAATCAAGTTTTTTAGTAAATCACGAATCAAAAGATCTAGACTATAGATTAAGAAAGAAAATAAAGTATGTGATAAGATGATATGCCATTTTGAAAGAATGAACGGTATAAGACTGACAAAATGTAGAAAACGATGAGAATGTAAAGAAAAAAGAGGAAAGCAAAGGGATGACGGAAAAAAATGTATGGGTTGATCAGACTGCTCAAAAAGAATACACAAAATGGTCTAGTGGTAGCGCTTTAGACTCGTATATGGAAGGTCGTGGGTTGGAATCCCGGCGCGCGGTGCACAATTTTTTTTCAAATATGCTCTTCGCTGGGTTGAACAATTCATACGCTTTTACCAAAGACCGGTTACCAAAGGTCCATCCAGCCTTACAGCAACTGGGTCTTGCTTGAGAATTGGCGCTTTCTATTGATACGATCAAGTTCGCAGAGGGCTCTTGAAGCCTGATCCACACAAAAACAGCGCTTACCAAATAAATCATATTATTATTATTGTTATTGTTGATTCACGGCCAAAAAAATAATAAGCTCAATAATTTCCGGACGCCAATGCTCAAGCGCTTGCCACCCCATTTGTACAGGTAACGCGGTAATCTCTTCAAATACAATTTAAATAACAGATTACCCCCTCCCCCTTTCAAAACGCGGCAGCCATGTTGAATATTCAAATTTAGAACTCCTCTATTATACCGCGGGACAATGAATGGGACGGGATGTATGTATTTTTTTTCACGAAATATGTTTCGGGGATGTTTTTCGAGATCTCGCTTTGGGGGATGTTTTCGGGGATGCGTAGGAGGGAAGGGGGGGGGGATGATTTTATTCCGAATTTGAAATGGTCCTTTGTGTAGATTAGTTGAAATGAAATAGGCACAATGGCAGGGATATAAAATGTTTATTTCCTGTAAGAAAATATTCAAATAAAATTCGTACCTACTTCTTGTACTTGGAATTTGTGTGATAGATGTTTTTTTAGAGCGCGGTAAAAATACTGAGAGTGGGTTTAAGAGGAGGGAAAAATCTGGGACATGATTTCTATAATTCGATATCGGGAGGAAAAGGGAGGAATACGCATCAAAAGTAACCTAGTGGGAACAAGAAAGTTCATAAATAATTTTATTTTTTGCTTGCGTACACAGTTTGTATAAAAGTAGAACAATGTAGTGACACATACTCTCGAATGTACGAGCCGAAAAAGTAAACTATAAAAAAAACAATCTTGCTCGTTTAAAAACTACCAACAGGGGTTCTATTATGTAAAGTAGTACGATGGATCGATGATATTTTAGGGGTAAAAAACACGATATAGCAAAGAGTTTATTTGAGAAAAATGGGCAAAGCGCACGTCCAAATATATGTAGTGAAAGAAAATGTCGATTAAATTAATCAATTATGTTCCAATTCTTTATGAAGTCAATTTAAAAAAAATATTTTTATACCCAAGGTCCGTAGGTACATCGTCCGTACGAGGTCGGTATGTGTTTTTGAATAACATGGTAATTGTGTTTCTTAGGTTATAAGGCGTTTTAAAACCTTTATTTGTGATTTAATTCAGAATATTCTGTATGTTAAATGAACGATCAGATTTTTTAATAATAATATAGGAAGATTGAGTACCCCTGCGTGATCGGATCCCATCTGTAGACCTCTCATCCTCTCCCACAATGCGTCCCATTGAATAGTTGGCCTCATTGTCGGGCCGCGTCCCTTGCACACTACAGATGCCCTGACAGATAGGCGTTGGCCACCCCTGCCACGGCCCCGGGGTCTGAAGAATGCAAGCGAAGGCTGTGAAAACCATCACGGGGGGGTGAGAAGTAATGCTGTATGTGCAGACACCTAGGGAATCTATAGAGGGAACTAAAAAAATATTTTATCTAATGTGACCAATTTTCATCTAATCAGAAAAATATTATCTTTTCTGACAAAATCTTATCTATAGTGTCCAAATCTCATCTAATCCGACTAATTTTTATCTAAACTGACTAAATATTATCTAATCAGACCAATTTTTATGTAATTGGACTAGGTCTTATATAATCTGACTACATCTTTTCGAAATTGACACATAAAAAGTGACCGAATCTTATCGATACCAAAATTGACTTTTTTTTTAAAAGAACGTCATGAGCTCTCTAACAGAAGGTCGTGAGTTTGATTCTGTCAGATAAAAAAATGGCAATTTAGTTTTCAAATTTTTCATTTACCTTTACCAAAGACCGGTCACCAAAGTTCCATCCACCCTTACAGCAATAGAGTATTGCTTGAGAATTGGCGTTTTCCATGACGATGACAATGTTGACAATGTGTGCACCAAATGTATAATCCTAACATGCATATGTACCTATGATCAGAATAAATAGTATCTTGACTGACCAAATCTCCTATAAACTGAACAACTCAACGGGACTAAAGAAAACATGTCTAATGTAACCAATTTTCATCTAATCAGAACAATCTTATCTATGTACTCTTACAAAATCTTATTCAAATCTTATCTAATCCGACTAAATATCTGCAACATCTAAAATGTTTTCTTTTTTCTATGAAAAACACACATTCGAAACTATTTTTTTAAATCTTAATTTTAATATAGACGTTTGTTGCCTACTTTTCAGATATTTCTGCCTGCATAGGATGCTCGTCCTTGAATTTAGATAATTTTGGTCAACCACATAGATTATTTTCAAAACCACTGAATCAATGAGTTTTACATTTCGCGCCCATTTTGAATTTACAGATGGCGATTTTTTTTTTCCACCAAAACTGCGGTCGAAATAGAACACAAACGTTGTAACCCGATATTGTAATGAAATAAATTGAAATAGGGTGCTACCAAAAATTGTACGAACAAAATGCTTGTTTGTATTTCAAAGGACTCTATAATTTATTAAAAAAATCTTGTGGTGGGGATAATTGTAGGTAAGCTACAAAAATAGGCGCTTTCCCTATTCTGTACAAAATAATATTCAGAATAGAATGGGTATTTGTTATTTTGTGCCCCGGCAGTTGGCACCCATCTTTGGTTTAATGGCGCGCATGCTGAAATTTGATATTTAAATCAGGTATGAAAATTTTGCTTTATTTGTCAATATATCGATACCTTAAAGGTAAAACTGAATAAGTGACATATTCAGCTAACATGGGTTTCTAAGAAAAATGCATCTCTTTTCTCATATCATGTGAAAATCCTGTAGTTTAAAAGTATTTCCTTATATAATTGGTTCACTTATATGAGAAATCTATTTTTTGGATAATTTCTCAAATCTGTGGATCAGCACTTATTCAGTATAACCTTTAAGATGGCGATATTAAGTTTCCTTTTTACAATGTTTTTTGGTAGTTTTTTATTTTATTTTTGCATTTTTTTTTTAACTTGTAAAGATAAAATATCTTTACTAGTGAGATTTATATTGAATGCATGTTCAAAAGCCGACACGTGCAAACTTGTTCTCACAAATGCTGCATGTGCGTCTCATGACGAATTAATAACCCAAATAAAAATACAGAAAATAAATGTTAGGATGATTTATTTGGTTAGCGCTGTTTTTGTGTCAGTCACACCTAAAGAACCCTTTGCAAGCTTGGACGTCGCTATAGAAAGCTCCACTTACAGAAACAAGGCCCAGTTGCTGTGAGACTGGATGGCCCTTTGGTGACCTGTCTTTAATAAAAAAAACACACACACCTCAAATGAGCATAAAGCTCTCAACTCCTACCGCCTTTTCCGCAATCAGAGGTGACATTGGTAAAAGTGATCCATTTTTATAGCATGGAAGTTAGCTTCGTACCAATGTATACACGTATAGTTGATTTGTTAAGAAATGAACGAAAAATTAAACATCGGAATTCAGCCCGATTGCGAGAGATCTTGGAATGATTTAAAATCATGAAAAGGCGCGATATAAATTTAGAATTGTATTGTATTGTATCTTATGGCCATGTATGAATTAAACATTAATTTGAAAAAAAAAATCTGGATTTACTTATTTCATACCTCACTGGGATATGAAGCGCGAACCTTTGCTCATGAATCTAAATTAATCACTACACCATCGGACCGGTTACTTGCTAGGTACACCATCTGACACAACGCAAGTTTTTGTCTTTAACTTGAACCAGTAATTTATAACCGTAGTCGAGGATTTAATTGTTAAGGCATCCTGAGAGGTGTATAATTTTATAATTAACAACTATCATAAAAATACTTTATTAAACAAACTTCTTCTTTTGTTGATCCGGTCGATAGCTGAGTAGATAAAACGCTTGCTTTTAAAGCTAAAGAGATAGTTTTCGTTCAACCATCAAAGGTGTTAAGAAATGATTTCCCGTCAAAATAATAACTAAATTCCATTCGCTACATGTGACCCCTTCGGGGAAAACGCGGCTAGAAGTACTGCTATATGTGTAGCTTACTAGCGTTAGTAGTAGCGTCCTGTCGATTCCTCGGTTGGTCACAAGGGTTCTTAAAAATGATTTCCGGTTTCGGTGTTTATTTCAAACCCGAAATCAGACCATTGACATGGTTTCCTCAGCATTCACTAGAAATGACAACCAGCCACAAAACCCAAAAACATAAACCAGAAATAAAAACACCGGCAAGGCTTATTCAGCCTTCACAGAAATAAAAAAAAAACTTCTCTTCGAGTGCAGGGAAAACCAAAAGTAATGTGGTTGGCGTATCGCCATTCCTGTGAAAATAAATAGGTTCAACTCGCAACATGCAATTCTTTTAAGGACAATGCAGCAAGAAGTTACATTATACGCCTTTTTTAATGTATGTACATTTTTGAAATTGATATACAGATTCAGCATTTGTAAGCGCGAACTACACTTGTTGGTTTGTGGGCATACATCTGAGAGCTTTAAATGAATATATCCTTGCAACTTAGATTATAGATTATAGATATCATTCAAGGGGCATTAGTGAAGATAAAAGTGAAATTTATCGTCCATTGTTTTAGCCCGATTCTCAAAGTGCTTAGGTACTTGGCGAAATGGGGGGCGCAGGATCGACGTCTGCCGTTTCTATTACGGTCATAAATAAAGGATGGGCATGAGAGCAACTGACTAAGTGTATAAATGCGCATTCGGATTTTATGCGTTGTTTTTGATAACATATTTTACAAAACATATTTTCGGGAAAAAAATTTTTTATACAAAGTGAGGAAAAGATAAATGAAGAGAGCGATGAGTGTCGAGGAAATGAAAGAAGTGTGCTAGGACAGAAAGTGGAGACACATTTGTGGAGGTGCTGGCTACTCCTTGCGGAATGGTGGCTGGATACAAGTAGGTAAATGGACAAGTAAGTCTCCTTGTTTTCCTTTTGCCAACGTAAATCTGCAGCGGATTCGTAGTAATCCTGTCCTTAGTCTTCTTATTATTTTTTTTTTTTTTGTATTATTCAAGCTACCCGTGATCTAGCAACAATATCACAAGAAGTGCCACCCGACGAATGCTAGGTATTAGCTTCAGTAACATCTAACCATGTACTTTTAAGAGTCATGGAAGGTTCTTCTTTGACTTATAGGTTATTCCTTGACTTACAGGTTGGTATGAGGCTGACCACCCATACTGTTAAAAATAGTTCACTTTGCCAATGTCACCCCTGTTTCAGGGAAGGTTGGCAAGAGTTGCAGGGTTTATGTTCATTTAAGATTGTGTTTTTATATTGTAGGTCCACATGCGGCATGTGTTAGCGCGAACTTATTCATGTCTCCTTGTGGGAATGCGTTTAATTTGAATTTTAAATGATATATATCTTAGCAGCTTAGATTTAGATTTAGAGATTAGCACGCCTCTTGACTTCACGGACACGCCTTTCGTAACTTGAGAAAATATGTAGCTTTGCATGAGCGTCCATGTGCTATGGGTCCTGATTATGAGCAGGGATTGAGCATACATGTATAGGTTTCATAAGAAATGAGAACGTACTCTTTTAGTAACGGGGAAACCGTCAATTCAAAGAAATTGGTTTACGTAAAGCTGTTTTAAGGAACAAAAAAAAACTAAATGTTTTTGCCTCTACCCAGTGCACGCGACTGATACATATTACAGTAACGATCATAAAAAATGTGTATCAGTGAAGTAAAACCGTTGTGTTATTTTCTTCTACTCATTTTAATGGTTTCTCAGTCTAACTGCTAAGTACTTCTTTGTGGTTTAATTTGTAAGTTTTCTTCGTGAATAAAAATAAAAATTCCACGCTTCAGTTAATCTTTATTTTCATTTTTTAATGCCATTTAATTATGGGCGAAAAGTCGTTGCGCCAATTTGTCGTTTTGTGGTTCGATGACAAAAGGAGACAAACCACAAATTCATCATTTCCTTCACGCGTAACACTGCAGGTAATTTTAGTGATTGCCAACCCAACTGGTGCAAATTAAAATGACATTAAAGGATCGTGGGGCGGTAGATTCACCGTAGACCTAGTTCCATTAACTAAAAATATTGTTAAGAATGTGTGATTGTATGTTTGTATATATTCTGATCTGAAACCCTAATCTGAAGTGAACAAATAAGCCCTGCAACTCTTGCCGACCTTCTCTGAAGAATTTTTACTGTATGGTATCAACCTTTTAGTCAAGGCACTTTTTCTAAGTTTTAGCCACTATATATATACAAGGATAATTTATTTAGAAGGTACACAAAACCAAAGAGCGCCGTTTTTGTGTACCTATTTCACACCTAAAAGGCCCTCTCAAATCACGTACCTATAAGATTTTTTTTAAAGATGTATCTTTAGTGCTCCTTTAAATACACCAACAGTTTATGTCTTAAGTGGTAGTCTGTGCCACTCTATTGGGCCCGCAAACCGGAAAGCACGGTGCCCAAAACTAGTGCGTGTCTGACGTGACAGTTGGACTAAGTCAACCCACACCCCGCAGAATTGAGCGTTTGTTCAAATCTATCTCAACGGGTGAGAACATGTCAGACGAGCATGAAGGAGCCGCACTTACGTAGTTTTTTTCTAATCAGGCATTCCTATGTTCGTATGAGTAAAACGCTACAGAAACAGTTGTAGTGCTTAGAAATCGTAGAAAAGTGTTAGTTTGAAACACCATATTACTGTTTGATATTTTTCATTGTGTGCGTACTTATTCATGGTTCGGTATGTTCGCGCATACGTAAAATTGCCCGGGTAATTATCCAGTAATATTCCCTATAGAATTATTGCGAGCAAATTTCTCTGCACGCCAACCACAAGCAAATATGCTCTACGCAAAAAAAAACGCAACTAAGCAATATATAAGGTGTAACTATAAGAAATTATAAAATAAAATAAAAACACACAGAGTTTTATTTTTACAAATTGAGTGTTTATTTCACCTCGAGTACTTTGGACTTGCTTACATCATTTTCAAGAGTTTATCTGTGCTTTTTTTTAATTTTTATAATTTCTCATAAAAATGGATTTTCATTGTATGAATGCATCAACTCTAGAAAGCTCAAAGTGTAACTTCTTGCCGCGTTATACCTGAAGGGTTTCGCATGTGGCGAGTGGAACCTATTATTTTAACAGGTAAGGAGGGCAGCCTTGCGCCAACCAGTTCAGTTTAAGTGTGGGTTTCCCAGCTCGTGAGGGGGCTGGTTCTCATTTCTTGTGAAGGCTGAATAAACCTTATCGGTATTTTATTTTGGAGTTTGAAATAAACACCGAAACGGGAAATCATTTCTGACACCCTCGGTGCGATTTGAACCCGAGCTCTCGGCATGGAATGCAAGCACTCTACCACCTGAACTATCGACGGGACATGCTCTATTTTAAGTATTTAATGTTTTGTCATTTTACATGTTTTCTTGTGATGTTTTGTAATTGTGATGTTAAGTCATGTGATGTTTTGTCATGTGATGTTTCTTGATTTGATGTTGTGTCATTGTGATGTTCTGTCATTGTGATGTTCTCTCAATTGATGTTGTGTCATTGTGATGTTCTGTGATTGTGATGTTTTCTCATTTGATGTTGTCATTGTGATGTTCTGTCATTGTGATGTTCTCTCATTTGATGTTGTGTCATTGTGATGTTCTGTCATTGTGATGTTCTGTCATTGTGATGTTCTCTCATTTGATGTTGTCATTGTGATGTTCTGTCATTGTGATGTTCTCTCATTTGATGTTGTGTCATTGTGATGTTCTGTCATTGGATTAAAGATTTTAAATTATGATTACGGTCGTTAGACATTTTATAGAATGAAAAAAACGGATTTTACTGACCGTGCAAAATAGAAGAACGACTTTCTCTACGTTTTGTCGGAGTCATATCTGACGTCCTCAGGAGACGTGTGTCTTCTACAAAGAAGAACCACGAACTGCCACTGTCGTTTGACGTTGTGACATTGTAAGTTCTGTCATTTGATCTTTTGTCATTGTGATGTAATGTCATGTGGTGTTTTGTCAACCGCTGCGATTGTGGTAATGCTCGCTCTCTTGTATGCAGACACGTGTAATTAGACGGGAATAATCGTATGCACGGCCGTCGTCATTACACCAACCGCTTTGTCCATTAATTGTGGTCATCAGATGCGCCTGCGCAGCTCGCGGGACGCCAATCGCAAGGGCATGGGAATGACGATCACACATGTAAAAAAATATGTACTACTTTCAACCACAACATACTTGATTGTTAATTAATACCCCTAGTATATTATATCGCGTAAATTCCCCAGCATGACGTAAATGTAAAAATGTATGGAAGATACAACAGCACCCCTAGTGAGAGATTCAGTTTTTCTTACTCTTTTTAATCGACACACAGATAATAATAAACTTACGTCACACCGACTGGTTGCTAGGGAAAAGGCAAACTTATATTTTGTTCATAAGTTAACTTAAGGACCCTCGTCAGATATACGTGACGTTATTTTTCTTGACTTATAGGTTGGTATGAGGCTGCCCATTTTTTTTTTTTTGGCAAAACACCCTAAGAGGCTGCCCATCCATACTGTAAAAATGGTTCACATCACTAATATCGCCCCTGTTTCAGTTAAGGTCGGTATAATTTGCAGGGTGTATGTTCATTTGAAGTTTGGATTTTAATTTACAAGTACACATGCAACATTCGTAAGCGCGAACTTTCACGTGTCTTATTGTGGGAATACACTTAATATGACTCACCAACCAAAGTGTAAAAAATGGCTTACTTTGCCAATGTCTCCCCTGTTTTGTTTCAGGGAAGGTCGGTATAAGTTGCAGGGTTTATGTTAATTTGAGGTTTGGATTATAATTTGTTAGTAGGTACCTACACACGCAGAATTTGTAAGCGCGAAGGCACATGTCTGTAAACACATCTTTGCAACTTAGATTATAAATTATAGATGTTGATAGGATTATAATCCGTTTATTATAATTATAATAATTAAAGGCCCACCCTTGCTGCTTGAACCCGCTGAGATCTGTTGCGCCTTGTCCGTACCGAGGCGGGTCTGGGCCTCAAAAGAAACAAGAAGTCTCAGTTCTGTCAGGGCAACAAGCAGACGGTGAGTTGGAGCCGTACTCACAAACAATACTGTCAGACCTCATAGTGTTACACTGAGAAAAACCCTTACTAAATCCGTTGAAAGTTTTACTACAAAAATAAAGGAAATTCTTCCTCTTCTCTATTTTCTTTGACTTATAGGTTGGTTATAGGTTCCTTGACTTACAGATGCGGCTGATCCTTCATGCTGTAGAAAGTGGTTCACTTTGCCAATGTCACCCCTGTTTCAGGGAAGGTCGGCGAGAGTTGCAGGGTGTCTGTTCTTTTGGAATTTGTATTTTCTATATATTGTAAGTCCACATGAGGCATGTTTAAGTGCGAACTTGTACGTGTCTGTTTGTGAAAATGCATGTTATTTGAATCCTATATGTTAAATATCTTTGCAACTTAGATTAGATTAGATTATATTCTCTATATTCTAAATTGTAATTTGTTGATCTGTCCTTGTCCTCATATGCAACCGCTTTTCTGACATGGATGGCCAGTACCTCCTCATTTGTGTTTCCAAATTTTTATATCAACTACACACCATCACAATAATTGTATAAATTTTATCCAACGTCTGGGCAATGCTTAAAAACATAGGTCAACAGTGTAATGATCTTATTAGGTACAATTTTGTTTTGAGTAAGATTAAGTTAATTTTTGTATTGGACAATACCTATTTATACAATAGTTTGTATTTACTTTTACTAAAATCCCATTGTATTATTTTTTAAATATATATATATATATCTATAGCGACGAACAAGCTCGCAGATAGCTCTTGAGGTGTGATTCACACGAAAATAGCGCTCACCAAATAATTCATCCGAATTCTATTAAGTTACAGCTATCACAATATGAAACAAACCCAACAAAATATACAAAATAAGCCCAACCTCACATGAACACAAAACTTGTAACTTCTGTTGCCTTTCCCTGAATTCAGGGTGAAATTGAACCAAGTTTTTACAGCATGGGGGTCAGGTTTTTATCAACCTAATAGTCAAGGAACAAAAAAAATAGGGAAAAAACTTATTAAAATAAATAAAAAGCTTTTTAATTATTGTTTCAAATGATACGCTAAATGATACTTCACGCATAGCATAGTGTGGTCACATAGCATCGTTTGTGAATAGCGGCGTTAGTTGCCTTGGTCCGTGGCACGGTCGGGAAGGCGCCAGTGATAAAAAATGACCAACAAGGATCTTGAGGAGTGCACCTACGATCAGACCATTATAAAGATTTTCTCTTACATTCCATTGAAGACACGATTTGTTCTTCGGTTGAATTAAATTTTTTGAAAATATCATCTTTTGGAGCTTTTAGACATCCAGGTAGGTACTACAAACGTTTTTGCAGAGTTAAAAAAAATACTACGTGACAAGGAAATATTAAAGACAGAAGTTTACATATCCGCTGAGTGATCGCTACGCTAAACGTTTCTAAGCTACACATGTAGTGTAAGTTCTTGCCGCGTTTTCCCCAAAGAGCTCGCATGTGGCGAGTGGAACCTATTTAATTTTACAGATAAGGAGCTGGCCTTATGCTGACTGCTTCAGTTGAAGTGGAAGTTTTCCAGCTCCCTCATTTCTTGTGAAGGTTGAGTTAGCCATGCCTGTATTTTATTTTAGGCTTGAAATAAACACCGAAACGGGAAATCATTTCTGACTCCTTCGATGGAATTCGAACCCGAGCTCTCGGCAAAGAATGCAAGCACTCCACCAACTGACCGGCCTTTTTTTAAAATATTTTTTTTTAAAGTAGGATTGTAAATTTGTCCTAACGAAAAACTTCAGTTTATGTGATTAAATAAGAATATGACTTATGAGTACATATAGTGTTTCTTATAGCTTTGTCTGGCATGTAACAATATTTTTGAAAAGTTGTATATTGAAAACAGACATTTAATAAAAATAAAAATAAGGCTTTTACTATTAAACCCTTCAATTTGAAAAACATAAATAAATAAAAACTTTATATATTGTTTCAGGATGAGGACAATTTATTTAGGTACTACCTACATTATGACTTGATGATGTGAAGTTGGTTCATAAACCGATAGTACCTACCTACTAAAAAAGTTCGTAAAGTGTATAATATACACAATGTTTTTACAAATCTGAAGTTTGGGGTCCATCTGTGGCCGCTTCCATCGGATGAATGCCGTAAGATATTCAAATAATATGCGTCTCCATTTCTTGCTGCGAGGAGATTTGGATAGTGTTGTCTGGTTGTTTGTTCCTATGAGGACATTCTTATCGCCGGCCATCGCAACTTGGCTGCACACACAAAAACACACATGTTGAACCTGTCTCGTTCTCTAGCCAGGAATTTCACCAATCAGCCATCATTACCGGCTTCGGATGAAAGACATTTCGGAGGTTTTTTTTTTACTACAGAAAAAATATGTTGGTCTATCTGTCGATGATTTACAAATAATGCTCATCTTTTTTTTCCAATTTGACGAAATCGTTTATTACAAACTTAAATAGGTTCGGAATAAGAGAAAAAATATATCAAAACAATGTCTGAACGTACCTAAACGTTTTATTCAGTTTTTCAGATTTTCAGTTTTGGATTTCTGATTCAAATTTCATGTTTTTCATTTGATTATTTCCAAAACCATTTATGGTTAAAGGTATTGCGAGATGGGTTGCAAATATTTAGTTATTTATGTTGATTTGAGTCAAAGTTATCACATGCAGCATGTGTAAGCGTGAATTTAAAAGTGCCCGCTGTATGTGCATGTGCATCGTGATTGAACCTCGCTTTTGAAATAAGTAGGTATATGTTTCTTTATCTATATCTATTGGTATATTAACAACATATATATATAAATAAATCAAGAGTTGCAGGGCTTATGTTCATTTGAGATTGGTTCATTTTATATTGTAGGTCCACATGCGGCATGTGTTAGCGCGAACTTATATGTGTCTGCTTGTGGGAATGCATTTAATATGAATATATATTTGCAACTTAGATTTAGATTTAGATATAATATAAACAATTGAATTATCCATCTTTCAATTTACCACACTCCTTAATTAATTAAGCATCATAAAAAAATACACTTCCAAAAAAACAATATGTGGGATCTTAGAAAAAAAAAAGAAAATACACGCATGCCTTGCTTTCACTGCTTCGTTTAAAGATCTAACGAATTGCCAAGACGGCCTTACAGAGTCGGCTCTTTTATAGGGCCCACGGTGGGTCCACGTGTATAACTGGCAGGTCCCATGTTCCTGTGAGGACCCACCAAAACTAAGGTCTGTTTCCTACGGACCGCGGCGTCAGCGGGTTAATCCTTTTTTTGCCTCTTTTGTACATACACGATTAAGGAGATGAAAGCGCTAACCCTCCCATAACCCACTGCAGCTATTTAAATAATTTTATTTTTAACTACAAACTATAGGCTGATAAGTTTTTTATATCAGCGTTTTACTTTCTTTATTTAACAATGCACCGACTACAAAAATACTACCTATTGATTAGATTGAAATTCCATTTTACTACATAAAAAAAAATGTTGTTTTGTACAACCTGATACATTATTTCAATTAATTTATACGTTTTAAAGTGTTTTTTTGGTAAACAACTTATTGCTGAACACGGGTAGGCTGCTAGTTTCAAAGTATTTTAATATGAAAAAAAATATATAAAGACTTAGTGAATGTGCAGATTCCCTATGTTTCACCAATATTGCAATAACTTTAGGTTTTTTATTTTGTTATTATTATTCTTTTTATTTAACTAACACATTTTATTTTTATTGTATTAAATTTTTTATTTCATTATACCTAACAATAATGCATTTTTGAATCTTACATTTGTGTATAAAAAAAAAAAATTATCTATGAATTTTGTTTTTGTTTTGGAGAAAAAAAATTGTTTTGAAAATTATTTTATAAAAATATATTTGTAACTATTCTGCTGCCGAAGATGCCTCATTAGGCGAAAATATTCGAGCAAAAAAGAAATAAATAAGTGAATTAAAACTTTGTTTCCATTTGAATTTTTTAAATAATTAAAAATGGACTTTCACTGTGTTAATAAATCCACCCTAAAAAATATAATGAAAAAAATAGTTTTTTCCATCATAAAAATTGACAAAATACAATGATATCCCTTTGAAGACGCGGAAAATGCTTTATTTTGGGAATTTTTAGTTTAGTTTAAGAAGAAAATTGTATGGAAGTTTTGAAAAACGGCTTTATATTATAAAATTGTGTCGGTATTCCAAAATATGTAAAACTATCTAATTTTACATATTTAAGATTTTTAATTTTTCTCTATGATCTTGCATCCATATTCTATTGCTATTTTAAAATTGGAATGTATTCATGTGTCCGGTCGATAGCTCAGTTGGTAGAGTGAGTGCTTGCATTCCATGCCGAGAGCTCGAGTTCGAATCCCACCGAGGATGTCAGAAATGATTTCCCATTTCGGTGTTTCTTTGAAACCCAAAAATGAAATACCGGCAAAGCTTACTCATCCTTCACAAGAAATGAGTACCAGCCCCCTCGGGAGCTGGGAAAACCCTACTTCAGCTGAAGTGGTTAGCGTAAAAATAAATAGGTTCCACTCGCCACATGCGAAGCCCTTCGAGGATAACGCGACATGAAGTTGTACTATTTTTGTAGCTAGGTTGCATTGATTTTTTTGCTCTAATATAGGTAGGTACTTCCACAGTTTTTGCAAGTTCATCCTTTAACTTCAAATGCCATTTTCAACTTCCAAATTAGTTTAAATCACATAATTTGTACCTACTATTAAAATGGAATGTGTGAATATTAAGAATAAATCCATTTCTCTGTGTAGTTCGTGTGTTTCCGGGTTAAGCACCGGCAGATCGGCCCGGCCCGCCGAGTCCTGTGGCTGCACACGAATAAACGGATAATTAAAGATGGCTCGGCCGGGCGACTGGCGCCACCGGATCGCATAGGAGGAGAGTCCCAAACGCTACACCGCCTAAGCGCGCACATGCCAGTGAAAATACTGCGCATACCTAGGGACAATTTTGCATAGCAAGTCTTCAAAGAGTTTTTTTCACTGATTGATTCTCCATAGCAATTTTTGGAAAGGTAATTAAATAAATACAAACAATGTTTCACAAGGCATTTCAGAATAGTCATTTATGCCACTGCCTAGTAATGATAGTCTTTGTAACATGAGTGCTAGTTTGTGCCATGAGGCGCAGCCGAATGGCACAATAGACAGCAAGAGTGTTACAAAGACTAATTACGTGCAGTGGCATACAATACTTTTTCTACGACCATGAAATAAATAACAAAATAGTAAATAATAGTCATTATACTGTAATGGTCCATTTGAAGTAATTAAATCCCCACCTTTGTCAAACCGTGTAATTTATCATTCCCCTCGATTATATAATCTATTCTGCAAAGATATATTACTTTTGGGATTCATTTTAAATTTATGCCCACAAGCAGACACATATAAGGTTGCGCTTATACATTGAGGAAATGAAAGTGTAAGGACAGAAAAAAGTGGAGGCGCATCTGCGGAGGTACCGGCCACCCCTAGTGGAACGGCGGCAGGATACAGTACAGTACTTAAAGTACTAAATGGGAGTAGAAAAAAGAGTGTTAATAAAAATTAAAGATAGCCTGGACGAAAACTAACGTTTATACTGTTACAATTTTACTGGGGTTCTCTTTTAATTAAATTGCAATCATTTATTTTAACAGAATTTGTTTTACACGGTTTGGTTCACAATTTACAATTGTTGATAATCTCTTCATATATGGTATTCACGTCCAAATGTTGGATGCAACTAATCCTCTGATGCCCTTTGCAGTCCGTATATAAAGGTACAAAAGGGATCATTCTTGCATATTCCAGATCATTTGATCTCTCGCTCTTATCAGACCGCCGTTCTATGTGCCTTACCTACTACTACAATCATACTAGACTCAGATTGTTCTACACACTAGCGTACATGTTCTGGCGCGCATGGGCACTTCAAATCTTTAGTTCTTCACAATACGAATGGCCCATTTTTCTAGGGGTAGCTTCTGTAGAGTAATTTCATTTATTTCTGGATAGTAAAGTAGGTATGCAAGGATTTGTGTACCAACCTATTTTAATTCTTTACCTAATTAACATCTCTTTTTTAAACATTCCCTTTGACATTTACTCTGTGGATCTACCCCATTCTTTCACAACTTCACCGATATCTTTGTTCTTTCACATTTCCTCTGTATAACAACCTTCATCATCCATTATTTCTACAGCCATGGACGTTCAAATTTTCGCACCTACAAACTTTTGTAAAAATGTTTTGACTTAGTAGGTAAACAAAAAGAAAATAGCGGAACCAAATCATATCGGAACCATTGAAGAATAAAAAAGTGATTTTTGATAAAGTTTTATGAAGTAGTGTACCAGTGGCGAAGGGTGCCATACAAGCCGGTTTCCATCGGTTTCCTGTTTAAAATGAGTCAGAAATGATAATAAAGTAGACTGCATGGTTTCAATGGGGGAAAAATACGTATTGTTTCTTTGGTTTTACATATATTTTTTTACTATGTGGGTATCGCCGTCGAAATTTGTACCTTTTGTCTTGTGCGTGTGTCCCCTAATGATTTTCAGCTTTTTCATAAAAATTGGTGATCTCTACTGAATTCTAAAATTATCAGAGTAAAGTAAATAAAAAGCGTATCGAAATACAAAAAAAAACTGCAAAAAGCATTAAGTGGCGATGTAATTAAAAAATACAACAAAAACGCCTTTTTTCCATTCCCATACAAATTTTACATGTCCGCAACCCGTTTTTGACCCTTTGATGGCATGATACGATCAAAATAGTCAAACGTTTTTAAAGTTGAGTATTTTTGCATATACCTTAGTAACGTAGGTATCTTTCATTTTCTGTACTAGCCACAATAATATTTACTTATTTAAACACGAAATATTGATTGCTAAGGGTTGTCTCCATTTTTGGCTCCGAAATTTTTCTTTTAGTATGTTACCAATTCCATTGGAACTGACAAAAATCTTGCAATCTTAAGTATTTGTTCACGTATGTTGACTCTTTGATGTAGTGTGGACAACACAAAAAAACTCATTCGATACCTTCATTTTCTTTTGAGAACGTTTACATCAGACTCGGGAATTTGTCGTGTGTGTTTTGAGTGGAAGTTAGCTTGGCATTATTAAGGTATGTATTCGAATATGTTGTCAGTTGTATATTTTTTACTTAGATCCATTAATTCTTCTAATGATTGTATGTTTTTATCATTGCTAACAGTATTATTTTTCAAATGGCACAAGTTTAAGGTAATGTCGGGCGGTTTTTTATTTACAATCTGTACCGTATGTTACCAGTATTAAGGTGTATTCACGTAGGTTTAAAAAAATACACCTACTTACCGTTAATTTATGGTTGACTAACAAATAACATTTACGTACCTAATTGAAACATAAAACTATCTAATCAACCTTACTACATGCTATAAATATTTTAAATGCACCGTTTGATGTTTGTTATTCAAAATAGCAAAAAGGTTTATTCCGTGATCTGTGGGCTAAACCAGCGGTCCGCAACCCTGGGGTCGCGACCCCGGGTGGGGTCGCGAAAGATATTTATGGGGTCGCCAAAAAAGTCAACAAGGTCCTGTACTTATCGAATTTTATTAATGTTTATGCATAAAATATAACCTCTCTTTACATACACAATTACACAATGTCCTTAAAACGGAGAGAATCGAAAATAATTTCGACTGTACGACCTGTCCAGTCCCGCCCGTCACAACCTCACCGCTCCCGCACCCGCGCACCTTTTTTTTTTAAATAAAATATTAAAATAATTGCTTAAATTAAAATAATGTCCGTAGCTCAGTTGTAACACTGCGGACTCTGAATGGGAAGGTTGTGGGTTCGATTCCCGTCGGAGCACAAAAAAATACTATTTATATTTTCAAATTTGCTCATCGCCGGGTTGAAAAATTCATTAAACCTTTACCAATGACCGGTCTCCAAAGGTCTATCCAGCCTTACAGCAACTGGGTCTTGCTTGAGAATTGGCGCTTTGTAGCGACGACGATCAAGCTCGTAAAAAGGTCGATAGCTCAATTGGTAGAATGCTTGCATTCCATGCCGAGAGCAAGGGTTCGATCTCAAAGGTTTACTCAGCCTTCACAAGAAATAAGAACCAGCCCCCCCGGGAGCTGGGAAACCCCCACTTCAATTGAAAGTAGTTGGTGTGAGGCCGGCCCCCTTACCTGTAAAAAAAAATAGGTCCCGAAGCGCCACATGCGACCCCTTCGGGGATAACGCAGGTAAGAAGTTACACTATATGTGTGGCTTAGTTGCGTTTTTTGCTTGTCTCATTTAATGCCATCATAAATATTACTCGTACGTTAAATGCATATTTTCTCGTTTGCTCTAATATTACTTTCCAAAATAAATAAACTCTTCAATATAAATAATTTACGAAATAAAAACAGCTAACTTCGTTACCTGAACCAAC
Source organism: Agapetus fuscipes (assembly GCA_951799405.1). Taxonomy (NCBI): domain Eukaryota; kingdom Metazoa; phylum Arthropoda; class Insecta; order Trichoptera; family Glossosomatidae; genus Agapetus; species Agapetus fuscipes. The sequence continues at coordinate 9,986,160 of OX637344.1, forward strand.
CTTTGCACTTGTTAACTTAGTGATTATTTTTCTGGGGTCGCTCATAACCTTTTTTTTAATTTTGGGGTCGCAATATCAAAAAGGTTGCGGACCGCTGGGCTAAACGATTAAATGAAATTTGGACCACAGAGGTACCTAATTTTTATATCGGTGCTGGATACTGTGAAAAATGTACGCAAAAAAAAACATTGCCTATCTATCTAAATCTATGATAATATATAATCTAAGTTACAAAAATATATTGCATTTAAGACTTTAAGTTCGTACTTAAACATGCTGCATGTGAACCTACAATATAAAACCCAATCTCAAATGAACATAAACCCTGCAACTCTTGCCGACCTTACCTGACACAATGGTAACATTGGTAAAGTGAACCATTTTTTACAGTGTGAGTGGTCAGCTTCATACTAACCTATAAGTCAAGGAAACTTATTGAAATACAATAAACGAACGATTTTAGGTAGTTATTAAATGTGCGTATTCATATTTTTATTAAACATTCATAGACAAACAACATTCATATTTATAGACATTCAAAATGGTGCTCTTATATTTTTTACTAAACAGTGTTTACGAACTGCTATAAAATCTTGTATTCGTCGTCGAAAAAAGAAATGAGATATCGAAATGTAAAACAACCTAATTTTTCGAACCTGTCCGTCATTTTGAATAGACCTTAATTTAACTCACGATGTTTTCGTTTTCTTGAATCTTGCCGGTCGACAGTTAGGTATGGTACAAATTTAAACGGCGTTACCCATGTGCCTATATTTTTAACTACTTTGTTATATCATTTTAAAAGGGAAGCCGATGGGAACCAGCTTGTATGGCACGCTTTGCCACTGGTAGGTACTTGATACTTCCATTTTAACTATGGAAGTTAACATTTGATTTTTTCCCTGTTTCTTGCATAGTTTGCAGCGTCATTCACATAAAACCATGGATAATCCCACAGATCATTGTTTCTTTTACATGCATTGCTTTATAAAATGGAAACACTTGTATGGGTACAAAAAGTTTTTTGACGAGGAATTAATACAGATTGACATAACCAGTTTATTGTAGAAGCAAAAAAAGTGATGGCGCACGTCTTAGGTAGAAATAAAATTAAAAAAAGAACAGGTTCGCTCTAGGCATCGCCTTATTGCGTAAGCAAAATATGGAGCCGCGGGCATACAATGTCTTTAATGATAGAAGAAGTAAAGGGAAGACAGGTCCGTTCTAGGAGATCTACTGCATAAAGCTTTACAATTACATTGCGCTAAAAAACGTGTATGGAAACTAAATTAGCGCTGCTAGTGAGCGTTTTAGTTTACGTAACTTATGGCTAAGTTTACACGTACTTGGAGTTAGCTTGAGGCAGATGCCTAGGGCCCCCCAGGTGGAAGAATTATATTGCCACGTATATAATTGGATTAACCCCATCACTGCTGTAGACGAGATATCTCGTTAAAGAACTGCTAACTAAACAAGATATAAAATTGGTAAGTCGTGTTGTAGAGCAAATGGCTCGTGCGGTTTGTGTCGAACTGTGAATAAATGAACTTGTGCCGAGTATTGTGAGGATTGTTTTAACCAGAATTAGAGACGAGATATATTTACAGAAGAATTGCAACGAAGGAAAAATACTAGGTGTGTAAATCATTAAAATAATTATTTGTTAACTGTTTTTCTTACATTGCTGTAAAAATCCGTCTACGAATATAAAAAAAACGCGAAAATGATAAGTAGATATGCTATGTCAGAAGCAAGATCATTCATTTTGTAAGGTTGTGTACCTACTTCATACGGGTGAGATATTTTGTTTATATGAATAATAAACGCTTAGATTATTACTGTTTGTCAAAAATTTCAAAATAATTCAATAATCATCGTTCATTGTAAGAAATATCTCATTTTTTATGTGTAAATTAAGGTTTTTTCAAGTGTTTTCACTGACAGTTGACAGATGCTGTCTATGGAGCAAGTGGCATACTTTGAATGTTTTTTTTTTACAAACATATAGAGAGTACTTTTTTATTCTCGGCAGATAAAGGGTTGAAATACATTGTATGAGAGTAGGTATTGCATAATTTGAGATTATGTATAAATGATGGAAAGTAGAAGTACGTAGGTATGCATAGATTATTGCACTAGTTACTTAAAGCTCGCATTGCCAATGTGTTCATGTTCATTTCTTTGAACCCTAGGATTGGTTTCCACCAACTTTCATTCATCTTTTTCGCCATTCCTCCAAGGCAATCTTTTTGGGTGTCTCGTTAAAAAAACAACGCATATCTTCCACTATATCCTTTTAGACCTCTGTGTGGTTGTTCTTGGGCTGTAAATAAAGCAAGTTAAATGCCCGCACCTCTAAACGACACAAAAATATAATTTGAGTATTAATAAAAAAGAAAAATTGTACATTCGCCCCATAGAAAGACAAAAATTCTACCTCCCTCTATTTTACGGAACCACGACAAATCGGTCACAGACAACCCGTTCACAGATGGCTCGTCCATGGGCATATCGGTTACAGGACAATTCGTCCACGGTCCACGTCCGCGGTCACGCGGTCCCATACAAAATCCACTGACAGCTCTAGAATATATAATTAAAGTTGTAAAGATGTATTAACATTAAAAAGTCATATAAAATGCATGCCCACAAATAGACTCGTCTAAGTTCGCGTTTACGTATACTGCATGTGTACTTACAAATTAAAATCCAAGCCTCAAATAATCAAGGGTGTATGTTACCCTGTAACTTTTGCCGGGCTTCTCTGAAGCAGAGATTGGCAAAGTGAACTATTTTGTACAGTATGGAAGCGAGCCTCATACCAACCTATTAACCGAAGAATACTCCATTACAGAAAATAACAATTAATTACAACTACATTACAAAAGTTTTTGTGATGAAGCGGTTTGTGATTGAAAATTCGTGTGGAAAAACTCTCGTGTGACCGATATTTCTTAGGATGAACTGTATGCGGACGAATTATCTTTGATCTGTTTGTCCATGTACGAACTGTCTGTGGACGAGTAATCTTAGACTGATTTTTCGTGACACGATATTTTATTTTTCTACCTATCCCACCTATCATTCTTTCTCCACCCCCCCCCCGCCCCTTCCAACATCTACTCGGAAAGTAAATGAATCAAGGCGAATCGCTTGCGAGACGAATATAAATATTTGCAGCGCTCGTGATTTCGCGAATTTAAATAATTTTTCATTAGAACAGGAATGTCGCCATTGCAGCAGCGTATTCGCATTCGAGATTTGCAGAAATGTCATATTAAAATACATCGCGGAACCATGACATTTCTAGGTGGTTTAATTTAATGGGAGAAAACGACGCCACAATGACGTGAAATATTTCAGAGATTTGAAAGTATGAAATTAGTTGTTGTGTTGGGAAAACAATAAAGTAAAAAGTGAGGTAGAGAATTTGCGTTTAATTTAGATTAAAGAATGCAAAGTAAACAATGTATTTTTGCATGTTTTAAAACTGAAAGTTTTTAGCTAACCTCACTAAATCATATGCAGTTTCTTTTTTTTAAATTGATTTGTGAATAGGAATGCAATTAATCAAGCTTTTTGGACTCGTCAGAAATAGGTATTAACGATAATACTAGGTGGTAATGTTTTTTTTTATAAATAAATAGATTTTATTTTCAGACTTTAATTAAAATTGAATTTTATTATCTATTTATTTTTTAAATGAATACATATATATTTTGATATTTTTCAATTTCAATATTATTTATTATTGTTTCTAAGTTTATTATTTTAAAGTTTCAATGAAACATAATTTTGAACTATATTCAATTTAAAACCAAACCTCTTTTAATAACAAGAATATGTAAATCGAGAGAATATATAATTAACAACAGCTGGTACATACGTGAAAATTCTACGAAAAATGAAATAATTCGAAAAAATAACAAAGAAAATTAATAAGTAAAATAACATTGGAAAATAGTGTAAATCTGGGTTACCAAAAGTCACTTAAATAAAAAATATTCTTGTACAATGTATTATATCTATACAAATTATATAGATTGCACAATAAAAATATTAAATTTATACAAGAGGGTAGACTGGGGGTATGAGGGTACAAAAGTCGCGAGGGTAAAATTCGCTACATTTGTATGAGGAAGAGCGTCCGACGCCGAGCTCCAAGATACCTACCCTCTTCGGGAGACAAGGGTGTCTAAGATGCAGTGGCGGAGGGTTAAAGTAACCCGACTTCCATTTTGAAATAAAGTAGGTATAAATATCGTTTCTCATTATTTCTCACCTCAAGACTGAACTTTTAGTAGAATATATCAACTATCATCACAAAATTGAACATATAATGGTTTTTCGATGGGCAAACGTGGCACGCCTACATGACCAACCAGTTACAAAATATTTGTTGCCTTAGTTTGATGGCACAATTTGGTTTCCTAAGGAATTTGTGCCTAGTCTATCAAGGAAATGTAGTAAAAATTGTTTCCGTATTGTTATAAAATGTATCCCTTTACTTAAAGGTTAATATTAGGCGGACTACCCATTCTGAAAAAAAATGGTTCACTTTGCCAACGTCATCCCTGTTTCAACGAAGGTCGGCAAGAGTTGCAGGGCGTATGTTCATTTGAGGCTTAGATTTTAATTGTAAGTTCATATGCAGTATTTGTGAGCGCGTACTTACACGTGTCTGCTTGCAGGCGTGCATTTAGTATGAATTTGAAATGTTAACATATATTTGCAACGTAGATTTTGTGCGTGCATATGTACGCAAACTTACACGAGTTTCCTTGTGGAAATGCATTAAACATGAATCTTAAATTATTTTTTATATCTATGTAACTGTGTTAAGAGGTTATACTTAGATAGAATCAGCAGTCACCATTTCTGAAAACTTTAGAAAAAAATCGTATCCCTTCTGTAGCTCCTAGACTCCATAAGTTTCCGCATATTTACATGTATTTCTAAACATTTACAATATTATTAAGTATTTTATTTCACTCCTTGCCGCTGGCTATCTGTCTCAAAAGCAAGATACGAACCATAAAACGTCCCCAAACAATGCGCGGGGAGTCAATCGAGACGCTCGCAAGTGTTTTGCTTTCATTTGGGGAAATTTATGAATTTGTTATTTGCTCTGTTTAGCCCCAATCTCCCCCAACCAAACAGAAGTAGCTGAATAGGTAATGCTGTTTTCTTTTTATTGTTTAAAACTTATTCATGAAATATAGAATTTCGTTGATTAGTAGGTTGTAATGAGACTGACCACCCATACTACAAAATAATTTTACTTTGCCAATATCACCCCAGTTTCAGAAAAGGGCGGTAAGAGTTACAGTGTTAATCTTCATTTAAGTTTGTTTTTTTTGTAAGTACACATGTAGCATGTGTAAGCGCATCGTGAAATAAGGTATTAGCTAAATATCAATTAAAAATTATGGTGTTATTCTAAAACAGAAAATCCATGGCTCAACCGCCATTTAGCGGGAATTTTCTGTACAAAAAAACGATGATCCATGGATCAGCTATCGATCAAATATGTTGTGAATAACCCTGTTAGTAATTGGGATAGTCTAAGAACGTATACTTTTGTCAGATTAACTCAATTTAAAGAAAAGGGTTTGAAAAACAAAGTGATAATGCAAGAAAAGAAAATGTATGAAAAAAATTATGAGAACGAAAATTCAAGGGTAGAGAGCAGAGGCGGTTTCTAGGGTGATTTTTTTGAGGTTAGGATTTTCATGCATTAGTATTTGACAGATCACGCGGGATTTCAGACATGGTGTCAAAGAGAAAGATGCTCAGTATGCTTTGACATTTCATCATGAATAGACTTACTAACGAGCAACGCTTGCAAATCATTGAATTTTATTACCAAAATCAGTGTTCGGTTCGAAATGTGTTTCGCGCTTTACGTCCGATTTATGGTCTACATAATCGACCAAGTGAGCAAACAATTAATGCGATTGTGACCAAGTTTCGCACTCAGTTTACTTTATTGGACATTACACCAACCACACGAATGCGTACAGTGCGTACAGAAGAGAATATTGTGTCTGTTTCTGAGAGTGTTGCTGAAGACCGTGAAATGTCGATTCGTCGCCGTTCGCAGCAATTGGGTTTGTGTTATTCGACCACATGGAAGATTTTACGCAAAGATCTTGGTGTAAAACCGTATAAAATACAGCTCGTGCAAGAACTGAAGCCGAACGATCTGCCACAACGTCGAATTTTCAGTGAATGGGCCCTAGAAAAGTTGGCAGAAAATCCGCTTTTTTATCGCCAAATTTTGTTCACCGATGAGGCTCATTTCTGGTTGAATGGCTACGTAAATAAGCAAAATTGCCGCATTTGGGGTGAAGAGCAACCAGAAGCCGTTCAAGAACTGCCCATGCATCCCGAAAAATGCACTGTTTGGTGTGGTTTGTACGCTGGTGGAATCATTGGACCGTATTTTTTCAAAGATGCTGTTGGACGCAACGTTACGGTGAATGGCGATCGCTATCGTTCGATGCTAACAAACTTTTTGTTGCCAAAAATGGAAGAACTGAACTTGGTTGACATGTGGTTTCAACAAGATGGCGCTACATGCCACACAGCTCGCGATTCTATGGCCATTTTGAGGGAAAACTTCGGAGAACAATTCATCTCAAGAAATGGACCGGTAAGTTGGCCACCAAGATCATGCGATTTGACGCCTTTAGACTATTTTTTGTGGGGCTACGTCAAGTCTAAAGTCTACAGAAATAAGCCAGCAACTATTCCAGCTTTGGAAGACAACATTTCCGAAGAAATTCGGGCTATTCCGGCCGAAATGCTCGAAAAAGTTGCCCAAAATTGGACTTCCCGAATGGACCACCTAAGACGCAGCCGCGGTCAACATTTAAATGAAATTATCTTCAAAAAGTAAATGTCATGGACCAATCTAACGTTTCAAATAAAGAACCGATGAGATTTTGCAAATTTTATGCGTTTTTTTTTTAAAAAAAGTTCTCAAGCTCTTAAAAAATCACCCACGTGCATCCGTGCAGTGAGCTGCCTAGATTTTGTAATAATTTTAGCAAAAAAATGTATACACTTTTAATAAAAATATATCGTGTGGAAGATGTGTTAAAAGATCGCTGAAGTAAAAAATCACTAATAATTATACGAAGCGCCTGATAAGCGCAAAGGACCGCTGTCATACATAATATTATAGTATAATTATTATACTTCTCGGGGCATATCGCTCAATGCACAGAGATCTTGAAAAACTTCCATACATATTATGAAAAACTGTCGAATCCGTGGCTGTGAGAGAGATAGCAGATCAATCATAGCTTCTGTAACGCGGTAGACAAAGATGGCAAACGCCTTGCTACGTGCAACACCCAAATATTATGAAATAGTCGACGTGTGTTGAAATTATATGAACAATGAACAATGAAACCATCATAAGTTAGACCCTCCGCACACTAGACGACAGGCGACAGCGACTTGTCGGCGCGAATCGGCGATCGGCGCGACTCGGCGACAAGTGTGCGGAGCTTTGAACAAAATATATTATTTTTTTTCGATTGTTATATAAATAAATAACACCTTATTAACTTTAAAACACTGTTTATATTTCACAAAAATATCATAAATTTAAAAATTAAATTTTAGATTAACTACTAACGTTTTCGACCAATATGGTCATGGAAAATACCACTATGGTATGGAAATATAAACAGTGTTTTAAAGTTAATAAGGTGTTATTTATTTATATAACAATCGAAAAACATGAATTTTCACAGTGTTAATACACAAACCATAAAAAATATAAAATATATTAAAACTGTCGGCCGCAGCCTGTCGTCTAGTGTGCGGAGGGTCTTACTCTCCTTAGCATTTTAAAGAAAACATTGGTTATTACAATGTTGATTATAAATAATAATTGCCAAACTGGACTCTGGATGATTCACATCCGTTCAGTTGTTAGTTGACGTAGAGATATACAGTCATCGGTTGGCCTTTGATTTTGCGGGAATATTTTTTACATTCTTTTAAAAATCATCGTAAATTCATTACAAGATTGTTGTTAATTAATTTTCTAACTATGAATTTCAATAATAAAGCAGACGTGGACTTAATAAAAAAAAAATGTTGCAATGTAAAGCTAAATCTAAAACAGTGAATAGGGTATTTAAGCATCATGGCTGTGTGGTTGTGAATGGTTTTTTTCTTTCCGTGTCGTATAATTTGTGGTGAAAAATCGTGGAGCGAAGATGTGTCATGAATCTCGCTCACCTTACTGAGGAAGTTAAACATCATGCACTTTCGTAAACTCACATTGAGCATGTAATGCCTTTAAATTGATTAGGCCAAACAGATCTTCCACAATAGCTTGATGTTGGTTATAGAGAATCAATCAAAAATTTCAATGATAAAGTGCATGAGAACAGATTAATTATACCTATCTGGAACAATTTAGTTTGTTAAATTTTGTGCTGTTGTGCGGATGGATTTCCATTTTAAATAACTGTAAGTACGCGCTTAAATACATATATTCGTTATGCAAAATAACGGGTGTAGGTATGTACTCGTGTATAGCTTAATAAAACATTATATATGTACGTATTTCTTACAATTTCCATTCAAATAAAATTGGAAAATAAAAGAAAAACTATAATTGCAGAAATTATGAACTGCCAAAAGTTTTATTGACGAGCCGCCTCTGGTAGAGAGATGTGAAGCCTATTCTTCAGAGGCACTGTCCACCCTTACTGCAATAACGATAGAGTTCCAAGTTCCAGTTCTTTGGTGTAGCTGGGCCAGTTGCCTGGAATAAGCTGCCTGTCGACCTTCGCTCTGACCAGCCCACCATCCCTTTCAGAAGAGGACTCTAGAAAATGCAGTGTTTGAAGAGCCACGTCGCCCTTGAGATGGTCTGTAATCATAAAACGGCGCCACCGGAAATAAATCATCCATGATCATCATCATCATTCCAAATACAGTAAATGGATTAAAATATTTTTTCTCAGTTACCAATCGAAAGATTATTATTGAATGAATACCCGAATAAAAAAAACACGCCCTGTCAAATTTGATGTGTCCGTATATCAAATTTCATCCTGGTACCAGGCATATTGTGATCGGAACCTTAATTTCTAGATAGGTACATGTGTACACAAAATCAAAAACCACACAAATTAAAACAGGGTTCACTTCCAACACATCAAGCAAGACGAAGTTGTGCTCAGAGCTCGAAGTTAAAACTCGCTGAAAAAGTCATCGAGTGATACAAGGAAGGGAGAAATGGGATAGCGCCTCGACAGCTTTTTCAATTATATTAATTGTAAATTTAAACAACCGACTTACAAGCATATATAAGTATAGAGGAATCTTGATAAGTACATCACACAAAAACAGCTCTAATTATAATCTACTTATAATCAAAGTTGCAAGGGTATATCAACATTTAATGCAAATGCTTAGCAGGTATTTTATTTTGGGTTTGAAATAAACAGCGAAACGGGAAATCATTTCTGACTCTCTCGATGGGATTCGAGCCCGTGCTCTCGGAGGCATGGAATGCAAGCACTCTACCAACTGAGCTATCGACCGGTCTCGACATCATATATCATGAATGAACCTGATATGAGGCTGACCACCCATACCTATTGTAAAAAAAATGTTTACTTCGCTAATGTCCAACCTGACCAAAGATGCAGAGGTTATGTTCATTTGAGGTTTGATTTTTGATTTGTATGTACACATGCATAATTTGTAAGCAAAAAAATACAAGTGTTCGTTCGAGGGCATGCATTTTATATGAATTTTAAATGATAATATATCTTGGCAACTTAGATTATACATCATAGATAACCTGACACAAGTCTTACAGATTCAGTACCCCTTAGTACGAGTTGAAACTTGAGTAAAGTAAAGTTTACGGAAAATATTAAACAGTGATTTCTCCCAAAATCTGCCGTTTTTGTTTCTTACACTTTATGGTCCTAGCAAAAGAGCACTCTTTAATATTTTCCGTAAAGTTTACTTAACTCAAGTTTTGCAACTCGTACTAAGGGTACAGACCTTGCAATCTGTAAGCATGCATAATAATAATAATAATAAATTGACAATATTTTTAGTGCCGTTTTGTGAATTTACTGCAAGGGCACTGCAGAGCCATAGCCCCTCCTGAACAAGCATGTCTTCAATCCTGACTTAAATGCACTTGTACTCTCCACAGCTCTCAGCTCGTGTGGTAAGGCATTCCACAGCAGAGGGCCAGCAATGCAAAAGGCACGATCTAAATAATTGGCCATATTGCTTCTGCAGGGAACCCTGAATCTATTCACAGCAGTATTGCATGCAGACCTCAGGGTACCCCGCCTACCCTCTACTGTGTCCCCCACACATAGCTCTGAGATATACAGCGGCGCAATGTTCTGCGAGGACTACTCTTATATGACTTTTAAGTCAAGAAATAAAAATTGATACTAATGATTCAGCCAGAAATTTATTTGTGCAGCTTCACATAAAGTATTTTTAACATTCCATAACTTGGATGCGTCGTTCCAGCCTCGCCAGTTCCTACTCGGAGTAGAGAGCTGTCTTCTCTGGTCTCGTCGGCTCCATCTAATTTGTTCTTGTGTTGGTTTTTATTGAAACATGATTTCGTGATTGACATTTTGAATCATTTTTAATCACTCGATGTTGTGGTTGGGTGATTTTGTCGGGCCTGATGCGAACGAGCACGGGTCGGCATGAGAGTGAGGACCTTACTCGTAAAATAACACCTCACAGCTTTTGACTTATGGGTATCGGCCAAACATCTATAATAATAATCTATAATCTAAGTTGCAAGGATATATTCATTCAAAGCTCTCAGATGTATGCCCACAAACAAACACGTGTAGTTCGCGCTTACAAATGCTGATTGTGTACTTACAAATAAAATTCAAATCTCAAATGAACATAAGCCCCACAACTTTTGCCGACCTTCCCTGAAACAGGGTTGACACTGGCAAAGTGAACCATTTTTTACAGTATGGGTGGTCAGCCTCATACCAACCTATATGTCAAGGAATAAAAATAACATAGCAGCTATAATTCATTTTACCATTTCACCGGATACCAAGATTTATTTATTTGGTAAGTTATAGGTTGATATTGGTATGAAAACTTGGTGCGCTTTTACTAATGCCACCCTATTAAATGCATTAAAAATGAGCCTTAAATGTTTATATATATTTGCGACTTAGACTATACGATAGATAATAGATACATGCAACATGTGTAAGCGCTAGCTTTCACGTGCTTTCTTTTGTGAGAAATCTAAATCTAAATCTAAGCTGCAAAGATATGTATCATTTGAGATTCATATTAAATGCATTCCCACAAGTAGACATGCATAATTTCGCGCTTACACATTCTGCATGTGGACCTACAATATAAAAACCCCAATCTCAAATGAACATAAGCCCTCTCAAATGAACATAAGCCCATAAAAAAAAAATGATAAATTTTATTTAACCTTTCCAATTAAGATTATATCTATATTTAAGTTGCAAAGATATGAATCATTTGAGATTCATATTAAATGCATTCCCGCAAGCAGACACGGATAATTTCGCTTACACATGCCGCATACCTACCGCTTACACATACCTACAATATAAAAATCACAATCTCAAATGAACATAAGCCCTGCAACTCTTGCCGACCTTCCCTGAAACAGGGGTGACATTGGGTGAGTGAACCATTTTTTACAGTATGGGTGGTCAGCCTAATACCAACCTATAAGTCAAGGAATCATCTCAAAAAATCTATTATTTCACATGATATTAACATTTAAGATTCTTATTTAATGCACGCAAATAAGCAAACACGTGAAAATTTGCGCATCAATATGCTGCATGTGTAGTTACTTACGTCCTTGTGAAAGAAAAACTCAAATCTCAAATGAAAAAAATAAAAACATATACCCTTTATCGAAACAGGCGTGACACTGGCAAAGTTAAACATTATTTTCAGTATGGATGGTCAACCTTATACCAATCTATACGTCAAGGTTCAAAAATTATTATTTTTAAATAACAATTAATTTTTATTTTTTTATTTATTTGTTTACAATTAAAATACATTTATCTTAACAGTACCTACAGGTAAAAATGTGTATCTATTTAAGATTTACAAGTCAAAATCCTTTGATGGCGGCTGTTTACAAAAAAAAGTAGAATACGAAGTAATTTGAAGAGGTAGTTTTGTGGTGAAAGATAAACTAATTCCATGATATTTGTCGTAATTTTAAAATCAATAACACATCCGTCTACCTGAAGGGAAATCTCTCTGTTTTCCTTGCGGTTTCCACCCTTTCTGCATCACCCAGGGATGAAATAAGGGTGCATGAGGGTGGGGAGCTGCGGCGTAGCCTTCAGGGGTGTCTAGCACCCCCATCTGACGGTGCATTACTGAATTACTTTACAGATGCATCCAGGAAATATATTATGTTATAGGGACTCTGTGCAGTATGAAAAAAACGTGGTTGAAGTGATTGCGTGTGGTAGCTCAAAAAATTATATTTTTAATCTTTGTGTTCAGTCGATAGCTCAATTGATAGGATGCTTACATTCCACACCGAAGGCTAGGGTTTGATCCCCACCAAGGGTATCAAAACTGATTTACCTTTTCAGTATTTATTTGATCGAATTTAAACAATACCGGCGTGCCTTACCTCCTGGACTGGGCTTTCCTAGCTGGGAAACCTCCATTCCAACAGAAATGGTTGGCGTAAGGCCGTCTCGCCTATCTGTAAATATTAATAGGCTCCACTCACCACATGCCAAGTGCGTTAACTTTGTGGAGTATGTGTCTATCTGAAACGGATTGCCCTGGTCTTCTATGTCAGATTAATTTTCGCATACCAAGAAGTGCATCCCGTTCGTTACAAATATTTTTTCTGCCCAAATGTCGAACAAACTCAGGTCAAAGAGCTCCTATGTATAGAATGTGCAGTGACTATAATATATATTTTAGTGAATTAGATATATTTAATAAAGGGAAGTACTCCTTTAGATCTGACTTATTTAAGATAATTTATAAAATGTCCTTGCCATCCATTGTATCTTGATTGGGTTTTTTTTTTTTTTTTATATATCTTTATGGTTTATTTTTAGTTTCTCTTTTCACTTCATTCCTCTTATTTTTGTTTTTATTTCTGTTATTAATTTGATTTACTTTTTACTTCATCGATTTCTTTTACTTTTTATTTTTTGTCAGCTATGTTAATTTTTTTACATATTTGTGGGAATTCTTTAGGATTAAGGCACTCTACTGTTTATGTTTACATTTTTCCTGTCTATGTTATTGTGTCTGTATCTGTTTTTTCTCCTTAAAATAAAATAAAAAAAAAAATCATGGAATTCATTCCAACCTATAAGTGAAGGACCACAACTGATAAAATTCATGTTACAAGATTTTTCAATGGATAAAAATTGAGTTGCGTAAGAGTTGTAATTGCGTACCGCACCGACAGCTGCATTCCCCCCCCCCCCCCAACCTGCCTACCTCCAGGTCACAAGGGCGTGTTAGTGCAACAGGGGAGGGGTTGGATGGGGGAAGGTGGGGTGGAAGAGGGGGGGGGGGGTGCCAGGTGGCCTCACCACGTGTGACAATATGGTCGCGAAAATCAAAATGGCGGCGCGAATCAGTGCCATGGAAAAATTATCCAGAGACATAGGTACCAATGTTGTGGTGGGGAGGTTCAATTAGTGAGGTGAATTATGGATAGGGGCATCTGTGTGGGAGATGTGAAAGTTTTGCTTTTTTTTTAATTACGAAATTAATTTGGCCTACAAATAAAAACAGTTTTATAATAATAAATACTACATTGGTGTGAGGTTGGCAATACACTGTATGAAATCTAGTTTTTCTTGTTGAAATTATACCGTCGAGAATATTATCCGAATGAGATTTTCTCCTTGACTTAGAGGTTGGTATGAAGCTAACCACCCATACTTTAAAAAATTGGTTCACTTTGCCAATGTCACCCCTGTTTCAGGGAAGGTCGGCAAGAGTTGCAGGGCTTAGGTTCATTTTAGATTCGGTTTTTATGTTGTAAGTCCACATGCGGCATGTGTAAGCGCGAACTAAAACAACGTGTCTGCTTGTTGGATCTCATTCAATGTGAATCTTTAATTTAATACATCTGAGGAACTTAGATTACAGATTATAGACCTTTAAAGTAGTGATATTAAACGTATAAAACATATTTTTTTGCGTTCTTGTATAGACAGAATAGATGTAAGGATATCATAGATAGTTTGTGCGTATAGTTTTATATTATCTAGCTCGCATTAGGCCGCCAGAGTTATAGGGTCCTCGAGCGGGCTAGGGTGGGACCTTAAATGGGAAAAGGGACGCAAAAGACGTTTTGTCCTTTTATGTCCTTTCTCCCAAACCCTCTTGCGTGGACCCGACATAGAGTAAAGCAAATGCTACGCTATTTGAAAACAAAATTAATTGAGCTATCCTATTTTGTATTAAAAATGAATTAAAGACATTACAGGCAATGCCTGACTAGTGGTGTTAATCTATAATCTAAGTTGCAAAGAAAAACCGCAATCATTTCATAAATCAAATAATCTTTTCGATAATTGTTGATTCAGTTTTTGGTGTTTTTCGGTGTCAATCAATCAATCTACAGAGTAATTTAACATTTGAGGTTAATGTATTCAATGCATGCGCAGAAGCAAACACGTGTAACTTTGGCTTACACATGCTGCATGTGTACCTAAAAATTAAAATATAAAGTGAATCTCACATGAACGCATTTAATGTAACTGGGAAAACATTGGTGAAAGCACCTACGAAAGGTACACAAACAAAAATTGCCCATTTCGTCAGCAATGTAATTACAGTCATCTTCCGTCGTCGTGCAGAGAGGGTGCCTCCTGAAGACGATGGCAACGAACCAACGTAACATCAAGAATTACGTAATTTCTCATCTTATATCCGAATACTGTAATTCGCTATGTAAGTTTGACATCTTCACCTGTAAAAATAAATTTGTTCCACTCACCAAAAAAAATGTTAAATAAAAGTGTGAGGCTAGCGTTTGCTTTTCACTTTTGGTGACATGCAGGGGTGGCGGGTGAAAAATTGCTTTCCCGCCAAACACATTCGTGCGCGAGCCCCCCTCCCCACTCCCTCACTCTGACAGCCTCCCACCCCAGCTGGAGAATTTTCCACCCGGTCACCCCAGCGTGCCTCCTCCATGGACGAAATGCCTCTGCGGAGAGGTGGTTGCTGAAAAAAAAATACAGCAAAATTTTCTTCAATATTTTACACAAATTTTTCTTTGCGTTTACAAAACCAAAACCAGACTGTCCGGCACATAATGGAGGAGTGCCCCATCAGAAGACACCCTCCTGGTCTGAAATACTTCCACGAAACCACGTCAGGAGCGGGGAAGTGGATGGAGAGCTTAGTGAAAAACTTAAAAAAAAATATTGCCGGCCATATGAAAAATAAAGTAGCTAGGTAATCTATCATTTGAGGTTAAAAGTATTCTTTAACAATTTAAAAATAAAAAATGATGTACCCCAATGTATGGTTTTTAATATTAAACGTACATCAAAAATTAAATACGTATTTCTTGCCTCTATCGAGTGCTCATGCCTTCCTTACACTTTCCGTTTTTTCTTCATTTGACACTACTGAAATGACATTAGTGGTGTTTACAAACATTTTATTCATTTGACTTTAGGTACTAAAATGACATTAGTGGTGTTTACAAACATTTTCTTCATTTGACTTAAGGTACTAAAATGACATTAATGGTGTTTACAAACATTTTCTTCATTTGACTTTAGGTACTAAAATGACATTAGTGGTGTTTACAAACATTTTCTTCATTTGACTTTAGGTACTAAAATGACATTAGTGGTGTTTACAAACATTTTCTTCATTTGACTTTAGGTACTAAAATGACATTAGTGGTGTTTACAAACATTTTCTTCATTTGACTTTACTAAAATGATATTAGTGGTGTTTACAAACATTTTCAGTAGGTACTTCGATTGCTTTCTTATGTTTTCGGGAAACAACTTGATAGATTGCCTGCTTTGGTTCCACACGGCTCAACTTTACATTTCTCAATTATAAACTAAACATAAAGTAAATTAATTTAAAAAGTATATTTAAGTAGATAAACAAATTACTGAGTTAAAAAGTTATCAAGCAAGTAATTCGGCAAGTAAAGCGACAAGTATATAAGTAGAGCAAGGAGTTAGTAAAAAAATAAGTAATCAAGTAAGTAAGTAAGTGAGCTGGTATAGTTTTTAGTGTCATGCTTTACGAGTATAGTTTTGCTACGGCGATTTTGTGAGCGTAAGAAATGGTCTCACAAAACGTGGGGCGGGGGCGGATTCCCGAGACGCATTCCCGCCCATGGGGACAAAACGGGGACAAAGTGGGCATAGTGGGGAGAAGAGGAGGCAAAGTGGGGGCAAGATGGGGACATGATGGGGTAAAGAAGGAGACGGCCGGACGACAAAAGAAAGAGTCAGAGAAAATGTGTTAGGGAATGTAAGGTCTTCTACACATTTTTCGTTTTATCACATATTTAATTGTATTTTTTTTGTTATATTATTTTTAGAAAGCTCGGGTTCGAATTCTACCGAGGGGGTCAGAAACGATTTCCCGTTTCGGCGTTTATTTCAAAACCCAAAATAAAATACCGGCATGGCTTACTTAGCCTTCACAAGAAATGATACCAGCCCCCTCGAGATCTGGGAAACCTCGACTTCAACTGAAGTGGTTGGCGTAAAGCCGGCTTTCTTACCTGTAAAAAACAAATAGGTACCACTCGCCACATGCGAAACCGTTGGGGGATAACGTGGCAAAAAGTTGCACTATATATGTAGCTTAGTAAGGTTAGTTGCTTGCCACCTGCTGGGTTTATAAGTGTTTCATATTCATGGACCAATAAAAAATGTTATTTTTTTGTATTTTGTCAGATCAGTTTTTTTTCAAAAGATTAAAAACTTATAAATTAAACATCGACGTAAAATTAATCAATGCTGATTTAGTATTTTCCAACTTCTTGGAAGGAACAAAGGTTGAATACTTATAGTGTGAACTTTATTTCTACATCAGAAATTTTTAGGCATTTGTCGATGTTAATTTAGGGGACCACCCAAGCTATAAATGTCAAAAAGACAGACAAGTTATTTTTTACTAAATATGCTGGTATTCAAATCGATTCTTGATTTATATGATCATGTGTTGAAATGACAAAATCGTGGTTAAATTAAGGAATAGTTGATCACGATCTAAGGTACTGGAAAGGAACCACAGAACGGAAACAAGTATATAGGTAAGAATAACATGCTGTGTTATGCACAAAACATTTGATCCATGGCTGATCTATGGATTATTGTTTTGTTGAATAGAAAACTCCCGTGAGGTGGCGGTTGAGCCGTGGATTTGCTCTGTGCAGCATATGAACTAATATAATCTAAGTTGCAAAGATATATTAACATTTAGAATTCATATAAAATGTATGCATACAAGTAGACACGTTAAAGTACACGCTTGCACATGCCGCATGTTATGTGTAGTGGTTAACTATACGGTTTTGTTATAGGATGGTCGTGGATTCGATTTCTGGCGAGCACAAAAAAAATAAATCGATATGTGTACTTCACAGAAAAAATCATATGCCTTTATCAATGACCGGTCACTAAAGATCTATCCAGCTTAACAGCAATTGGGTCTTGCTTGAGAATTGAGCGCACCGAATAAATCATTAAAATAATAATAACTCATGCTGACCTTCCCTAAAACAAGGATGAACCAAGTGACCCGTTTTTTACAAAATAGGTTGTCAGTCTCATATCAACCTGCTAGCCACTGAATATCATCATCATCAAAATAACTCTACAAGACCGATGCTTGCTCACGAGAAAGCAGAGCGGACGGTTTCACTCCTGAAAATTGTACCTACTTCCTTAAAAGAAAAATAGGCTAGAAGAATACTTATATAAGTACCTACACAAGTATTAAATAAATAATCACATTTTGTTTGTTCAGCCCTGCACGAAGGCTTCGCTGGCACGCCATTGGTGTCGCTTCAGGCACTGACGGTCAGTTAGGGGGTGGAGGGAGTAGAGTGGGAGGTGGGAGTGCAACCCGCCCCCCCCCCCTCAAACTGTCACTGACAAACGTCTCAGCGGCGAAATGGCCTCTACAGGGGATGAAAGTGAGCTAAGGACAAATAAGTACTCTGTCTTATACAGTCTGGTGCTTAGAAAGACATTTTTTTCAACTAAAAAGAAATCAATTTCAATATAAAATAAATAGGGATGATTTATATCATGAGCGATGTTTTCGTGTGAATCATAACTCCCAAAGTTGGAGACACTTCCATGCTGCTGGTCAAAGTATACCTGTAGGACATCGTTTTTTAGATTTTTATTGAATTTAGATTCTAAAACGATAAAAAGACGGCACCTCAGAAGCTCTCTGCGAGCTCGATCATCGCTAAATAAGCGCCAAATTTCTCTAATACCCCAGTTATTGTAAGGCTGAATGGACCATTGGTGATCTATAATCTACAATATAAGCTGCAAAAATATGTTAACATTTAAGGCTCATATTAAATACATGCTCACAAACAGGCACATGTAGGTTTGTGCCTACACATTCTGTATGTGTGCAATTGTGCATACAAATATTTAAAAAAAACACACAGACATGGACATAAACCTTGCAACTCCTGCCGCCTTTCCCTGAAACCAGGGTGGTATTTGCAAAAGTGAACCAATTTGTACTGCACTTGGGGTCAACCTCGTGCCAATATCAGTCAAGGAGCACAGAAAATTATAAATGGTGTAAGTACAAAAAAAAGCTTTAAGATCGGTTTTTGGTAAACGCATATATTTTTTTCTGTTGCTTTGACTTGTTAAAAGTTGTAACTGTTTGTAACTACAATTCCACTAGGTGTGATCAAATCTTCGTAGTCTGGCATAAAGTGTTCATGATTGTGTTGAATAACGACGGACCCATGACGGACCCTTGACGAACCAATTCCATCACTCAATTCATCCACCGTTTTTACGTATACCAAACTTCTTAGAAAGAAATAAATTAAATTATTTGAATCGTATCAAAATACATAATTCGAATAAACATACCCATATATAAAAAAACATATTTAGTTTGAATGTTCCATGATTTAGTAGATACTGTTATGTAAATAGTAGATTAATATAGGTGTACATCGTAGGTAGCAATAATTATAGGCCTAAGAAATTAAATAATCCTTTTGTTCCTTGACTTATAGGTTGGTATGAGGCTGACCACCCATACTGTAAAAAATGGTTCACTTTGCCAATGTCACCCCTGTTTCAGGGAAGGTCGGCAAAAGTTGTGGGGCTTATGTTCATTTGAGGTTTGGATTTTATTTGTAAGTACACATTCAGCATTTGTAAGCGCGAACTACACTTGTTGGTTTGTGGGCATACATCTGAGAGCTTTAAATGAATATATCCTTGCAACTTAGATTATAGATTATTATTATTATACTCTTGAACTTGGTAGAATATTCGCGAATTTGCTGGCAAAATTAGTCACTGGAATGTTCTGTCTGTGAATAATATAAGGCGTAGAATTGAGTGTGCTAAGCCAGTGTGATAGCTGCGTTTGATTTGAAGAGTGTAAGCGATACTAAACTGTGAAAATAAATTTGTGTTAACAAAAGTTTTAAAAATAAATAGAAATTGTAAAAAATAAATTAAGTGCAAATAAAGATCCTGAAAGAAGACCTGTATGTTTTAATTTAGAGACGTTTCGAACCAAAACATTACAATACCTTACAATTAATACAAAATAGTTTTCAGGGTTGTACCTATTTTAGTTTTCTTACACAGGCTGTGAGTTTTCGCCGCGGGTGTCGCTTTAGGCGCTTCCAGCCACCCCTTGCGAGGCGGGTAGGTGGCAAAGTGGGAGGAAGCCACCCCCTCCTCCCCTTCCCACCCCCAAACTGTCACTGACAAACGTTCCTGGTGTAGCGGACCATGCCGAGGGATCTCAGCACACAAAGAATAAAATAAAATAAAAAACTGAAGTTAAAAAATCACCAAGATCTTTTTTTCGATTGCTGAAGAATACTTCTTGAAGGTCCTTTTTGCAAAAGAATGCGTATCAAATTCAAAATGGGATTTGTTTTGATTGTTAAATCGACGCTGAGCGTGCATCCGTTGAAAGTCCACTTCGTGTGTACTTCTCTGTCGAATTGGTCGTAGTAGAAGACTAAATTTAAATAGGTTTTCATCATCATCTTCATAACTTCCCCTTTGCGCTGAAGAAACCCATCGTAGACATGAACAGAACATCTGGAAGCTCCAGCTCCTAAAGACCACGGCAACAGATCCCAGAAAGTAATCTAAAAGGATTCTACAATTCATCCTGTTTAAATTCGAGGAAATTAGATAATTTTTGGGAATTTATAGGTTAATTATTCTCATTGTATTTAGATGTTGATATATCGTCCTCTTAGTGCTTGTTTGTCTTATATCCATCAGGGGTAATTTCACATGAGCAATGTTTGGATGTGTACTGGAACAATTTGTTTGATGTAAACAAGAGATTGAATTTTAAAATAATTAAAACTGCTCTCACGTTATTGTGTTTTACGTTTTTTTCTCAGTTTAGATTGCGTAGAATGTGATTCAATTCATTGAAAGGTCATCTTTTAATCAAATGGTAAATAAACCAAACAAGCATTGGGTGGCGATATGTTGACATCTTAGATTAAATAACATGATATTACATTAGATGAAAATACTCGTGATTCTGACTGTACCCTTATGGCTCCATATTAAGGAAGAAGGCGATACAAGAGGCGCTATTTTATACACGTCCCTCTTTATATTATACATTTGTTAAACAGCTTGCTACATTTATTATACATCGTTTATACAAATGGATACATACTTTTTATGTACCGTTTCATACAGTATCCATAATACTCGGATCTACTTAAATGGCGAGCCTTAGATAAAGCTATAACTATTTATTTTACTGACTCAAGTTTCACTTCTATTTTATCATAAAAAAATATATTATTGATGTAAAATTTGAAATACAGTAGTAAATCTTTTAAAAAAATTCAAAAGCGGATTTTACGAACCGTGCTGTAGTGAAGAACGGGCTTCTCGACGGTTGCGCCTTTACAATCAATATGACAAAAGGGAGGATTAGATTTTCACTGTTTAGCAATACAAATTCCTATATTTCTTTGACAAAGTTTTTTGTACTTTAAATAAATGAGTAACGTAAGAAAAGCTTCTCAATTATTAAATGATTTATTTGAAAAGCGAGACTTAAAAGGAATTGTATCTGGTTGGGCGAATGCGGATGGGTGATAAATAATGGACTGTAAATTTACTTTTTCTCCTTAGGGGGCTCAATCACACAATTTGCAAACTAAGGTCCCAAAAATAAATTCTAAAATGTAACTAAAAACTGTAACATACAAAACTAAACATACAACTCCTTTAAGTTTCGCTTCCCATATAAATCATGCAATAATAAAGGAGGTTCATAATAGGTTACTATATGTATCTATAATCTATAATCTAAGTTGCAAGGATATATTCATTTAAAGCTCTCAGATGTGGCCAGACAACGGAAATCACACTCTTTCTTTTGACAAATTGAAGGTAAATGTGCAACCCGGCAAAGTTCTTTCTTTTAAAACACCGCAAGTGTTTTTCAGCTGATTAACTGTCAGTGAGTGGTTCAAATTTAAAGCCAATACATTTCTGAATGACAAGGTTGGCAGTGGTTAATCAAAAAGGCAAGGCTTCACCCTGGTTTGTGGTGGTAATGATCGTGATACAAATAATTCAAGTAAAGATCGAAAAAGTGGGACGTTTCATTTCTCCTCTATACTCGTATTTCAGCGTCAATACAAATAATGTACTTAGAAGTAGAGATGTAATAATCAGAAGAGGCTCGAGAGAAAACTAATTCCATTACATTATGTAGGAGGAGTATCTTCAAGAAGAAATTCTACCATAGATGCATGAGAAGGTTCTATGCACTATGTTGGTATGTCTTTGTTCACGGGAGCTCTCACATACAGCATACATATAAACTTCTGTAGTACAAATGTATGTTCACATATAGAGCTTACTGATATCAGATGACAAAACCAAGCAATTTTTTTATTAATCATTTTTGTTGTTGTAGTTTTAGCCTAACACGGCTTAGGCTGCTGATGCTGGAGAGTTGCTTTCCGGGATCTGTTGCCGTGTCTGTGGGAGCCGGAGCTTCCGGACGTTTCGCCAATTTCTGCGATGGGTTTTTTCAGCGTGAAATTGAAATCAAGTATCAAGTGATAGTGAAGTCAAGGGAAGCCAAAATGATGTTGATAAAACGTGATGAAAGTTGTTTTTTGTTGTTGTTCAGGTTCTTTGGAAGAATACAGTTACAACAAAAAAGAAAACAGAAAAGCTCTAAATTCTTCTTCTGTTTTTTTCTTGATTAAGATCTTTCGATTCGTTATTCGCATAAAAACTTCATAATTCCATGAACAGCTGATGAATAGGATACACTATGAACCCTGTGTAGGATATGGATCCTATGACGAGGACATCCATCTTTACAACTTTTAGGGCATCTTCTCAGTTTAGTCTAAATTCTGAACGCTTCGTCGGAGCCGCATCCGTTGTCATCAGGAGAAGTGTCTCTTCTTTGACAGAAAAACTGTCACAGAGACTTGTCTGAAAAAGTTGTCGCTCGTGATTGAAGATTATAAATAGGAAGGTACTTGGGGTGACCTTTGTAATCCATCTATTGATGCATCACTAAACGTTACCTCACTGTTCAATAGACCCGGAGAAAACTGAAAATTCAAATATTACTTACTTGAATTCGAAACTTATTTAATACGTTTTTTCTAAGCTTTTCCACTATTATATCGTTAATCTTTATTCTCTTGGATAGTTAACAAATATTTTACTGCAATTGTGAAATTGGACTCATTGACAGTTGTTATTTTGGTATTCGAATATCGTCTTAGGAACTTTATCTTAACTGGCCGGCGGACGAAATTGCGTGGAAAATAGACAGGCGGGCGTTTTTCATGCCAGGAGGCGGTGGGAGAGAAAAGGGGCGTTGGGAGGCGTTAGGGAGGTAGGAGGGAAAGGGGGCGTGAGGATGAAAGTGAGGAGATAGGAGGGAGAAGGATGAAAAGAGGCGTTTGAAGGGTATAAGTTTGGGTTGAAATAGAACGCAAATTTTGTAAAAAGGGGCGTTAAGAGAGAAACAGTGGGAGCTAGGAGAAATAAAAAGGAAAAACCTTAAGAAGTAGAATGAAGATGTAAAAAGAGATTATAAGGTTTTAGAGAACAAGTAGAAATAATGAAAAAACGTTGAGAGGAGGAAAAGGGCATTGAGTGTGAAAAAGAGACAGAGAGACAGAAAAAAAGCAAGCGTTAGGAGGTAAAACAGCATAAAGAACGAAAATATAGGTATTGAGACGGAACGGGGAGATCAGAGGAAAAGTGGGGTATTGAAAGACAAAAAGGGCGTTAGGAAGAGTTAAAAGAAGGCGTTAGATGGGGAAAAGGAGGCGTTGAGAGGAAAAGAAGGGTATAGAAAGATAAAAACGGTGATTTGAAAAAACAGCAAAGAAGGCGTTAGGCGGGGAAAAGGGTGTGTGGTTAGGGAAAAACGGAACGTCGGAAAAAGTGGGAAATAAGGAGATAAAAGAGGAAAAAGAGGGCGTTAATCGAGGTAACAGAGGGCGGGGGTATTTATAGGGAAAATACAGGCCTTGGGAAGAAAAGTATGGGGAAGGGACACAATAAAGGGCATTGGAAACAGGGAAAAGAAGGCGTTAATCAATGTAAGGGAGGAGGGGGTGTTCGTAGAGAAAAAGTAGGCGTTGGGAGGAAAAGTTCGGTAAAGGGAGATAAAAAAGGGCGTTGTAAAGAGGGAGAAGAAGACGTTAGGGGTGGAAAAGAGGGAGGCGAAAGGGGGCAACGTAAGGGTGCGTTGGGAGGGAAAAGGATAAAAATGGGCGGCAACTGAAAGTGGGCAAGCAACGGCTGACCAAGAAATATCTGGAGGATTTTATATTGCATTTTTATTCAGCCATTCCACCTCTTTCAATTTATTTCTTATCCTTTATTGTATCCTACCAAGACAAGCGCAAATCCAGGATTCAGACGGCAGGATTCACGTGTCCTTAATTTAAGTACAAAATCATTGTAATCTTATCTGATTTCCTTCATCTTCTTTTTCTTGATTATGAACTTGAATTATAGGTTAGTATGAGACTGACCAACCATACAGTAAAAAATGGTTCACTTTGCAAATGCCGCCCCTGTTTCAAGGAAGGTTGGAAATACTTGAAAGGGCTAAGTTCATTTATGGTTTGGATTTTAATTTGTAAGTACACATGCAGGATAGGTAAATGCGAGCTTACACGTGTCTGTTTGTGGGCATGCATTTATTATGAATTTAAGATGTCAATATATCTTGCTAACTTAGATTATAGATGAACAGGGAAGGCCTGGAAACTTTGAAGGGCTTATGTTCATTTGACATTTGAGTAAATTTTGTGTGTACACATGCGGCATGTTTAAGAGCAAACGTGTCTGCTTATGGTTATATATTATTTTATATGAATTCTATGTTAAAATATCTTTGCTAACTTAGATTATAGATGTTTTTTCTGTAATTGGGGGCTTTCTTGCTACCGAAGGAGTAAATACCCATTTAATTATATGAATCATGTAAACTTTGCCGGTACTATGATTTCTGTTTAAAGAAAACTTTAAAACTCCTTCGATGGAAATCGAACTCTGTCCCACTGATTTTGAACTGTGTTTTACCAACTAACCTATTGACTGGACAATATTATTATTATTATTTCATCGCAATAATCTAAGTTGGAAAAATATCAATATTTGAAATTCAGTGTGTTTCTGAAAGCTGCAACATTTCATAAGGAAAGTGTACAGTTTTCTACAACCCCCTCGATTTCACGGACCCTCTCTTTTTCTTGGCACTCATCTCTGGACCCCCGACAAGGGTGCTGGGTTCAGAAAATAGAGGCAGGCTACCATGCGTGGCAATCTAGAACGGGGTGGCGAATTGCAAAAGAAGGTTTTCTTTATATCTACCCAAAAAAACAACAAATTTACCAAAAATGTATGTAAATTAAGACAGCGCCTCTAGTGAGAGTGTTAGTTTCTATACATTTTTGGTGAAAATGTGTGATTAGGTAATGTTTTAACCTAAAACAGAGCCTCGAGTGACCGTTTTAGACTCCTCACACTTTTGATGAAAAGCTGTGGATATTTTAATGTTGTCCAGAGTCATAATAAAAGGAGAGCTTGTATGAAAAAGGTTATGACTCTGGATAAAATGAAAGAAGTATGCAAGGACAGGAAGAAGTGGCGGCTAATCTGCAATTCTGATTTGTAATGTTGGTTTATTAGTTTGCTACATTTTTTGCATAAGAAATTTTTGACTTTTTTTGTATACATTTATTGTTTCAGGTTTTTTTGTTGTTTTTTTTTTATACTTAATGTTATTTATTACTCGTATTCCTTGACTTATAGGTTGGTATGAGGCTGACCACCCATACTGTAAAAAATGGTTCACTTTGCCAATGTCACCCCTGCTTCAGGGAATGTCGGCAAGAGTTGCAGGGCTTATGTTCATTTGAGTTTGGATTTTATTTGTAAGTACACAATCAGCATTTGTAAGCGCGAACTACACGTGTTTGTTTGTGGGCATACATCTGAGAGCTTTGAATGAATATATCCTTGCAACTTAGATTATAGATTATTATAGTATACTTACTTAGGATATTGTAGAGTTAAACAGTGTTTATGACGCGCTGGGGGTTCGTTATCCACCCCCCCTCTCCCCCCGAAACAAAAGCAGTTATTTTGTTAATGTGCTTTATTTATTTTATTGCGGTTGGGGAATAGAAATGCGCACTGGGATATGCCAGCTAAGAAATGTAAACCGGAAAATCCCTAAAAAAAACTGTCGGTGATATTAAAGGGGGGTTTTCGATTAGCGTATTTGAAATATAATACCGCTGGTTCAATTCCTGCCTAAACCGTAACTTTAAACTGCTTTACATGCGTAATTTGACTATTATTAATTAATAAATTCATATTTCAAAAAACACATTTTCTTAATAAGTTGTTTTATTTTCTCGAGCGCTTTTGGTGTTAACACACACCATAGCTCTACCCACTCCAACTTTCTCCTGAATTCATTTTATATTTTATGGATTTCTTAGTTATTCTATTGATAATGGTGTGATAACACCGAAGCGCTCTCGAAAATAAACCAACTCAAGAAGAAAAGCGTTGTGTTTTATTTTTACATTTTTTATTTTAATTAAACTTCACAGTGTCAATACACAAACCCTTCAACTGTTAATTAATACTTCAAAAAAATATCAATTAATTATTATGTATTGATGATGTTAAAACAATATATTTTTGGCCAGGAAAAATAGGTTGGTGAATTGCATTCGAACCCACGGTCTTCCAATAGCGCGTCCGAAGTTTTAACCACTATGGGACACACCGGTCAAATAAGTTGTACAAGTTCTGTTTTAATCTTCTCTCGTTGTATTTTTTCTTACTTCTATATTTCGCTCCACCTTTTTTCACCACAGCGTCGGCGAAGATAAAAGTGAACCAAAAATAAGAAGAGGAAAAACAAGAAGACAGTTAAGTATATAAATAAAGCGCCAGAAGAGAGAAATTCTTTAAATCGAGCGAGAAAGGTTATTTTCGTAAACTTTTACTCTGTCTCTGTTTTACTTGTTTCAGGTGGATTTGGAGTGACTGAGATGGTGGAATGAACTCAGTCAGTCGTTAAAAGAAAAACAATTTTCGCGAGAAACACTGAAGTGGCAATAGTCACAAAAATGTTGAATATTTCTTGCAAAATAACTTTTTTTGTTTGTGCTGTCCGGTCGATAGCTCAGTCGGTAGAATGCTTTCGTTGTAAGCCAGAGGGATAAGGTTCAATCCTCAGCAAGGTTATAAGAAATGAAAGCCCGTTTCGGTGTTTATTTCAAACCCAAAATAAAAATAACGGCATGGTTTACTAAGCCTTCACAAGAAATATGAAACATTCCAATCGGGAGTTTTGAAATTCCCAACAGGCAGACCCACTTACCGGTGAAACTGAATAAGTTCCACATGCCACATTCGGTAAGAAGTTGCACTATATTGCAGATTATTATTGTTGTTTTCTTTTTATACTTCAGCGCAGCTTAAACTAAGTAAATGAAATGAAAAGCTTTGGAAAGACTTTCTACATTTTTATTTTATCCGCAAAAATCAGATCCAATTCGAATAGTTTTCAATTTGTAAAAAAAATAAGTTTGTATCATCCGTTCTTCTGAAGCGTCATAGGGATCTAGCCACTGTATCTTTAGAAGGTATAGGGTGTAATTCACACAAAAACAGAAATAAATCAACCCACCTAACAATTATTATCTACATTTTAACCCCTAACTAGACAACAATAGAATTCAGGTAAGTGAGCCATCAGTTCCAGGAGTTTGAAGTATTTTTCCGAGTAATCCGAAAAAAAATCAACAAGACCCTTGAGGCCCCTTTGTGGTGCACAGACCCCGAGGAGACAGTCTCCTGGCTTTTTGCTACTTTTGGGGTATTTTGCTACATTAGGGGTCCTTTTTGCGCACCGTTAAATTGGCATTAATCTTATTTTTTGATTTGTTGCAAAACTTTTGGACACTCTGGGGGCGGGATTCAGAATGAGACGTAAAATTTGAAATTTACAAAAAGCTTTTTTTTTTTTTTTTTTTAAATATCTTAGATACATTTTGTTTAAATGGTGTTGCGCAGGCCTAAATCTAAATCTAAGTTGCAAATATATGTATCATTTGAGATTCATATTAAATGCATTCCCACTAGCAGACACGCATAATTTCGCGCTCACACATGCCGCATGTGGACCTACAATATAAAAAAACCCAATCTCAAATGAACATTAACCCTGCAACTCTTGCCGACCTTCCCTGAAACAGGGGTTACTGTATCCTGCCGCCGTTCCACTAGGGGTGGCCGGTACCTCCGCAGATGCACCTCCACTTTTTTCTGTCCTTACAAACCACTTTCATTTCCTCAATATTCATCACCTTTTATATACATACTCTTCTCTTATTTTCACTCTGCAGGTTCCATTCTTTCGCAATCTCACCTATTTGGTCTAACCATTCTTTCCTCGGCCTTCCCCTTCCGCGCTTTCCTCTGACATTTCCTTTGTACACTTTCTTCGTTAGTCGTTCATCATCCATTCTTTCGAGATGTCCGAACCATCTCATCGTACTTTTTTGTACTTTCATTCTCATATTCTCTTTTATACCACACTCGTTCATCACCCAATCATTACGTACTCTATCATTCAGTGTTTTTCCAGCCATTGCTCTCAGGTAAGCCATTTCAACCGTACATACTTTACTCAGCTCACATTCATTAACTGTCCACGCCTCACTTCCATACATCAATGTTGGAACCAATATGCCATTGTGGACCGCCAATCTCATATTCTTCGTAAGTTTCCTATTCTTGCAATTCTTCCAATCGTTCCCATTACACTTCTTCCTCTACTAGCACGCTTTTCCAATTCTTTCGTCAATTTCCCATTCGACTCAAACTTGCTTCCCAGATAATCAAATTCTTTCACGACCTCCACTCTTGTTTCATTCAGTCTTATCTCAATTTCCTCGCATTCCTCAGTCCTGTCAAACACTAATACTTTCGTCTTACATTGGCAAAGACATTGGCAAGACTTTGACATTGGCAAAGTGAACCATTTTTTACAGTATGGGTGGTCAGCCTCATACCAACCTATAAATCAAGGTCATATCCCAAAACAGATTACCTAAAAGTATTGTCTAATGGTGACTCAGGATGCCCAAGCGGGGAGTAGGGAGACCCCAACTGAAGTGGCTGGACGACATGAAGGGAACTGCAGGCAGGGAATGGCTGAACACAGCAGCCGACTGAAAGGCATGAAGACGATTGAAGAAGGCTGAGTAGAATTTTCCAAACTTCTCATATGTACCAGTTGGACCAAGTCCAATTTGTAAAATTATTTGTATGAAATGTACACCAGAATGTGATGAGATGTAAAAATAACAGATAATGAAATATGAGGGATGATGATGAGGGCTCCTTGACTTATAGGTTGGTATGCGGCTGACCACCCATACTGTAAAAAATGGTTCACTTTGCCTTGATGTCACCCCTGTTTCAGGGAAGGACGGCAAGAGTTGCAGGGCTTATGTTCATTTGAGATTGGGTTTTTATAATGTAGGTCCACATGCGGCATGTGTTAGCGCGAAATTATACATGTCTGCTTGTGGGAATGCATTTAATCTAATCTAATCTAATCTAAGTTGCAAGGATATGTTACATCGAAGATTCACATTACATGCATTCTCACAACCAGACACATACAAGTTCGCGCTTGCACATGCCTCATGTGAACCTACAACATAAAAATCAAATCTCAAATGGACATACACCCTGCAACTCTTGCCGTCCTTCCCTGAGACAGGGGTGACATTGGCAAAGTGAACCATTTTTACAGCATGGGTGGTCAGCCGCATACCAACCTATAAGTCAAGGAACACACACACACGACAAATTACATTTTATACATCATTAAATAATAATATTCAAATACAAAATATCCATTTACAAACAAAAACAAATTCCTATAAGTAATTAATATAAGTCTTAAATGATATATATCTTTGCAACTTAGATTTAGATGATAAAGTGAGTAAATAGAGGAAATATGAAAAGAAAAATGAAGATAGAAAACAGTACGGCTTGGGAAATTGTGAAATAATGCAATTTGCAGACGGATTGTAAAATCCATAAATATATGAAAAATGCGATAAATATGAATAAATTGAAAAATGCTTTAATGGATAGGAAGAAATGGATGACATTTTGCAGAAGCTCTGGCCACTCGTACCGAAATGGCGACAAAGTTACATTTACAACGCATTTAGCTAATGTTATGAAAGTCAGGGAGAAATTTCAATGTGACACACAAATTGGAAGTCTAGCGGTGTTAACACACACAGCAAGTCCATGGCTCAACCCCCGCCGAACGGGAATTTTCCATACTTACAAAAAAAGCAATCATCCATTGTTCAGCTACGGATCAAACGTGTTGTAAATAACCCAGTATGACTCTTTTTGTTTAAAATAAACAACTCAATTGGGTCTTGCTTGAGAATTGGCGCTTTCTATAGCGACGACTCGCAGAGGGTTCTTGAGGTGTTATACACACAAAAACAGCGCTCACCAAATAAATCAGAATGTATATTTTTTTAATAATTCTCCGTACTGTATGCAAAGATAAAACCCGGTAACAAACGTCGCACATTTCTTTTGTTGGTCATTTATTTATGCAATATTTACCTTGATATTTAAAATAAGTCTGTGAATACCTCAATTACTAGACTCGAGAAAATGTCTCCAAAATACACAAAATCTTTCAAATGTTCAAACCATTATCACAAAAGATATCAGGACAAATGCAATCAAGCGTACATCAGTATCTAAACTGCAAAACTTTACCACAGCATTTTAACAAAAGTACTTGGAAACTAAAACGCTCACTAGTGTCGCTGTCTTATATTCCATACATATTTTGTTAAAATACTATGGCTAAGTTAAGATGTAGAGTTAATGTACAGACGCCATTTTCTACAATTGCCGCCAAAAGCGACAAAAAATCCGTAATCTCTTCCTCCGTCTGCTAAACCAATATGCGACACAAACACACCAAAAGCTACCGACAAATGTGCCGGGGTCGGTATGAGACTGACCACTTATATTGTATTATTGTGTTCTCATTTTCCCACAGATATTGATGGCGTTTTTTTTGTACGGTAATTGGAGGCATAAACAGGTATATTGTTTTCTTATTGTAATATGCTTAGTATAGTTCTTTTTAGTTTCCCATTTACATTGTCGTATGGCCAACCTCCTTACCTATAAAAATAAATAAGTTCTACACGCTACATCCTATCCCTTCGGGAACAACGCGGTAAGAAACTATAGAACTTATATGTGCAGCTTATTGCGTTTATCAGGTTCAGGTATCAGGAATTTACCGTGGTTCTGGAAGTTTTCAGGATGTTTGCTTGTTTATCCAAATTGGTTTAATCATTGTTCGGTCGATAGCTCAATTGGTAGAACGCTTGCACTCAATTTCATAGGTGTAGGGTTTGATCTCAAATTGGTCAAATTAGTGAAATTGTGAAGGTTTGAGATATACCTACAGAGTAAATGTAATAGAAATATATGTATGAAAAAAGTGATACTTATATATAAATGAAACATGTCTAGGTTTTAGTGGAGGCGACTCTGCAGAGGTTCTGGCTACTATGATAATTCATTGTAATTAGGTATTTTGGTAATTGAACAATAAACCTAGTCTATGTTTAGATAAATTTAGGCAACGTTACTCCTTGCAAGCTCTAGTAGGAACTCAATCTGTAGCGCGTTCCCTCATAAGTAACACGTATCCGCTGTAGTAGCTAGAACTTTAGTTCGAATAAAAGTCACATAGAGAAACCCGCCGTTATTTCTGCCGACAGAATTTCCTTCTCCACAGAACATCATCCTTAGTAGAACGGCGAAAGCGTTTCAACTTTAAGGTGCACAACGCATAAAAAATCGACACACATTCTTGGTTGGTTGATTTTTCACCATGCATCATCATTATGTCGAAACTTTCCGTTGAAATGTTGTCGATAGATAGTTGGAGATGTCTTTGAGCGCATATGTATGTATATATTATAAAGCCTTGTTCGGCCGAGCGCCCTTTGTAGGCAACGAACCAATGCTCCATGTAATTGCAACGAATCGACCAGCAGACCAAACGGAAAGGGCGAGACGAATCCAAACAAACAGAATTTCAAACAACGCACTTATTCCATATTCTACGTGCTTCTTCGTCTTCTTATGTTACATTTTAGATCGGTTCATCAAGAATCCCTTTTGTGATGCAAAATATCAGTTGTTGCAGCAACAAGTACCCTGAGTACGAGTTTTTTCACTTTATTAGAAGTATTGTATCCTTGACTTATAGGTTGGTATGAGGCTGACTACCCATACTGTAAAAAATGGTTCACTTTGCCAATGCCACCCCTGTTTCAGGGAAGATCGACAAGAGTTGCAGGGCTTATGTTCACTTGAGATTGAGTTTTTTATACTATAGGTCCACATGCGGCATGTGTGAGCGCGAAATTATGCGTGTCTCCTTGTGGGAATGCATTGAATATGAATCTGAAATGATACATATCTTTGCAACTTAGATTTAGATTTAGATTGTGTATTCGAGAAAAATGTATGTGAACTTGTAAAGCACCCTGGCAAAACAAGTTTCGAAACCTAAAAAGTAAAGTGAAAAAACTCGTACTCAGGGTCAAGGTCTTAAATAGGTGGCATTTTATTGAACCATGGTTTAGCGAGGCCTAGACTAAGAGCGTTTTATACCCTTAGGGCCTGTTCCACCAACCCCCAATAAATATTTGATTGACACATCAAATTTGATTGCTTAATTCTGGTAAGGACTTCGGTTAAATATTTCTCGGAAGTGGTTAATAATATGATGAAATTTGAACACGAAAGATGAAGGCCATCAGCTGATTTACGTATACGCAACCAAATTTTTAATTTGTTTGGAGAATCACGCTTAATTTTGATTTAAGTCTGATTGGAGTTTGGTGCAACAGGCCCTAAACCTGTCATAGTAAAATATTAATAAAAGAGTGACAATAGTGCAAAAAAATAGGCGTGTTTACTAATTATTTATCTAAATTATAAAAGTTAAAAAAATATATAACTTAAAAAGTGTCACCACAAAAACATTTTTCATTTTTTTTCTTTTTATCGTCTTTTTTTTATGTGCTAAAACGACAGGTTAAGGGTATATAACACCCTTAAGACGGTTCGAGCTGTAACAAAAGCTGTGATATATTTTTTATAATAGTGTATTCTAGAAAGATGGGAAGAGATTTAATTGTGCTTATCAGAAATAAATAAATCCCTGATTGTGTATAAGACGGGCACATACATATGATGTGAACGATTCACGCGGGAAAACCAAACTTTGATTCCGAGATAGCTGATTCCCGCTTCAATAATGACTCATGACTGATTGCAGAGAGATGAGAATAATAAATTGTAATTATCTGAAATAAAATAAGTCGCCATTTTATATAAAAGAGATCCAATCAGATGGGATTGTGGATATCATTACTGCACTCGGGAAATAATGTCCTGTATGGGATATTAGTTTAATGTAGACTGTTCGTTAAACAAGTGTGAACAAAATATCAAAAGGTACTCGGTAAAACACATGGCATTTATTTAAGATTGGAATTGCAGATTGGAAGACAAATTAAGGGGTCAATTCAATGACAGAATATCACATTACAACACATCACAGGACAAAACATCACAATGACAAAACATCAAATGAACAAAACATCACAATTACTAACACAACATTACATAAAACTATTTTTACATTAATTAATTATGTGCATTGTGAGTCCGTGACTTATGAATAAGTGGATCTGACAACCTCACCTGTAAAAATCAATGCGCACTTTGCCGTTGCCACTCCTTGATGTAGGGAAAGGCGGCATAACTTGCATAATATATAAACAATAGAAATAAAATTTAAAAAACATTATGATGATTTTTATGTGAATCACACCTCAAAAGCCCTCTACGAGCTTGTTCATCGCTATAGTAAACTTTGATTATTATCAATAAAGACACAGTCACTCTATGTATGGCTGGATGGACCTTTAGTGCAATTTCTTTGGTAAAGGCTGATTGGTGATTTTTTGAACCCAGCAAAGAGCACTATTAAAAATTAATGATGGTGATGAGTTCAAGACACACAATTTGAGAGGGGAAAACTGGAGCGCCATTGTAGGAAGGAAAAAAAACCGGTATCTTTAAACTTTAATATCATTTAGTCTCATATCGAGAGTGCGCATCTTTATTGTACGTCGTGGATGTAATAGCAACATGGACGGTGCTTTGCTCCGCAAGTGCAGTTGCACGAGGTACGTACCTTTCTGCCACTCGCACCAGCTCGCAGATGGGAGAGGGGAGATCAGGGGAGATGCTATATAAGGGCACAAGGAGATTGCATGGAACTGGTAATAAGCAATAACAGAAATGCATGAGAAATTAAACGAAAAAATTACATTATATTTTCAATACTATGCTTTACAATTTTTATTGCACCTAATGCCCATAAAAATACATATTATATATTGTCCCTAGTTTTTGTAAAAGTTCTGAATTTATTAAATTTAGCTTTAAAATTTAAATTTACAGATCCGCAAAAAAACTCAACAAACTACATAATATACAGTTCAAATCAATACCTACCGCGTTCCCTAAGTGAAACCTTTTTATTTTACAGGTAAGCGGGCTGATCCTATGCAATTTACTTTACTTGAAATGGGGGGTTTCCCAGATCCTAAAGTGGCTGGTTTTCATTTATTTGGAAGGCTGAGCAAGCCTTGCCGGTTTTTTTTATTTTGATTTTGAAATGAACTTCGAAACAGGAAATCATTTCTGACACCGATGGAATCAACTGAGCTATCAACAGATAATGGAAGAAAATAATAAAACAATGGTCTTGGAATATTTTTGTAACTTTTTTCACGGCGAGAAAACGTCAATCTTGTGTGGAACTGATGTCCTTAGCAACCAAAACAATAACAAAATATGGATTGCTGGCCTTTTTCCTGGCACTCCAGCCCGGTGACGCCACAATATTGTCTTTGTCAAAACTTCTTTAAAATACAGCGAGGTACGCATCTTTTTAATGCCGATTCCGACTCCATTTTTGCTCCGTTAGATTTTCCGATTTCGATTGCATCAATATTTTACGAGATGCCTGATTGTGTGCGTCCGCCATATTTGATAAAAAAAAAATCATATTGTAAAATAATATATGTGTGCCCGCGTCTGGAATCGAACTCGGACCCCCGCTGAGGTCTGTCTGCGCGGTGACGGCCCAGCTACCACAAAAATATAAACCGAATGCCATCAGCATAATGTCGAAAAAAAAACGGAAAATAATAAGCCATCGGTTTGGAATAATTTGGTTTATTGCATTGATTTATAGGTTATCCCGTTTGAAAAATGTCAAAATAAGCATTTGCTTATTTTTAAATGTGGAGAAAAAGTGCGATGTCGCTTGGCCGCGTAAGAGGTAGGGCAGAGAGTCATAACTTTAATACAAAATTAAATGGGCACTTTGAAAAGACGTGGTGCATTTAGCACAAACGTAAAAATCATTTGTTTCACAATGGACTCGTAGCAGCTTAAAATTTCTTACTTTTTTTTGGCAGGCAATAACGTCGCACTTGTACGGGACTATTGTCTTTAGCAACCAATAAAAAAAGTGTGCCTTTTCCATAGCAAACCGGCCGTGCAACTCGTATCTGTTGAAGGCTGAGTAAGCCTGTCGTCCATCGATATAAATATATATTTTATTTATATCGATGCTGTCGTTATATTTATATTGAGTTTTTAGAGAGCACCGAATTTTATGTAACGCAACTAGGCAACTAAGCTACATATATAATGTAACTTCTTGCCGCGTTATCCTCGAAGGGGTCGCATGTGGCGAGTTGAACCTTTTTTTTTACAGGTAAGTGGGCCGGCCTTACTCCAAACACTTCAGCTGGAGTGAGGGTTTTCCCTGCTCCCGAGAGGGCTGGTACTCATTTCTTGTGAAGGCTGAGTAAACCTTGCCGGTATTTTATTTTGGGGTTTGTAATATGTAAACACCGAAACGGGAAATCATTTCTGACACCTTTGGTGGGATTCCAACCCGAGCTCACGGCATGGAATGCAAGCACTCTACCAACTGAGCTATCGACCGGACCAAACGGAGAAAAAACACAAAAGCATAAGACGTTCTAAAATTAGAAAGAAAAAATATTGAACACCATTTAAAAAGAGTTTATCAATAGGTATTCTCATGAAGTGTTATCAACGAAATTAAGTATTTTAGTATCAGCTGAACACGAATTCACTTTTGAAAATATCACATGGCGGTATTTAGGATCAGCAAGCGCCATTGCATTCCTTTTTGCGTACCTATCCCATTGATCTCAAAAAGAGATATTCCCTCCCTGGGGTCTAATTTGTTATTTGTTTGGTCATCCCGAACCCTTTCTGCGCGCGCATTGTGATCTGCGTGTATGGAAAGTGTGCTTGTGCGCAGTTCACGGATGAGCTGCGCGCGCATCTCCCGCGCAAGCAAAATCGGTCAAAGTGCGCACCGCGCATGCGCCGGCCCATACAAAACAGGGCTACCAACTTACTTGCTGCTAATTGTACACTGATGTACCTACCTGTCAAAATTATTATACCTACCCATTAAATTATATTTATCGATTTCATATTTTTTACTGTAAAAAAAGAATGTAATTTGAAAGAGGATGTGAAAGTTAAGGTACAAAAGAATGTGATGAGATGGTTTGGGCATGTGGAAAGAATGAATGATGATGGACTAACAAAGTATGTATACAAAGAAAGTGTGAAAGGAAAAAGAGGGAAGGGACGACCGAGAAAAGTATGGAGTGATTAGATTGAGGAGGTTGTGAAAGAATGGAATATACAAAGTGAGCGTAAAAGAAGAAAATGCATGAAAAAGGTGATGGATATGAATGAATTGAAAGAGGTATGTAAGGATAGGAAAAAATGGAGGCAGCTCTGCAGAGGCTCTGGCCACCCCTAGCGGAATGGCGACAGAGTTACAGTTACAGTTACAGTTACGGTAGGTATGATTTGTAAACGGTTCTGAATTCGAAATGGACTTGACACAAATTTGTATTTAGAACGATTTCTACTAAGAGCAAATGTACTTGCATTGAACTACGGTCTTTAGCAACCGATGACAATATAAACCCGACCGTGTGACGTCACAATTTTGTTCATATCAATTAACCAATGTGCGCACCTCATTACTAAGTGGCTGGTACATAGTTACGTTTAATTGATTTAAATCTCAAATTTGGCAGGAAAAAAATAAACATAATATCATTATATGCAGGCACGTTTCTTTTAATTAGATATTATTTTGTATTTAACCGCAAAAAAAAAACACACAAATAACAACGTGTTTTGTGTATTCTTCGTTAACATTACAAAACGTAACAAAGAAGCCCGAATAATAATTAATTAAATCAAAACAATAAAACATGTCTGGTCGCTTTTATATTCAAATCAACAACAAAGAGGTGTGCAATTTAAAAAGAAATGAAACTCATTTGGTTGCGTAGCGTTCATGACGTCATTAGAATAATGTCAACCCTGAGCGGGGAGGTACGTCACCTTTTGCGGGTAGGGAGAAAGGGGGGGAGGCGCCATTGGTACCCCCCCCCCCCCCCCTTTTGTTCCTTATAGCGCCCGGCGCGGCAGCTTTGAGGCGCTATCAAAGGCGCCGCCAGCCACCAACCCCGACTTACAAATCTCACAATGCGCACAACTAGTACTGGTTTGAATTTCAAATCGAATGTTCTATTTTCGAATGTACCTAACATGTGCCTACGTAGCAATTCTAATTTGCAATACGCTCAAATCCTGTGTTTGAATTTAGAATTAGAGTTGTCCATTTTCGAATACAATAAGTGCGTAACATTTTTATCTTACAATAGATACTTATATGCAAATGGTTTGTTAAAATTTAGAGCTAAAATGTTCATTTTCAATAATATTGGTTGGTATAAGGCTGACCACCCATACTGTAAAAAATGGTTAACTTTGCAAATGTCACCCCTGTTTCAGGGAATGTCGGCAAGAGTTGCAGGGCTTATTTTCATTTGAGGTTTGGATTTTATTTTTAAGTACACAATCAGCATTTGTAAGCGCGAACTACACGTGTTTGTTTGTGGGCATACATCTGAGAGCTTTGAATGAATATATCCTTGCAACTTAGATTATTATTATTATTATTATTAATATGTAGGTACCTACTAACCTAAGAAACCATTCTGACTTTCAACACGCACAAATGGTTTGTTTGAATATGGAACATTAGAGTTCCATTTTCGAATTCTTTAATTGTATATTTGGCATTAATACGATATATCTATCTTCCAATTTCAACAATTCAAACAGTTTATTGTTTTCAATTACAAAAAATCGAATTTACGAATTCTGATTCGGCATGTTTTTGGCATAAATAATTCTTTTTTTTTTTTTTTGACGGGTCACACGTTTGTATAATTAAAGTTCTTAACAACCATAATTAAAAGATAAGTTGACCTTCGTACTAGCAACCCAGCCAAAGGGTTACTCAGCCATAATAAAAAAAAACCCTCAGGAACAGGGAAACCCCTTACATTCAACAAAGAAATTGGTATTAAACTACCCTCTATAAAGTAAGAGTTCGAATTATTTTTAAATATTCGAAAATAGGAAATTCGAATTACGCACACATGTTTTTCGAACTATGAGCCATAGAAATCAGGAGAATTGTTTGTTGTACCATAGCACATAATATATATTATTTACATGCTGAATAAAGTACATAAGCAAGTATAGGTATTGAAATCAAAGGTATATTTAGTTTTGTCAGTAAGTAAGTACCTACATATATATAGAAAATACTTGGTAAGAAATTGTTGCAGCTCAATATGCGAGAAAAATTAATGAAACAAAACTACAAAAGATTTTCAATTTCAAAAATCAAAAGAAGACACTGTAATCTCAACAGTGACATTCCCTTACATGCGAAAATAAATAGGCTTTGGATAAGTCTATTCGATATCGCAGTTGGTAGAGTGCTTACATTCCATGTCGAGAGCTTGGTTTCGAATCCCACCGATGCGATGGTGTCAGAAATGATTTCCTGAATCGGTGGTTATTTCAAACCCAAAATAAAATACCGGCAAGGCTTACTCAGCCTTCACAAAAATTATGCACCAGACGCTGCGGGAGCTGGAAAATTCCACTTCAAGTGAATTGGTTGGCCTAACATGTAAAAATAAAAAGGTTCCACTCGCCACATGTGCGACTCCTTCGGGGAAAACGCGTCAAGAAGTTGCAACCTGTAATCTGTAATTCACAAAAAAACTTCATATGAGCTCATTGATCCTGAGATGAGGATGTCCAGCTATCTTTCCACCTTTTAGGAGGTCTTCCAGCTGGGTCATACATGTTACTTCCAAAATCCCCTCCTTGATCAGCTCCGTCTCTCTATATCCTCTATTTCACAGGTTTTCTGTATGTGTTCATTGCGGATGCGATCTCGCAATGTTCTGCCTGCGATCATTCTAAGAACTTTCATTCCAGATGTCCTGAGTAGTCATTTGGTTCTTCTCGTGTCTGATCTAGCTTCTACACAGTAGATCATAACAAGTCTTCAACATGTTTTATGTATTCAAAATTCGTATCTGTCACTGAAACGCTGTCGCTATCCGCTAGTGGTGACCAGAGCCTCTGTAGAGCTGCCTCTATTTCTTCTTATCCTTACCTTACCTTCCTCTTTGAATTCATTCATATCCATCATCGTTTTTATCCATTTTCTTCTTTTCCATTCACTTTTCATATCCCATTATTTCACAATATCCTCAATCTTATCACTCTATACCTTTCTCTCTCCTTTTTCTTCCTATTTTTCCTTTCACACTTTCTCTGTTTATACAATTTGTCTGTCTATCATCATTCATTCTTTCCACATACCCAAACCATCTCATCACATTCTTTTGTACCTTATTGTCAATTTTAACATTCGTGTTTTAAAATAAAATTAAGAACAAATTAGTATAAATTAAAAATTGAGTGTCAGCTTTCATTTTGTCTTCAAATCAATGTCACACATGAGTAATGCAAGACACATATTACATATCAACTCAAAAAACATCATAAACAATCTTTGGCTAATCACTAAAACCCCACGTCATTTCTCACTCGATTGGTGATGTCTTTTTTTGGTCAGCAAAAAATGTGACTTGGTACGAAACAAAAACCAAACAAAAAAAGTCAAAATCAGACCCTGTTTCGGAATTAATTTGGAGGGACAGGTGACCACGGGAATACGTGTTTTCTCACGAGGCAATCATCAAAGGGTCCTTTAGGTAGGACACAGTAATTAATTACGTCTTAAATACCTTTGATTTTTGGTTTCATCATGTCCTATACAAATATGATTGTAACTTATGCATACATCTTTAAAAATGTGTAAAAAATTATGTAAGTTAGAACTTTTTTCAATGTTTTTTTCTATAGGAAGTTTTTTGTTTTTAGTAATAATTTTTTTTCACTTTTGATCTTGAAATTTTCTATGTAAATTTGATATTTTTTTTCTTTCCGTGCCACTTTTAACGAAGATTGTTGATGGCTATTTTCGCCTTGGATGCTGCCACTCAAATAAGGAACTTTGTGCTTTTTTTGAACCATTGTGACAGGTGAATTTGAACTGTGCTATCTTAATTAGAGATTTATATATTTAACAAAAAATCATCAAAATGTGCTTGGTTCCTTCACTCATTACGTACTATTTTATTGGGATGAATCTAACTACCTATAGTGTAAAACATACCTATATTTCTTAATAATGATAAAAAATGTGTTTTGGTTAAAAAGCTTAGAGCATTAAACACCTTTTAATAAAGTATTTCTATTTAATAGTCGTTAACAGAGCAAATACTATTAAGTTACTAACAGAATAATAATTACGATCCCATAACCAGATTTGAGACCCGTTTTCCAATAATGGCCGGCAACAAAAAAAAACTAAACCAAAAATCAACTTGTATAAACACACCGCCATCATAATGTGATCATCCGATCATCTCAACATCATGGTTGGTGATCAGAGCTGACTATGACTCAACCCTGGATCTCCAACGCTCAAAGTTGGTAGGTTTTATTATCAACAAGTCTTCCGACACCCCAATTTTCAACTCCACGCTTTCAATGTATTTCTCCATTTGGTGATGCGATTGTGATGTTATATTTATAGTATAGTTACGTATAGTATAGTTATAGTATAGTTAGTATAGTTAGTCGGTTTTTCATTCATCTCAAAGACTATAGTATTGATTTATTATTTATTTTATGGTTATTTATTGTGCGACAATATTTCACAAGGTAGGTCAACGACTTGTAGGTAAACGAAGGTTACTCACAATTTAAAGACTGACAACCTCGCATGAAGTGAGAGTTTGCCAGCTTTCGAGGAGGCAGGTGCTTATTTCTTGGGAAAGCTGATTAAATCTTGCCGGATTTTTATTTTGTATGTGAAACACACAAAAACGGGAAATCGGTTTATACATCCGTGTTGGGGATCTGATAAGAGAGAGCATAAGTTTTAACTTGTATTTCTCATTGACAAGACATCTATTTTTCCAGTAGATTCTCCATAATTTGCGCAAAGAAACATTTTATTGTTAACATACGAGTATACGGAGTTTTCGGAACAAATATCAAGGTGGAACTTTGGCGCGGGGTCTATTCAGACCCCACATGGTTATTGCAGGTTAGGTAGAACATTCTGGAGACTAGGCGCGCGGTGAGGAACTGAGATTCTTAATTAATTTATTTTCTGAAATGCTGGGCTCATCGATGGCGGAGAAATATATTTCAATAGATGGACGAGTCTCTCACGTGCTTAACAAATATTTGAGTCGGTTAAATATATTTGAAAATGGAACGGGCAAGTTCCTTAATTTTACCATGCTCGGCAAATAAGTTTTTGCTAGAAAATTGTCATATATTTAAAAAATAAAAGCAACTTTTAAAATGTTTTTCAAACAGTTTTCCATGCTAAGATCTTGATCACAAGTAAACTCTCACATCAATTGGCATGGTTGGCGTGAGACTGGCCCTCTTACCTGTGAAAATAAATTGGATATCTTGCCACATGTGACTTCTTTGTGGATAACGCGATAAAATGTATATCCAAGTTGCTTTTGATGGCAATTGAGTCCTAGCGCTCTAGCTGTGATCGCAATCCATTGAATTAGTAGGTAATTTTCCTTGTGGAAAACAAAGAAACGAAAAAAAAGTTCTTTAAAATCAAAGGCGGTGATGTAACTTATTTTCGAATGTAAGGTATGCTCATACACTCCTTGTGATATGTATGTGTCAGAAGGACCCACAGCACATGGACGCTCATACAAAGCTATATATTTTCTCAAGTAGCGAAAGTACCTATTTATACAGAGATACAGAGAGTATACAATATAAACATAAAATGGCACTTTTTGTGATTGTATGTATTTTCTCATTTTCTAAAAAATGCTTAAAAGGCGTATTTGACTCAATTCAATTTATACAAACAACAATAAGTTAAAAATTTATAAAAAACCAAAAAAAAGTGTGGAAGCTATGTTTTAAAAAAGTTTTTTTATTTCAAATTAATTAAAAAAAAATGGAAAAAGTTGTTAGCTAATTGATGCTTTTAGTATGGAAAAAATGTTGTACTTTCAATGTTTTAATTAAATCTTTTTCGTAACGAATAAACTAAATGCTCGCCAAGTAGTTTCATATATCTGGACTCGGACCTCTCGGGGCCGCACAAAAAATGACAGGCTCACAAACCACGCGCCCAATAAAAAATGACAAGACCTCGGCTGAAACAAAAGACACGGGTTCGATCCCAACTAATGTCAGCATGTGAATGCGCGCGCATACCTGTGTTCGCCTTCGTATGTCAAACCAAACTCAGGAATAAAACAATCAACTTTGTAGGATTTTTTTATGGAAAAAGGGATTCGAGGAATTTACGAAAAAATTCCTTGAGAAGTGTTGGAAATTGCGTTTATTTACCGATTTTTAGATTTACGTTTGTAGGTACTATATTTCCTTGCTAAAAAAATGTTTGTTGTCTATGGGTTGATATAAAACTAACCAACCATTCCTTAAAGATAATCCCACTATTTACAATCTCACCCCTGCTTCAAAGGGAGGTGGCAAAGGTTTGCAAGGTTTATCTTGATTTAGTCGAATTCCGGTCGATAGCCCAGTTGATAGAATGCTTGCATTCCATGCCGAGAGCAACGGTTTGATCCCAACGAGGGTGTCAG
Source organism: Agapetus fuscipes (assembly GCA_951799405.1). Classification (NCBI taxonomy): domain Eukaryota; kingdom Metazoa; phylum Arthropoda; class Insecta; order Trichoptera; family Glossosomatidae; genus Agapetus; species Agapetus fuscipes. Next base: position 10,029,301 of record OX637344.1, read on the forward strand.
AAATGATTTGCTCTTTCGGTGTTTATTTAAAACCCAAAAATAAATACCGGCAAGGTTTAATAAATACTCAGGCTTCACAAAAATAAGATCTCACCCCCCCTTCAACTGAAGTGATTGGCCTGAGGACGGCCACCTAAAGACACATAAGACCTCTTAGGGGATAATGTAGGCAAGTAGTTATACTATATGTGTAGCTTAGTTGCGTTACATGCAGCATTTGTAAGTGCGACACGTGTAAATGTGTCTGTTTGTGGGCATGCATTTAGTATGAGTTTTAAGCGTTTATATATCTTTGCAACTTAGATTACAGATTATTATAAAAGTAGAATATTATACATTCATAATAATACAACAATCTGGTAGTCATCTTTCTTGGGATGGCGCCCGGGTTGGATTCCTTAGTGAGATGGCCGGGATTCCAGACGGAATACTTCTTAGCCTCAGCACACAAAAACCCGCCATTCCTGGGCCGCTCTATCGTTCACTATCTCGAGTATTAAACATTTACGTTAGCTCCCATCGATTGCGTAAATTGAAAAAATGTATCAAAATTAAATCACTCACTAGAAGTTACTTTATTTTTAATTTTTTTTTAAATTTCCCAACCTATTTTGCCCTCTAGTTTTGTATCTCAAAATATAAAAGTTTACGTTAAACGGCTACGTATCCTAAAATTTACATTTTTTTAAATGAACCTACTCAAACTCAAAGTTCTAAGTATCAAAGTAAAATGGTGAAAAAAAAATAGTATTTTTTTTAGATATGCTCTTCGCTGGTTAAAAAAAATCTAGGTAGGTACCTTTATCAAAGGTCGGTCACCATAGGTCCGTCCTGCCTTACAGCTACTGGGTCTTGCTTGAGAATCGGCACTTTCCATAGCGATGACCAAGCACATGGAGGACTCTTGAGTTGTGATTCACACAAAGACAGCATTCACCAAATAAATCAGCCTAATATTACAGCGTTAACTAGAACGAAAATGATCACCAGAATCAATGTTTTAGTCTTCACGTATATTTTTGGAAAACGCCGTATTTGAGTTTTAACGTTAAGTTGTACACTAGATGACAACGTAAAATTCCATGAGTCTAGGAAACAGATCGCCCAAGATGGAACTTTTTTTACGTTTGTTTGTTTAACTTTTTTTTGACCACCCGTTACATGATAATATCCAGGGAAAATTTTAGGAATTTAAAAAATGTTGTTTAGTAATGTGTAGAAGAAAAAGCTACGCGGTAAAAAGACAATTCGGTTACAGACAACCCGTCCACACAAAACTCGTCCATAGACAAATTGGTCATACGACAGTTCGTCCACGCCACTTTTTTTTCAGACATTACGGCCTCAGACACATAGGTCAAGGGCATTTTTGGTAACACAAAATCTATACAACTTTTCGGTCAATGAAATCTCGGTCACATATATAAATAAATTGTCCACAGACAGCTCCATATTAAGGGCCTAATCTAATCTAAGTTGCAAAGATATGTTACATTGGAGATTCACATTACCTACATGCATTCTCACAACCAGACACGTACAAGTTCGCGCTTGCACATGCCTCATGTGAACCTACAACATAAAAACCAAATCTCAAATGGACATACACCCTGCAACTCTTGCCGTCCTTCCCTGTAACAGGGGTGACATTGGCATAGTGAACCATTTTTTCAGCATGGTTGGTCAGCCGCATACCAACCTATAAGTCAAGGAACATACACGACAAATTACATTTTATAAATCAGTAAATAATAATATCGTTAAAACCTTATAATTTGAATAATAAATACTTGATGGTTATTTGCAGCATGACTTTCTTAACTCTTGACGCCTTTCCTGAAACAGGGGTGACACTTTCTTAAAAAAACGTTCTTTCGTTTTTTCTGACTGCAGACTCCAGTGATTCGCAACCTTACCTTTATTTGAACAAATATATTTTTTTAATCATCAGTGTTAATTTTTGACAGACCAATCATCTTAAAATTTATAGTCTTGCCCGTAAAGCAAACACACAAGAATTATACCCACGCAGGGAACCAGTTCCATACCTCAAATATAAAAAAAAAAAAAACGTTTAAAACTTAACCATAGCGTTTCACAAAAAAAATGTATGAAAAGTTTATCACTCATTAGGAGTGTTGTTATAGTTTTCATACATTTTTGGTAAAGACAAGAGTTAGAGCTGGCGATTGCCCCCCGCGACGTACTGGGTTCGAATCCCATAATATATATATAATTGGCATTCGCGGGCGGGCTGAGACTTTTCTAAGTTTTTTTTAATGTAATGGGATCCAACGTCCCATCATGACAGCTTTATATGAAACTAAAAACAATGGGTCATTTTGAAAAAAAAAGAAACGAACAAAAAATTATGAAAAAAAATATATATCTCTTAGATAGATGCATGGTAGTGACGAAGGATCAATATAACACGAGTGATAACTTATTTATATTTACAGTTGAGGAAACCGGCTGTACGCATACCTCTTCCTTTTTTGAAGCGGAGGTTTATCTGGAAAATGGAAATATTTATTGGTATACTTGGTGGGGATCAAACCGTAGCTCTCTGGCTTTTAACATAAGCATTCTACTAACTGAGCTATCGACGATATTATCTTTTTTGGAAATAAGTTTAAAAAATACTCAAATCGCCACCTTAAAGCTAAAACTGAAAAGTCCTGACTCACTGATTTGAGAAATCGTGGACAAAAACATGTTTTTATCAGGGGTAGGTATCTTATCACAGAAAGTGAACTTAGTATTTGAAATTACTCATGGAAAACTTCTAAACTATATAATTTTAACACTTTTTTAGTGTTTTCTGTCGCAGAAAATAGGAATAAAGCTGCATTTATCTGAGAAACCCCTGATAGCTTAATATGTCACCTATTCAATTTTACTTGTAAGGTGTCTAAATGATCATAGGTATTTAAAATAGCTTTAAATCATTTTAATCTTGCCTTGAAAGTGCATATTGAAATCATTGCGCTGATACAGCGGATTCCCTACAAAGCTCCCGGGTTATTTTTTGCAGGAAAATCATGGAGAAAGAAGCGGGAAGAGTATTAGTGAACGCCGCTTGTAAAAAATACAGCAGTAAGCCGAAAAACTTACTCGATTGCATCAAGAATCGATATTATTATTGTTATAATAATAAATTCAGTGTGTATCTGGTTATCCCGATGATCTACAAGTACACACACATGTTAACACAGATGTAGGTATGTGTGCGGTATGCGTGTAGGTTGACGCATTGGTATGTGTGCAGACTGAGGTGGGTATGACGTCATAGGGTACACGGCAGACATCTTCAAACAAAACGCACCGAAAGACAACGACAACTAATTTAATAAGATGTGAGGGGAACCTTGAAAGTTCACAGATTTTGATAATTTATTTTTTTATTTAGTATCTTACAGATAATCATCAGAAATGTTTTGGATGGTGCCCCCTCCGATGACAGAATAATCGGACGTCCCAGGATCTGAAAGGCAAACAATGTAGAGGCCGACGCGGAAGTCCTGGGAGTAAGGAGACTATGGAGGGAAGCAGCACAAGAAAGAGAGTGCTGCTGTATTGAAATATGATTAAATAAGTATACATTGAAAGCAAATTGCAAAGATTGTGTGGTTTTAGAGCTTGTTAAAGTATTTTGTCAAGGTTTCTAAGAGCAAGGTCATTTATGCTTGAACCTCTGAAATGATTGCATTAAAGACATCGTATCAAATGAGATCTGCACATTTCAAAATGTCAAAAAAGTTGCGAAGTCACATGGCCGGGTTGTAGGACAAACGCTAAATAATAAGTTTTTATTGATTGCTAAGGATTTAGCATAGTTCAAAAGACGTAGGATGTTTGCCCACCAAGATAAAAATCTAAATTCTAACATCATTTTGACCGGCCCGTAGTAACTGTAACTGTAACTCTGTCGCCATTCCGCTAGGGGTGGCCAGAGCCTCTGCAGAGTTGCTTTCATTTTTTACTATCCTGACATACCTCTTTCAATTCATTCATATCCATCACCTTTTTCATGCATTTTCTTCTTTTACGCTCACTTTGTAGGTATATCCCATTCTTTCACAATCTCCTCAATCTGATCACTCCATACTTTTCTCGGTCGTCCCTTCCTTCTTTTTCCTTTTACACTTTCTTTGCATATAAACTTTGTCAGTCTAACATCATTCTTTCTTTCCACATACCGTAGTCTAGTGTTTAATGCTGTGAACACGTAATTTGAAAGATGCGCGTTCGATTCCCGGTTAAGCATGAAAAAAAATGTTTTAATTTTCTAAATATGCTCTTTGCTGGGTTCAAAAATTCGAAACAAGGTCCACCCAGCTTTAACAGCAACTACCCCTCTTTATCGCGACGAACAAGCATGCAGAGGGCTCTTGAAGTTTGATATACCTACTTACACAAAAACTGTACTCATCAAATAAATCATCGTAATAAACCTAATAATAAAAAGATCTGAAACTTTCGAGGCGACCCACCTGGCATTTTTACGGTCGACATTTTAAAAAGGCATTTGAAGCGAGAGCACCAATGGCGCGCCTTTCCCTGCGATCTGATACACGGACCCGAATCATTTACAAGTGTCAGCCGACATGTACCGACAGCATACCGGCGTTATCCAGGGACCTGCAACTAAGTCGTCAGCAAGAGATAATCACAACAAAACACTGTGACAATCTCATGATTAGAAAACAGACTCATCTTGAAGGCGTGTTTAATACGATAATGATATTCAAAGACAATAGCCGAGAACAAGTTTGATGTGAACAGCTTTGTCTATCTAGGAGCTCTGGAAAGGTTCCATAATAGAACAGTACACTGACAAAACAACACATGACATTACATCACATGACGAAACTAAGCAATGGGGAATAATAACAGGGAAGTACATCACAATGACAAAAAAACACATACCTTAACAGAACTTAACATAAACGGAATATGAAAAAACATGTAATTACGCAAAACAGAAAATAGCCAAATCGGCAAAAAGAACATGAGAAAATGGAACTCATGCATTTATCATGGCTAAATTGTAAAACTTATGCCGCCTTTACCTAAGTACAATCAGCAACAGCATAGTAGGTATAAATGCTTTTTTTTTGTTTTTTCACACACAAGTAAAAACACACAGACACACATTCGTAACAATATATACAAGGATAATTTATTTAGGAAATGCTTTATTTGTGTAAATCACATTTCAAAAGCCCTCTGGTTGTCAAAAGCATCAAGTACACAAACATGACCCAGTTGCTGTTAAGCTAGATGGACCTTTGGTAAGGCAAATTAATTTTTACACCTAGTGAAAATTAAATAAGTTTTTTTGTGCTACGTCGGGAATCGAACCCACAAACTTAACCATTAAACTACGATATTGCCCATGAAGATTTAACCACAAGTATGGCCGGTGCATGCAGTATTACGTTTATTTGAAGCTTGTTTTTTATACCATAGCGATCAGAAATCCTTCTAAAAATAAATCAGGGTTGATTGTATAACATTGTGATATTTTGCGTTGCTCATTTTAGCAAGGGTAGCAAATAATGAGGGAGCTTAAACGTCTTAACGCAAACAGGCTGTACAAATAATCTACCCCCCAAATTTATAAAACTGTGTGTATAAAACGGTAGCGTTTTCTAGTAAGATTATATACAAAAAATACGACAGCACCTCTTGTGAGCGTTTTGGTTTTTAGCATAGCGTTTTCCAATAAAATTATGTACAGAAAATAAGATAGCCCCTCTTGCGAGCGTTTAAGTTTTTTTTTTCGAAAGCAATATGGTTGGATTTGCTTGATACTTGGGGTACGGCACCCTCAGATCATATAATGAAATAATATTCTGTATAGGATTATCCGTTTGGGGTAAGTGGAGCTTAGTAACATAGACCTAACTCTCCCCTTTGTGTTGTCATACCCAAAATATAAGTGTAGATTTGGGGGTGGTTTTATATTTGCGAAGTATTCTAGCAACCCTTAAATTTGGGAATTTGATTTGCTGAATTTTTAGGCAAAAAATATTGATTCTAATGAAAGAAATAGAGAATTAAAGAAATAAAGATTAATGCCTAGCTGTTGTTTAGTGATTAATGCTACGGACTTGTAATGGGCAAGTCATGGGTTCGTTTCACAGGGAGAAAGAAAAAATCAATATGTGGTCTTCGCTGGGTTGAAAAATTCATATAATCTATAATCTATCTATCTATAATCTAAGCTGCAAGGATATGTAAGCATTTAAGGCTCATATGAAATGCATGCCTACAGACAGGCACATGTAGGTTCGCGCCTACACATTCTGCATGTGTGCATACAAATAAAGAAAACCTCACATGGACATAAACCTTGCAACTCCTGCCGCCGTTCCCTGAACCGGGGTGGCATTGGAAAATTGTTATTGGCCTTTAATAAAGACCTGAAGAAGCTAATAAACTAAGCTGCTCATAATTAGCACTTTTTTACCGCGTTTTCCCCGAAAGAGTTGCACGTGGCGTGTGGAACCTATTTATTAGTACAGATAAGGTGGCCTTAAGCCAACCTCCTCATTACAGGCAAAATAAATGTTTGTGTTGTTTGTGATGTTTTGTCATGTGATGTTTTTTCATGTGCCATTTATGATATGTTCGGTTTTGTCATTGTGATGTAATGTCATTTGAAGTTTTGTCATATGATGTTCAGACATGTGATGTTCTATCCTATCACCATTCTTGGGTAGCACACAGTTGTGAAAACTGGTGTTATTTTTCAAGGGAGGGGAAATTATTCGTCTTTAGTCTCATTCAAAAATAAGCACAAGTATTGTGTTTCTGGCCTTTACAAAACTCGTCAACGCAACCCAAGTGCTTTATTTAGTCGTGCTAAGTATTCACTTAGGGCTGGTGGTGTAAACCATCCCCTTAACGTTAGATTTTCATATAAAATGCAAGTAAACTGCACATATAGTTCAATTTCTTCCACAGAAGGGTATCGCATTTGGCTTGTGTATCCTATTTATTTTTACAGGCAATGGGGCTGGCCTTACGGCAGCAACTTCAGTGGAAGTGGAGGTTTCCCAGCTCCCGAGGAGGCTGGTTCTCATTTCTAATGAAGGCTAAGTAAACTTTGCCAGTATGTTTATTTTGGGTTTGAAATTAATACCGAAACGGAAAATCATTTCTGCCATCCTCAGTGGGATTCGAATCTGAGCTCTCTCGAATGCAAGCACTCTACCAACTGAGCTATCGACTGGAACGGGTGTTGGCAGAGCTCGCTGTAACATGAGGGCCTGGAGAATCCTTCATCAAGATGACACCACGCTCTGTGAATGCGGAGCCCAACAGTCAATGGATCATCTTCGGATCTGCCCGGCCTGCCCAACAAGCTGCTCACTGGCCGACCTAATGGAGAGTAATAGTGAAGCAGTGGATGTTGCCCGACATGGGAAAGAGTAGTGTAGTGTCTGACACGAAGAAGAAGAATTGACTGGACTAGGAATAGGTACCTATACCATTTAAATACATCATGGGAAAGAATTTACTTGCCGTCTATTGTGTCCAAAAACGAGACGTACGCAATCGTGCGTCGGTAAAGATGTTTCTAATGCAATTTCCATTCTTTGTGTTCACTTTAAATGTTTTTTTGCACTATTGGATCCTTAAGTGCGACGCTTTCGTTATCTACCGAAGCCTTGAGCGAGAAATTAAGCCCTAAACTCATACATAACATCACCTTGTGATGCCTTACTTATTTCATTCCTTATCCATTTTGGGCGCCTTTCATTCCCCATTCTTTCTGTTCCTCCCATTAGTGCTTGTTTGTCTTATGTCCATCAGAAGTGCTATTCTGCTCAATTCCTTAAGACCTTAAGGCGACGAGATAGCGATTCTATAATAAATCTTGAATAAAAGTTGCAAAGATATTTTTACATTCAAAACTCATATCAAATGCATACCCACAAACAGACACGTTTAATTTATGTACAAATTAAAACCAAATCTTAAATGAATATAAACCCTACAACTTTTGCCGACCTTTCCTGAAATAGTGGGGATATTTTCAAAGTGAACCATTTTTTAAAGTATGGGTGGTCAGCCTCATGCCAACCTATAAGTCAAGGAATATTCGTATTAAAAAATAAAGTATACTTTATTTTTTTATCAATGGAGTTCTTTCACAAGCTCTAACTTGGATTGATATCCAAAGTGTAAGGAATTTAGCAGAATAGCGCTTCAAGGTAATTTCACATGAACAATATTTGTATGTGTACTGGACCAATGTGTCTTATGAAAACTGGAAATTGTTTTTAAAAACATTTAAAAACGCTCATATTATTGTGTTTTATGTCTTTTTTTTAGCTCAGATTGTGTAGAATGTGATTTTTAAGACAATTTCATTGCAAGGTCATATTTGAATCAAATGGTTGATATGCCAAACAAGCACTGGGGTGACGTGTTGTGTATTTTTTTCATTCCTCATCCATTTCGGTCACCTTTTCATTGCTCGTCTATTTGCCGGAGAATAATGGAAACGAATGGCAAGATTCCCCATTTTGCCTCAAGGTTTTTATTGTTGAACATAATGGGATATCCCGTGTGCCGGCAACGTTTTTCCGAATGACAAGATACGTTACATGGATTTTTTTTACAATTATATCTCGGATTGGATGAAACGAGATCTTGTATCACTACTCATATCAATCTATCCAAAAGTTGCAAAGACAAATTAATATGAAAGATTCGTACATAATGCATGTTCAATGTTCATATAAGCAAAAACGTGTAAATTCGCGCTTACAAATAAAGCATGTGTACCGACATCAAGTCTCATATGAACAAACAAACTGCAACTTTTGTCACCCTTCCCTGAAACAGAATATACGTTTGTTCAGTTAACCAATCGTTATCGTATGAATGGTGAGCCTCATATCAACGTATAAGCAAAATAATTATTGTCTCGTATATATTTGCTACCGATTTTGTAAGGAAGTGAAGCATGGACGAGTGATTTTAGTACACATGCAGCATGCGTATTCATAAAATACATTTGTTTGCTTGTGGACATGTAGGTATTATAATATACGCAACTAAGCTACACATGTAGTGTAACTTCTTGCCTGCGTTATCCCCGAAGGGGCGCATGTGGCACTTCGGGACCTATTTATTTTTACAGGTAATGGGGCCGACCTCACACCAACCACTTTTAGTTGAAGTGGGGGTTTCTCAGCCCCCGTGGGGGCTGGTTCTCATTTCTTGTGAAGGCTGAGTCAACCTTTGAGATCGAACCCTTGCTCTCGGCATGGAATGCAAGCATTCTACCAATTGAGCTATCGACCTTTTTACGAGCTTGATCGTCGTCGCTACAAAGCGCCAATTCTCAAGCGAGACCCAGTTGCTGTAAGGCCGGATGGACATTTGGTGACCGGTCATTGGTAAAGGTTTTATGAAATTTTTAACCCAGCGAAGAGCAAATTTGAAAATATAAATGGTATATTTTTTGTGCTCCGCCGGGATTCGAACCCACAACCTTCCCATTCAGAGTCCGCAGTGTTACCACTGAGCTACGGACCGGTCATATAATATAAATCTTAAATTTAATGTGCTTCCTTGCAACTTAGATTATAGATGGTGCCTACAACCATAGACGATATCTATGAATGAATATCGGAATACTAAGTATTGAAACAAAAGGTGGAGACATTTTTGCAGAGGCTCTGGCCACTCGATGCAAAATGGTGACATATTAAGTCCCGGTATTTTCAACGTTAGCATAGCGAAAGGATGGTAGGCATAGAATTGGATGATGATTACTGTGTAATCGAAAACGTTTGTGTCCAAAAATTAAAAAATAATAAAGATTGAAAATAAAACGGAGTTTAAATAACTAAAGAAAAGATTAATTTTTACAGTTTTTATGCACCAACCATCCAAAGTATTAGCAAAGCGACTTTAAACTGAATGTTAAAAACGCACTCATGTCAAACGTATGGGTAGTTTTTTCATTAGTTCACAATGCAAGCAAGGTCTCGTATGCTAACGTCGAAAATACCGAGCCTTTGTTAGTGCAAAATATAAACGAAAGATAAAATTGAGATCTCTTGTATTTATTGCAACCTTCGTAACAACCACTAGCCTACCGAGCCATGGGAAAAAGGATAAGATGTTTTTGAACGGATTTGAAAAAAGTACCTTTATAAATAAAGCTCTGTACAAGTAAGGAAATAATTCGTATTTGTCAGGCTCAGCTCAAAATGTTGTATTTGTATTTGTACTTAAACGAGAAAAACGTCTCAATTATCCGTCAGATCTGGGAAGTCTTTCATGTTCTTGTGACACCAGCATTATTGTCATCAAAGCAGGAAGAACTGAGTCATCATCATCATCGCAAAACTCAACTAAACAACACATATAATGTTACTTCTTGCCGCGTTATCCCCGAAAAGTTTAGGGGAAGGAAGGGAAGGGATCACCAATGGTACGACAAACCGAAATGAGTATTGACCTCCTCGATCAACCACAGCCACCGTAGCCTGTCCAACGTCTTCCTTTTCCAGTCCCATCCTCCTACCGCATGGCAGACTGCCACCTATCCGCCCAGCCACCGTAATCTGAGTCTTCCCACAGTCCTGCACCCCTTTGGATCCGTCATCACAACCATCTTTTCCAGGCTTCGATGACCCAGCCAATGCAGTCTGCTGACTTTCATTGAAAATAAATTTGTGATGAGGAATGCAATTGATTAACCTGTTTGTAATTCGTTTACGTTTTTATTAAAAAAAAAACTAATCAAAAACAATGTCTTATTCCGCTTGACCATAGCGCAGACCATTTGTTTTGAGTGAGCTCTTTTACATTCTACTCTTATAAATTTACCATTATATTTTTTTACATTATTGGTCTCTATGGAGAACACGCGCGTGATAAAAAATTACCAAGATTGTGGTCAAAATACAGTTTTAAACAATTTCTTCATTCCGTCATAGTAGAATAGCTAAACCATGGTACAAGCAAATGTCACTTCGTTGCCTATAATCAGGGACTGGACCGGATCAAGTTTACCGGGGGCCCTGATGAAAGGCAAAAATTTAGTACCCCAACCCTGTTTCTCTTTGACTTACAGAGAACAATAAAAACAGAGGATGTTCTGAAAACGGCGTTTTATGTGAGGTTTAACCATTTCTACGACGTTTATTGGTCAGTTACTAAAGTTTAATTTTTATTACAAATCTGCAATGATTTAAATTCCTGTACATTTTAATAAGTTTATTTTATCTGTTCTAATATATTCACGGATTCACTTAACATTTTTAAAAAGAAAAATAATATACAAATTCAGAATGATTAAAGTACATTAAAAATATATACTAATCAAATTTTTGAAACATTGCAATTTTATAATTGAAGATATCAAAATTATAAATATATTTATTGTATGTGTGACAGCTTCGTTTACTTACTTTACTTTTACTTTCTTCGGCTCATAAGCCTTAAAGGCTCAGGGCCTCGCGCACCACAATCCTCCAGGACTCTCTGTCTTGTGCTGCTTCCCTCCATGGTCCCCTCACTCCCAGAACTTCGGCGTCGGCTTCAACGTTGTCCGCCCACCGCATCCTGGGACGTCCGAGTGGTCTAACACCTGAGGGGGCACCATCCAAGACAGTTCTGGCGATCCTGGAGTCCTCTGCACGTGCTACATATCCAGCCCACTGGAGTCTTCTTGATTTCATTACCGACACTATGTTTGGGTCTTGAAACACACAGCTTTGTTTAACGAAAAAATTTAGAAGGTTGTTAGTTAGTTAGTTCTTCTGACACATACATACAGGACGGGTACGATGGGGTTTGAAATGTACAATAAGATGAAGAAAATACTTTTTACTATATTAATTCCCCTTCGACTGGGAGGTGCGGTTACATCGCTTAAATCACCCTGAATCCAGGCCTGCCTGAACCGCGGTAAAAGCAAATGCCACCTCGTTGGTTCTAATCAGAGGTCTTTCTTGATGTCATCATTGCGGTGAGAGACCATGGGTCTAGCGTAAACGACCCACAATATAAACACGGGTCCACAATCATCAAGCTAGAATCTACTCCCAACCTCAAAGTGGTACAATTTTCATACTAACAGACGCGATGAGAACGGGAAAGAAAAAATGTGTGGACAAGATAGTTTTTTTTTTTTTAATTATCTAAATGTATAGAAATGAAGAGAAAATGATTCCCACTGGTAAAGCAGGTATTTTATTTATTTTTCGAAAAAATCCTCGATTGCCGTTTTTGATTCCTGAAATCTCATATCTAACTGGAATATTTTGAACCAGTTGGAATCGAACTGTTTTTTTTTTTTTATCTATAATCTAAATTGCGAGGATATTATATTGACATTAAGGGCTAATACTTAATGCACGTACTGTGAGGGTTTTTCCTCTGTCCTGCTGATTGACACAATTAAAAATATAACAGCCACTTTAATATGTTTACTTTTATTCCTTTCACAATGTATACACAATAAACCACAGCACAATAATATTAATTATTCTTAATTACACAGGCTTGTGGCTCTCACGCCAGGCAAGCTTCTCCCTCCTTCTGCATTCTTTTGTTTTCCTTTTCATTCAAATTCAAATCTCATGTTCCATTCCACAAAAAAAACCAAACAAACAAATTCATCTCGTTACAGTACACAAGCAGGCACATGTAGCTTCGGAAGCTTTCGCATGTTAGCATGCGAAAGCTTCCCTGAAACAGAGGTGACATTGGTAAATTGAACCATTTTGAGTATTCAGCCTCATACCAAGCTATAAGTCAAGGGATTCTTCTTTTTTTGGTGCCACTTCTATTGAAGATCGGCAATCATCATGGCTATTTTGACCTTGGATGCTGCGACTCAAAAAAGGGACTGCGTTATTTGGTTGAACCAGTATCGCAGGTTTTTATCCTCGATTTCAGTCAACGAATACAATCAGTAAATAACACCAAAAATCAGTCATTGAAGTATTAAGAAGAAAAAGAAGTGGCAGTTTTAATTTGCGTACATAAATTTTCGGGGAAACGCCGCGTCTGAGTTTTTAACGCAGACTTGAATGCTCGTTGTGCCCGTATGGGTGGTCTCCACCTCCCCCGTCCCCCGCACCGCCCCCTCCTCACCCCGCCCACCATCGTGAAAGATGAAAATTGAAACATCAACAACAATAAGTAATCATGATGCGCTCGCAGCCAAGTGGGCCCCAATTATGGGCGGGCCGGGCTGCATGGTGGTCAGCCGCACGCCTCTGACCCCGGACCAGGTTGGGCTTTTTAATGCGCCCACAGGGCAACCGTCAAATTTGTTCGCCCCGAAACCGTGCCTGGTTGATGGGCTAAATAATGTAGACGAGTGATGATCTTATTTGTGTGTTGTAAAAATGCTGTCTTGGTCAAACTATGAATATTTAATAAGGTTCTTTCACCAATAGGTCGGTATGAGGTTGAACGTCATACTATAAAAAATGATTCGCTTTGCCAATGCCCCACTTCTGTTGCAAGAACGGTCGGCAAAAGTTTCTGGGCTTATGTTTATTTGAGGTTTGGTTTTTGAGTTGTACGTACACATGCGGCATTTGTAAGCGAGAACTTACGTACGCATGCATGTGCGAATACATAAATATGAACCTTAAATTTCAATATGTCTTTGCAACTTAGATTATAGATTATAAGAACGTCTGCTTGAGGGCACGCATTTAATATTAACTTTTTATGTTAACATATTTTTGCAACTTAGATTATAGATATGGTTACATTTTTTATGCTCCTGTGAGAATCGAACTTCCGATAGCACCTAGTCCGTAGCGTCAACCATTACCTTCCGATTATGAGTTTTTTTTTACTACAACAGGGTGAAAAGTCTCGACATATCTACCGTTCCTATTGGTAGGCAGATAAACCATGTCCGCGCGTGATCAGCTGTTTATCTCGCTGCCCAATGTTCTACTATTTCTATGAAGAATGTTTGACAACCTGATCAGCTGTCGTGTGCGGCCATGATCTATCCCTCTCTATCTTTCAAAACGATCGGTATAATTATAAACTACATAATATGTCGAGACTGCTGGGAATGGAAGCTATACAAACATTTGAGTCGTATAAATGCATACGCCGTAAACTCCTAACGCGATGATTTAAAAAAAATAAACTTGTGTTTTGACCGCAATTTGGAACCAGTTGGAGATAACGGCGTTTGCACGAAATCATACTTTTTCAATAAATATTACGAAGGATTGAGTGAGGTTTTCATCACATTGCACACAGCAAATGATTTGTTACAATACGCAGAATCAAATTCAATAATTATTTCAAAAGTCATAAAATTTGGAGATGACGGCGACTTGTTTTGCTACATTTCTGGTTAAAATTTTCCTCCAAAAATTACTCTTCATTTTGTCTTACAAAATCCAAGATTTTTTTCTTTGTCAGAATACTTTTCCCTATCCTATAGTAAAATTTAAAAATCTCAAAACGAGATAAAAAGGCGTTTCGAAAATATGGCAAAAAAGACGAGACCCTCGGAGGTGTTGATTTGCGTGAAGTTGGCCATAAGTGGTGTTTGTTTTGTGACCATTGTGTGTCTGATGACTCTACTTTAAAGCTAAAAAAAAAGCAAAAATATATGCAAACTAAAACAGCACATACATTGAGCATTTTGGTTTCTATACATTTTTTGTGAAAACGCTTTGTTTGAGTTAACTCGTAATGTTTTATACTTAAGGTTCAGAGGTCCTCAATTTGGGCGGGCGATGATTGCGGGGATGGAATATAAAGTCTTCGGACCACGGCCCCCCGCAGATGCGAAAGACAGGGGTTTTGAAATACTTAAATTTGAGGGGCCACAGTTTTTTTTTTGCTTTAATTTTTTAACCAACTCTGTACGCGATACTCGCCACACTTCATATGATTTTGAGGTCTATGATTTTTTTTTGAGTGCCGCAGAGGTGTTGGTAAAGCGACAATTGTCATGATATTTTGTAGCATGGATACAATTTACAGGAATGATGATGATTGTTCAATTAATATGTATAATGCTTTGATAATATTGTTTGTTACCTCATTTATATTAGTGGCCATAATTATTTAGGTTTAAGAGTCTAACTAGAATCTAACAAGAAATACCTTCGTGGAAGATATCTGGTGCCATGTAATCTATCAATAATAATTTATAATCTAAGTTGCAGAAACTTATGTGAATGTTTTTGAAAAAAAGTAATCTGGAAAAAAAAAAAAAAACACATTGATACATAGTGATTTCTCTTTACTTTATAAAGAGTGATAATTTAAAAAAATATTTTTCTTATAAGAATCTAACAAAGTTGATAGCTCCATATAGAAACATAAGAAACAAGTTTCAATTCATGAAAAAAATACGAAAATATAAACTTAACTTTTCCATACATTTCACCTTTTTTAAAGTCATTCTTCAGCTGTTGATTCACCCTGTAGCCAGTATAAACTGAAAACCAAATTCCCTGAGTTGTTCTGCCTTGGCACAGGGCGGTCCGTAAATAAGTAATCATACAGGAAGTGTTTAATGATCGCAGGGCCCGGGTTCGAGTCCCCTTCAGTACCTCTAGACCTCTCTGGGTCCGCCCCAGGGGCTCGCATTGGTCGTAATTTATTTTTTATTGTTTTTTATTGGAAAACGACGCCAGCGCCATTTATAACTCTAGCGGCGTGTCGTGCCTAACTTGGGAACTAGATAATTCATAACAATCAGTTGTGGTAGACCTTTTTCTTTCAACTTATCATTTGTTTCTGTCACTGTGTCTAGCCATGCCATTCCAACAAGTGTGGCTTGCATCCATTCTCCATTGTGCAATATGTCGATATACATACATATATTTTCTTTTTTTTAAACATATTTGTGAAGAGGAATTCAATTCTTTTTTGTCGGTATTAACATCATCAATTTCTAATTAATTATTTTAGATATTAATGAAATATTAACCGATCACACCTATTGAACCAGGGTCAAAATAATGGTCAGGATGCCAGGCGGGAATTAAACCAGCGTTACTCTATATAAAATTCGCTAGTCAATATAAGCGACATGAACTTCTCGGCCGTAAAACCGACAATCATCCCAACAGTCGATTTTATTATATCTTTGTTAACCGATCAAAACCAAACTTCCCACGATCCATTTTGATAGATATTCGCATGTTTTTGTTTTAAATTTAGTAAAAATGTAATGAGTCTTTCATATTTATCGTGCAGATACATGGTAGAGGTTTCCTACTCAATTCCTCTTCAAAATCAGTTTGATTTTTCGAATTCAAAAAGTTCTAAATACGAGGTCCGGGTTGCTAGGGAGAAGGCATACAAATGTTTTTTATTGGTTGCTAAGGATAGTAGTCTTATACAAGACTGACGATAGTTTGCCGAGAAAAAAGATCCAAGTTTAAAATTGTTTCGACCTCATTAACCAACTTATTGGCACCCATTAACCTTTCATAGATAATAAACATTATTTTAATATGAAAACCCGGCTTATCCCTTCAGTCATTTTCGAGTAATGCGGTTACCAACGAACGTCATTTACTTTTCACTACATTTTTTATTTCATACGTTGACTTTCAACTTTAATGTGTTGCAAGTGTAATATTTGTAATAATGTTTGAATGAAGAAAAAAAAATAACAAACCAATAAAATAGTCTCAGAAAGGAGGGTTTCAATATCACTGATTTTTTATTGTAAAGAAAAAAATACGTTGAAAAATAATTAACAATAGTAAAAGTACGGCCAGTTGTTCAAAACATATTTAGGAAGATACTTTGTACGGGCAAATTACAGTAATTTCGGTCGTGGGCTTTATTTGTGAATATAATGGAAGAAAAAAATCAATTGCCTTCTCCAATCATTACTTTTTTGTACATTTATTACACAAAAACGATGTAACAATACGAAGAAAGCATTTGTGAAATCGAAATTCTAATATAATTATAAGTATGAAACCGCTGTTGCGTGAACTGCATTGACTCGCGTTCCATAGCCCATTTATAAAATGTGCTCAATGACACATACGTCACTCTATGAGAGGACATCACTGTAACAAACAAACTGATTTGAATAGCAGGCTATTGAAAGTGGAACTAAAACATTAGCCAATTATCATTTTCGCAAGTC
Source organism: Agapetus fuscipes (assembly GCA_951799405.1). Lineage (NCBI taxonomy): Eukaryota > Metazoa > Arthropoda > Insecta > Trichoptera > Glossosomatidae > Agapetus > Agapetus fuscipes. Next base: position 10,046,444 of record OX637344.1, read on the forward strand.
TGAAACAGTGTTTGGTAATCGCGCTTTTGCAGTGGCGGCTCCAAGGGCATGGAACAGGTTGTCGCCTGTGGTTCGAGAGATAGCCAACAAGTCACTTCAAGAAACGTCTCAAGACCGCTATGTTCACTAAATCTTTTGGAGTGCCCTTGGAGCGACAATGTCACGAAACGGCGCTAATGACAAAAGTCAGCTGATTCTATGTTAACTATAATCTAAGTTGCAAATATATACTTATTACATATAAGATTAAAATGAAATGCATTCCCATTTGCAGGCACGTATAAGTACGCGCTAACACGTGCCGCGTGTGGACTGACAACATAAAAACCCAATCTTAAATGAACATAAGCCCTATAACTCTTGCCGACCTTCCCTGAAACAGGGAAGACATTGGCAAAGTGAGACATTTTTTACAGTATGGATGGTCAGTTTCATACCAAACTATCAGTCAAGGAACATCATCATAATAGTAAATTCATCATCCTAATAATAGACTTGGACTTTATTTCGTCTGCGCTTTGAGGGAGAGAAGTGATATAGCATTGCTGCGCTTAAACAGCTGATCGGGCAGAATTATGTTCTCCTTGCTATTATACAAATAGGTAGACTTGGAAAAAAAATGGATTTTTTTTCTTGGCGAGCAAACGTCACAGTTGTATGGGACTGCCATCCTTGGCAGCCAAACAAAAAAAAAACTTGCCTTTCCTGTAGCAACCCGACCGTGCGACGCTATAAGCAATAGCTTATGTCAAATTTCATGTGCTAAGTTAATTCTATAGAGAACATTTGACTACCCGATTCCATTTTGAATTTGTTTAATCATCATATTTTCAGTTAGATTTTTGTATGTAACGAACAGTCGATGTTATTTAATGTCACTTCCGTGTAAGCATAAAGACATTGTTTTGTTAATGTGAATGTAATAAAGCATACACAATCATTTTTCAATTTCGTAAGTTTTCTTAAAACCAAAACATATGGCATGTTGACTACGGCAATAGAATATTTTAAATTCAAAAATACGAAAATTATGTCCATATGCTTCACACGGAAAACAGATAAGTAAACAATATACTTTCCTTGACTTATAGGTTGGTATGAGGCTGACCACCCATACTGTAAAAAGATGGTTCACTTTGCCAATGTCACCCCTGTTTCAGGCAAGGTTGGCAAGAGTTGCAGGGCTTATGTTCATTTGAGATTGGGTTTTATATTGTAGGTCCACATGCGGCATGTGTTAGCGCAAACTTATACGTGTCTGTTTGTGGGAATGCATTTAATATGAATCTCAAATGATATATTATCTTTGCAACTTAGATTTAGATTGAGATACTGGCTGATTTTTTTAAATACAATATTCAGGGTTGTTATCCCAAGGTACGGGGTCAAAAAAGAAGTTCCCAATTAGTTTTTCTCGGCGTTGAAACGTCACACGCCCATATAACCTTAGCAACCAATAACAAAATATTTCATTGCATTCTCCCTAGTGACCCGGCCGGGTGACGTCACATTTTTTTACGTCAATAATAATTCCTTCAAAGTTCAACACCTACCTACTCAATGGATCTTAGTTTTTTACTGGAGTAGACACAAATCACAAAGACAAAAAATTAACACCTGTAAATTGGTTGCATAGAATCCTCGTCATATGCAATGTGACGTTTGCCCACCGAGAAATTCGGAACACCCTTCCAACTTCATTGAGAGGTAAGTATCCCTACTTTCAGGATTCATAGTTGATGCATGCCGTAAAGCATGCTGTCTAAGTTTGCGCTTATACATGTGTGCTTACAAATGAAAAAGTACAACTTGGAATAGCAAGTAAGAAAAAACAAATGAAGTCTGTTTTGTGTTAAATTAATTTAAATTTGATTGCTCTTTATTAGCTGGTTGAATGTGGTTGAAGTTTTTAATAAATGAAAAGAAATTTCAAAAAGGCACTTAATTTTTTTTTGTGTTTGATATCATAAAAGATATCCGAAAAAGGATATGACTAAAAAAAATCATATAAATATTTTGGTTGACAAATGTATGACTGACGGAAAATTTTACATTTAAGTATGTATGTACCTATACCCGTAGTACGAGTTTTTTCACAATACTCGAAGTATTGAGTATTCGAGAAAAATGTACGTGAACTTGAAAAGCACCTCTGGCAAAAAAAGTTTCGAAACGAGTATTGTGAAAAAACTCGTACTACGGGTATTGGAGTTCTCATGTATTGAATCATTGAATACGATGGATAAGACATTCAAAAAACATATTTTTTCCAAATAAAATTTAATTTAAAAAAGCCTTAAAAAGTATGAGTATAATCTGTGTATTTTTATTTTTTTTAATATTTGATCTTTTCTTGCGAAATTGTGATATCATACGGCCGGATTTCTAAGGAAAAGGGTAACATATTTTTTATGTATTGGCAGCCCAGGATCGTTTTTTTCTCCGACTTTTTGTGTCAACTCCATTACAATTCCTGATAATATTTAGAGGGAGTGTTAATCGGCATTTTTGAATATTGCCTTGTCCTTAGCAACTGACGTCACAATTTTACTGTCTCTGTAATTTATGCTGAGTCTATTTTATGAGATCCAAACATTTAAAATATCCCTCGTCTGTGTGACGTCACCCACGGTAAATTGCCGATAATCAGGTAATTTTTGCTAGCTTACAGCATTTCACCGGTCAAAGATGACACTAAAACAAATATTATTTTTCATAAATGTCACTTAGGCCCGGTATATTGAACTGTAGTAATATTTTAGTTAACTATTACTTGAACTTTTATTCAAAATACTCAATCTCGAGTTAACTAAAACCGAACATTGCCGAATTATGAAGCCACGCCCCCAAATCTTGGAAATAAATAAAATGCCATTCAA